>JARQZK010002937.1:137500-257500 GCA_030704885.1 Cynegetis impunctata | reverse complement strand
TGCTTTTAATGCCTGTTTGAGATTCCTATAGTGAATCACGTAATTTCTCTTATTGAACAGGGTACACAATAGCTTTTTATGTTCTCCTCCTTCTGGAGGGGTGAGGTGTTCACAGCAAAATGGTAGATCTTTATGAAGATCGTGTAATTTCGGGGGATAATCCATGTCTACCTCTAGTATATAACCTTCGGGAGAATCGTCAGGTATTTTAGTTACATCTATAACGGTATTTTCACACCATTCGAACCCTCCATATGGTAAAAATTGTCCCATGGTATACCCATATAAATTATTCATATCGATGTAAAAGATATATTTTGTAGGTTTACTTGGATCAAACTCATTCATACGAGGATTATTAGCTTCTGAAAATCTATTCATGCAACACGAAATACCCCCACGTATACCTCTCTCGATAAACATAATCATATCTATGTCTTTTAGAAGTTCCAAGCGCCATTTCGTATATTTAAGCATACAGGACCATGTATATGAAGGTAAAGTATTGAAGCAAATTAGATCGAGATTATAGGCTTTCAAATAGAGGTCACTGTATTCGTCTAGTGTTTGAATATTAAAGGTTTTCCAGACTTTTTGAGCATGACGGTAACTTTTCTCGCTAATATGAGAATCGGTGAGTTTATTGTAGAATTTTTCGATGGTAGGAAGTGTTGGATCGTTAAGTTTATCGAAATCGGTTATATAGTCGTAGGGAAAGACACCTTTTTGGGTAAGAAGCTCAAATTCCTCATCGACTAGATCGGGGTACTCTTTTTTCAGATTTTTGAAATTACCTAGAATCAGGGTTGAAACTAGTTCGTCCAAGCAGGCTCCCATAAATCTGAATGAGTCTATAAATCTGAATCTAAGTTTAGTTTCCTTGTGATAATAGGTGAATGAAATGTATCGTTCTTTATTGAGGGCTAGGGGGTTGATTGGTCCTCGTTGAAGAAGTGACTTCACGATGTAGTGACCATCGTAATTCGAGAGGTTGTGGGTGCATATTGGGACAATAAAAAGTTTTTTAAAATTTAAATTACAGTTCTGATGAGCCCACCCCCTAAATTCCCCGGAAAAATGATCGTGATCTCTAACAATTATCTCCTTATTTGCGAAGGGTTTTTCGCAAATATGACAATGAGTGGTCACTTCATCAGGTACCTCCGTCATAGGTTCAATGTGTTTAATTTTTGAATAAATAAATCTACCAATTTTATCGATTTCATCGGAGAACCAATCTAGACAATTTTCTCCGCGAAAACTAGCGTAACGTGAGAGATTATCGTCATAGGAGCATTTTAGGTAATATCCTACACTGTAGGGTTTGTGTTCCTGATATTTAGTTGTCTTGGCACTAATTTTTTCATTACACTTTTCTAAAATAGCTTCGAAATCTGCATAAATCACAAAGGGACATTTTTGCTTAAAAGAGTGATTTCTGAATTCTACATAGTCATATTTCGGAAAAGTAACTTTAGAATGGTTCAAATCACGACATAACGCTTCATGTTCATTCAATTTACTTTGAGCGCTAAAATAATTCAAACATCTATCACAAATGTATTTTTTAACTTTATACTTGGAGATTTGACCTGATACGAGTCTAGAAAGATTTTTTATCCAGCAATAATGATATCTGATTTCGTTGTCGTCATCGCTATCTTCAGGATCTTCTATGACCGGCTCATATTCATTTAATTTAGGATAGTATATATTTTGAACTAATAGTAAATTAACGTGACGATTAGGAAGTCGCTGTTGTTGTTGACTCAACCTGATGGGTATCACTGAATAAAAAGATTTATTTTCACGCTCGGTTAATTCCAAAGCATAAACATTAACCGAAATATCATTCATTTTTTCAAATTTCGTGATTTGTGTAAGTTTCATAGGTAATTCTGAACCTGCGGTTTTCAAAACTTCCGAGTATAAAGGATATGATGACTTTCGTTCTGAATGTCTAGCCGCTGGATAAAGACAACTGACTACGCTCCAGAAAAAGCATGCATTATCGTTGTTCACAACGTTAACGCAAGCTTTTTTGTTAATTATTTCCTGAGGTAAATTGATGTAAGATGAACCGCCTGTACCCATTTCAAATTTATTAATAGCTACTTCCAATAAGACAACTTTCGAGAGAGCCCAACCACTACCTTTAAAGCTCTTCTCTTCTAAATAATGTAAAATTTTGTTTGAGACATTTTCTTTGAACCACATTGATAAATCTGTCGATATATCGATAATAGCATTCGGCGTACCGAAATATTTTCGTTCTATAATTTCACAGTCATTCGAAACTTTAACGAAATCACCCCAGAAAGTTGTGTTCACTTTTAAAGTACTAAAATCCTTGAGAATTTTACTGATTTTATTCTTGAAAAGAACTAGAGAATCATCTAAGAATGGTTGAACATCTAAATGACGTAAATTAATAATAAATCCAGTCCTAACTCTATTTTTATAAATAGCATTAATATTCCTCCACCGAATTCTATCATTACGTTTTTTCGGTAAACCTCCGCCACTGTGTTGTTGTTGTTGGGGGAAATATTTAATAAAACAGCTCATACGTTTGAGCTGAACGATTTTGGAATATATTTTACGTTTTTCACCTATAGTAAAATTAATTCGTTTCAAAGCTCTATAACACGTACGAATATGTGAAAAAATCATTTTTTGCCATGTTTTAGAATTTCAAAGAGAATAATTTTGTTGAATTAATTTGAGAGTTTCATCTATTTTAGTTAATTTACCAGTGAAATTCATTTTTGTATAATTCACACAGACAGAGAGAAAAAATATTATAGAAAATTGAATAATATTTACCTAGTTTTTAATAAGTTTAAATATTGGAGCTGGATTCGTTTTCTCCGTTTCCAATGTTCCCTTGGATACGATGGAATATTCGCCTGTATTCTTCAGTCACTCTCTTCGGTAAAAAGATATTGTAGTCACCCAAGTCGAGAAGTACTGACTCTCCTAACGTAGAAGTAATTATTTTTGCCTCGTATATTCTGTAGGGCTCCTCGATAATCAGATCGGATAGCTTCTTCTTTGGTTTCCTCTCTAGGAATGAAACTTTGTTCAATTTTCCTAATAAATCAGTCTCTAAAACAAATATAAAAAATATTAAATAACTTTCTGAGGTATAACTCAAAAACACTTACTTGATTTTCACTAAGACAGGAAGACACACCCAAACGGTTAGATCGAAAGTTTAACGATGCTCCTTCGAATGAAGTTGAAGGTGGAATGATATTAATAAGAAAAATTTCAACAAATATCAGAAGGAAGTTTTTAGTGGAGGAGGGATTTTAGAAATTCCTTTGTTGTTCTTAAGGGAGATCGTACACAGTCAATCTCGATCGAGATCGGTGATTCAGATTGATAATGTACTAGTTAGATTGACAGATCTGGTCTCAAAATGATTAAATCCTGAACGCGATCGAGATTGACTATGTATGGACCCCCTTACATGATTCATAAAACGCTGATGCTGAAATATTATAGAACGAAATATTGACCTATATCTAATTAATTCATTTACTAGGAATTCGCTGACACCGGCTTCAATTCTACGAAGACGGTCTCCTATATACACAGTTTCCGTCTCCCAGCTGATATGACTCATTCCGTTTTCGTTCGAACGCGATTATATTTTATATATATCAAAATGGAAATGAATTTCTAAGAAAATAACTATTTTGTATGTATGTATGTAATTTGATATCCAAATCTACGAAGACGGCCTCTTATATACCTAAAAATTTCAGTTCCCGGCGGACCGGGGAATCATATAATTTCAATCTCTATATATATATATATATATATATATATATATATATATATATATATATATATATATATATATATATATATATATATATATATATATATATATATATATATATATATTTCAATGTCCTGAACCTACATGAAGACTCCTGGGGGGCCTCATGAAGACTCCGCGGTGCTCGGTGCCCCTATGAAGAATATTACAGTTCTATGCTCTGAGATATCTATGATTCAAGATGACATTTGACAGTTACGAATAACGGATCGGATGACGTATGACAGATCCGAGATATCTATGATTCAAGATGACATCTGCGCAAGTTAGTTATATCACTCGCTTAATCCTAATTGTAACAATAGGTTGACGGATGACCGGTCTGAGTACTAGACTCTGGTGCAGAAATTCTGCGGTTCGAATCCCAGACACCGACACAGCTTTTTTCATTTATTAATATTTCAGCTAGGGCCCCCCGGGTAGGATCGATGAGAAGGAGTAGGTGTAAGAGAGAGTCAGGGCCCCTCAGTCCAGAGCCCCCCAGGCCAGGATCGAGGAGAAGGAGCGTCTATATTAGATGACAGAGGGCCCCCAGGCCCCATGACGTCATAGCATCCATCTTGAATATCGATTTGACGTAGACGGAAAGGTCCCCCCACCTCGATGGCCGCCATTGTGGATCAGAATCCCTGTAGTATTAACTACTATCAAACAACTTTCCAAGGAAGCTGGTTATACGTATTCGGAGCGCGCTCTCGTGAGTATACCACGCGACGATCGACCCGTCAAAACTTTCTCGAAGGAAAATAGAGAATGATTATTTATATATATATATATATATATATATATATATATATATATATATATATATATATATACATATATATATATATATATATATATATATATATATATATATATATATATATATATATATATATATATATATATATATATATATATATATATATATATATATATATATATATATATATATATATATATATATATATATATATATATATATATATATATATATATATATATATATATATATATATATATATATATATATATATACAACTTTCATTCTCTATTATATTTTCCTTCGAGAAAGTTCTACTCCACAAATACAGAGGGCTACTTAACCATCGATCTTCAAAACTACAAAACACAGAGTCGAAGGTTTAGTAACAATATTATAAACTTGCAAATATTTATTGATCACATAGTAATGAATTAAAATATAAGTAATCTGTAGAACCTACGGCAGGATATGTTTTCCAATTTATGCCATGTTAATTTTTAACTATTTTTTAATATATTCATTGCAATTCAATTGGCTGTGTGAGGGAATACTCCAATATATTCATTCCTTCTGCACATACATTACAATTCACTGATCTCTTTATTTGTGAAAACAAACAAAAATTCTGTTTTTTTCACACCTTGTGTTGAAATATCATTAAACATATTTT
The DNA here is from genome assembly GCA_030704885.1 of Cynegetis impunctata. Lineage (NCBI taxonomy): Eukaryota > Metazoa > Arthropoda > Insecta > Coleoptera > Coccinellidae > Cynegetis > Cynegetis impunctata. Next base: position 252,232 of record JARQZK010002937.1, on the reverse strand, counting down.
GGTTCATTTAATTCGGCCCCCTTTTTACATTACTGAATACAATGGAAAGCAAAATGAAGTTCCTACTTAATTATTTGAATTGTTGATATTTGATTCTCAATTACTTTGACGATTCACAACTCTTTTGTTTTTTTATGGTACGAAGACTGTTTAATTTATATATATTTATGTATACCTTCCTTAGATATAGGAAAGCTATTTACTAAATCCAGTTTCAATAAATACTATTCTTTAACTAAATTATTTCTGTTTTTCTACAGTAAAACTAGATGAATTTCAAATAAGGTTCCCTATCCAGAAGATTATTTTACAAGAGCACCCAATATTGACAATCTCAAATGCCAAGTTACTTCACCGTGCGATTGCTTTAGAATATAACTGTCCTGAGAGTGCTTTGTTGTTGGATCTTTTGCGCCCAAAACCTTGACAATGGATAAAAGAGGACATGAATAAGTATATTATTATTTCATTTCTAATTGAAGGGCATCAGTTTTTCATTGTCTTTGAAATGCAATCTTAACTTATTCATTATACAAAAAAGTTATATTATTTTGAAATAACGTGTTTCTAATCAGTAGACAGTGAGTAACAGCAATATATACAATTGAGTGCTAAGGGTAATTTCAATATAACTGTTTTCAATTGTTATTAATATATGTATTTCACTTTCTCAAGTAATGGATGAGAGAAAGGAAATATAAATGAAGCAGTTATAATAATTGGGGATATCGATGAATTAGGGGTGTGCAACTTACAAACCACAACGGCCACAACTAAAACCTTGAATATGGTTGCGGGCCGTATAGTAATGAAGTTATTATTTTTCAAATTACAATATAACATCATGAGATAAAATCATAATCAAAAGAAAAGAGTAGTATTCTTTCATTTTATTGCATTTTATTTTTCATATAAACCGAAAATATAAAGAAATATTTTCAGGACAAGCATTACTATCAAAATGAATATAAGTACTTGATGGGAACACTGTGTTTGATTGGCTGGATCCACCACCGAACCAATCTCCATATGTTTAGTTGTAGACAGTATTTTGAGATTAAGTACGGAAGAATCCGTGAGTTGCGTATGTTGTTGTTTTTATTAATTCAATTGAGTAAAACACTCTTTCACATAATATACATGCTTTCCAATTCAGATTTAATTTTCAAACCTAAATTTCGCAACGTTGGGAATCTCTCCTTGGGCAGCAGTTTAAAAAAAAACATGTCCTTTTCCTTGCCTGGTCCTTAAGGATATGTACATACAAAAATATATATAATTATATATATATATATATATATATATATATATATATATATATATATATATATATATATATATATATATATATATATTTATATATATATATATATATGGTTGTCTGGTTTCCCGGGTTTGTATCCGCGTATGGGCTTCGTCTTCGTTGAAGTCTGCTCGACGTTTCGGCAAAATCACATTTGCCATCTTCAGGTAGCTCTTCTTGGTCGGAGTGAATACACTAAACTGAGTGGATGTAAAAAGGAAAAAGGAAACACACGTGTTTCATTCCTCCCTGAAGTATGTGTCAGGGAGGCGGGCAGCTTGAGTTTGGGATTAACTCCATCAGAGGATACACTTGTATGTACAAGTGCATTAAGGATAGGTGAGACGGGATATTTATGGAACACAGGAAGTGTGGGTAGGGTTCAGAGGATACTGGCCCAGCATTCGCCTTGTAAGTTTGCAAGCAGTGACTTACATTGCCATGAGGAAACCTCTGAAAAAAACTCATGGCAGACCAGTCGGCCCCGGGGTTTGAACCCGAGACCTCCCAAATACTAGCCAGCGTACCTAACGTACTCAACTAACTAGCTTGGTAACGTTATTTGCGTCCTTATATATCCCTCTCCTTCGTTGCGCATCGTTGTAATTGGTTGTACTCGGCGCCTACGGCTTCGCGTGATTGGTCCTGCTGGTTTTGCCTGCTGCTCCTCCTCGTGATTGGCTGCTTGACTGGAACTTGTACAATGTGCTGCATGAGTTCTTAATGCTGGTTTCCAAATAGCCGAGATTCGCTGAGCGTCATTTCGGATGTTCAAACGACTTCTTGCTTTATCTATCTCGATCGCCTCTCTGGTGATTCTGGTGTGCAGGTGCTGGCAGTTGAAAATTATTCTAGTGTTGGAGAAGTCGATTTTATGTCCTGTGTCAAGTATATGTGATGTAAGGGACGACGTAAGATCTCGTTGCTGTACTGCATTTTGATATTAGGCCTCCTCACACTAATTCGTCGGTTAGTTTGACCAATGTATGTGCCGTCACAATTATTGCATGGTATCTCGTGAAGTCCCTGTCCTTCTAATAAAATTTTATCCTTTGGATTCCTCAAAAGTTGGCCAATCTTTTTTGTGCGTCGTGAATATAGTATTGATGTTGTTCAGGCGCAATAATCGTCCTATTCGGTTGGTCGTTCCTTTGATGTACGGTAGGAGAACTCTGCTGACTGTGGGATCACCAGCATATGTAGTCTTAGTTTTATTATCTTATTTGGCACTTCTGATGATTTTCCTTGCATAACCATTGGCTTTCAATGCTCCCTCGATGGTGGGCATTTCACTTTTCTTGTAATCCGAATCAGAAATGGTTCTGGAATGACAAATGAGTGTTTTTGATGTTGAAAACAGTTGTCCTGGATGATGGTGTGAGTCAGCCTGAAGGTATCTATTGGTGTGGGTTTTCTTTCGATACACGGTGTGGCCAAGTTTTCCGTTAGGTTCCTTCATTATCAGAACATCAAGGAAGGGAAGCTGGTTATTTTCTTCTATCTCCATGGTGAACTGAATACGTTCGTGTAGACTGTTGAGGTGCTTGAGGAACGTATGTAGTTTTTTTCTCCATGGGGCCAAATGACGAAAGTATCGTCGACATATCGTAGCCAAAGCTTCGGTTTCTCAGAGGATATATTCAGCGTCTTGGTTTCGAACAATATCATGAAGATATTGGTTTGAACACCCGAATTGACGCGCAGCGAATCTCGGCTATTTGGAAACCAGCATTAAGAACTTATGCAGCACATCGTACACGTTCAGTCAAGCAGCCAATCACGAGGAGGAGGAGTAGGCAAAACCAGCAGGACCAATCACGCGAAGCCGAAGCCGCCGAGAAAAACCAATTACAACGATGCGCAACGAAGGAGAGGGATATATAAGGACGCAAATAACACATCCACAAAATTCAGTGTATTCACTCCGACCAAGAAGAGCTACCTGAAGATGGCAAATGTGATTTTGCCGAAACGTCGAGCAGACTTCAACGAAGACGAAGCCCATACGCGGATACAAACCCGGGAAACCAGACAACCAGATTATCTCCGCGAGAACCTGAAAATCAACATATATATATATATATATATATATATATATATATTATATATATATATATATATATATATATATATATATGTATGTATATATATATATATATATATATATATATATATAGATATATATATATATATATATATATATATATATATATATATATATATATATATATATATATATATATATATATATATATATATATTATATATATATATATATAATATATATATATATATATATATATATATATATATATAAGATATATATATATATATATAAATATATATATATATATGTATATATATATATATATATATATTGATTTGAATTAACGGTCGTTACTATAAATTTGTATGATAATGCTAAGAGATTTCGACCGGTCCGTTAGATGAATAACATACTCCCAATCCATAATTCAATTCAACACCGGAACCTGACGTGACAATATTATTACTCATTACAGTAGTATACTATTGCGAAGAAATATTGAACGTACATGAAAAATCTAAATATCTGTTGCTTGTTAATATCGTTTAGTGTATGTGTGTGGATTAGATAGAACAATCGAACTAGACAATATATGAAAATTTTTATCCATAATGTATTCCATCAAGTTTTAACCTCGAATTCTGTAAGTAGAATGGCAAAATTTCATATCCATTTTATCTTAGAACTGTTATTTTGTAGGAGCCATGAAGATGAAATAAAATAATTTCGGCAGCTTGGCCTAGAATACAGAGTATTCATTAATAATTTAAAAAACCGGTCAAAATCCCTTAGCATTATCATACAAATATATATATATATATATATATATATATATATATATATATATATATATATATATATATATATATAATCTCTTGATAATTGTTAGCAATAACAGGCTTGTTGAATCTCAAAAAACTCGATTTTATTAAAAAGTTGACGTTTCGCCACGACATTCGTAGCTTTATTCGAATAAATAATTATATATATATATATATATATATATATATATATATATATATATATATATATATATATATATATATATTAACAATTAAATAATAAGAAAACAACTTGTCTAAAAACCACAAAATAAAAATAACTTTTTATTCGACTAGTTTCGCCTGTTACAGCATTATCAAGACTGAATACATAATTGCAAAGACATCGCTTGAAAAGATAAGTTTTCGGTTTGGTACCTGGGGGTGGTAAAATGTAATCGATGGGTCCAAGTTATCAGAGATTTAACAGTGGGGAGTGGTTTAAGTCTAACTGGTCATTGAGAAGAATGTAATTATGGGATTTTTGGATCTTCGGATTACAAGAAAAGTTCATTATCATACCTTTATCACAGAAATGAAGAATTTTTGGTTTCAAAGAGAATGAGATGTTATGTTTTTTTGACTCTAGATGTTCCCCAAATGCTGATTGTCCGTTTTTTAGATGTTCTTTTAGCCTGGTTTCAAAACATCTCCCGGTCTGACCTATATATGTTGAATTACATTCTTCACAGTGCATTCTATAAATTCCTGTTCTCTTCATTGGATCGACTTTTGACATTTTGTTATTAAAAATCATTCTATCCAATCTGCTGTGACTCGAAAAAGCAGTATTCAAATTATTATTTTTAAAGAATTGAATGATCTTCGAAGAGGGGATGTGCGTATAAGGGATGCTCACAAACTTTTGTACATTTTTGTTATTGCAGTATGGTCCATATAATTTCAAATTGATAAAATGTTTCTCTTTTTTCGAAATTGAACTATTTATTATTTTTAGTGGAAAATCATTGTTAATACCTATCGCGCGAATCACGTCAAGTTCTACCATAAGGTCTTGTTTTGATAAAGGAACCGAAGAAGCCCTATGAATCATTGAGTTAAGAGCCGCGAGTCGATGGCTAATTGGACTGAAAGAATTATAACTTATGATGGCGTCTGAGAAAGTAGGTTTCCTGAATATTCTATATGAAAATTTATCCTGTTGTTTCGATATTCTTAGGTCGAGAAAATTTAACGAATTATTTTGTTCTGTTTCTACTGTGAACTTGATCTTATCATGTATTGAATTTAGATATGTTAGCTATAATTTAATATGTCGGTCTGTCCCATTGAATCCAACCAAGATATCATCCACATAGCGGTACCAAAAAATAATATGTTTTTTAGATAGATCTGATTCTAATATTGTGGTTTCCATGTTGTCCATGAATATGTCTGCTAATAACGGGCTGAGGGGAGAACCCATAGGAAGACCTGAATTCTATAAATATATTTTGTTCTGGAATCTAAAAAAATTCTGTCTCAAAACAACATTAAATAATGTTGAGAATTCTGTTTTTGTTGCTGGAAGTGTTTTTTGTTTTTCTAAGATGTTTTCAATTAGAGGTATACACTCTTCCGTAGGTATGTTAGGAAACATGTTGGAGACGTCGAAGGACACTAATTTAAAATTTTTATCAAAATCGATTTTTTCTAATTTTTGTATGAGTTCTAATGAGTTTTTCACACTATATTTTGGAGAGAAATGAGTATGTTCTTTGAAAGCTGTGTTGAGAAATTTTGAAAGTTTACAAGAAGGAGCTTTCGAAAACGTTGGATAGAATGATTTTTAATAACAAAATGTCAAAAGTCGATCGAATGAAGAGAACAGGAATTTATAGAATGGACTGTGAAGAATGTAATTCAACATATATAGGTCAGACCGGGAGATGTTTTGAAACCAGGCTAAAAGAATATCTAAGAAACGGACAATCAGCATTTAGGGAACATCTAGAGTCAAAAAAACATAACATCTCATCCTCTTTCAAACCAAAAATTCTTCATTACTGTGATAAAGGTATGATAATGAACTTCCTGGAAGCCATGGAAATAAACAAGATCCAAAAATCCCATAATTACATTCTTCTCAATGACCAGTTAGACTTAAACCACTCCCCACTGTTAAATCTCTGATAACTTGGACCCATCGATTACATTTTACCACCCCCAGGTACCGAACCGAAAACTTATATTTTCAAGCGATGTCTTTGCAATTATGTATTCAGTCTTGATAATGCTGTAACAGGCGAAACTAGTCGAATAAAAAGTTATTTTAATTTTGTGGTTTTTAGACAAGTTGTTTTCTTATTATTTAATTGTTAATATATATATATATATATATATATATATATATAAATATATACACGTATGCTCTTATACACGTATACACGTACACACGTATACACTTATACGCGTATACACGTATACACATATATACATATATTCAAATATACATATTGTTACGAAAATGTCTAAAGCCGACTCTGTGTGTTCTGGAATACTCGATGAACGTTGAAGTAACCGACCTCTTAATTCGATGACTAGAACATTCTGGAAGCTTCTCGAAGGAATGACAAGACATATAAAAGCGACCATAGAAGAGACAGGGGACAGTCTACAGTGAATTACCGTGTGAAAAAGAAGAGCGAAGCCTGTGTTTTGAACTATTTTGAAGTAGTGACAGTTATTGAAAAGTGTTGTTATTTTAAAAGTTACTGTTTTGTAAATAAATACCGATTTGTTTATTAATTAAATTTAGTTATTGGAAATCATCCTAGCGAACCCGAATTCGTAACAACTGGTGTCAGAAGTGTGGGATGCCAATAACCAGAAAAATGGAATCGATTATTGGAAAACTAATGCAAAAATTCTCCGAACAAGAGGAACAACGTCAACGGGAGAAATTGGAAGAGCAGAAAAGGCGAGAGCAAGAAAAACTAGATGAACAGAAACGTCGAAAGGAAGAAAAACTAGATGAACAGAAACGTCGAGGACAAGAGAAATTGGAAGAGCAGAAAAGGCGAGAGAAAGAAAAACAAGATGAACAAAAACGGCGAGAGCAAGAAAAACTAGACGAACAGAAACGTCAAGAGCAAGAAAAACTAGATGAACAGAAACGTCGAGAGCAAGAAAAACTGGATGAACAGAAACGTCGAGAGCAAGAAAAATTAGATGAACAGAAACGTCGAGAGCAAGAATTACAGATTACAGAAAATCCTGTAAGACCTCGACAAACGTAGGAAGGAGGATAATGAGAAATTGAGAGGTGAAATTTAAAAAAGCGAATATCAACCATGGAAAACAATGAATCAAAAGTAATGTCAAATCCAGTCCCTAGACAGAAAGCTTCGAAGCCACCTACTTTTGACGGAGATTCTTCATGGCCAATATTCAAACGGCAGTTTGAAGCAGCAGACCAAGCTAATGGTTGGGCAGATAAACTGAAAGCAGTAGAACTTGTTTTGTCCCTCAGAGGTAAAGCTGCAGAACTGTTACAAAAATTGTCAGTAAAAGAGCAGGAAGATTACCTAACTCTAATAAAAACCCTAGAGTTGAGATATGGTGATGATCATAAAGAGATGTTGTATCAGGCCCAATTAGAAGGTAGGCATCAATTGGCAAATGAATCACTACAAGAATTTCAGGCCGAAGTAGAAAAGTTGACTCGGTTAGCCTACCCAATGGCTCCAGATGATATCCTTGAGCAATTGAGTGTCAAATCTTTTGTTAATGGGTTAAAAGACACCGACCTGATTCAACATCTGAAAATTTTGAGACCAAGAACAGGAAATGATGCTTTAGTGAGGGCTCTGGAATTTGAAACAGCAAAACTAACATCTTGTAATAACCGAGCAACACACAGAGCTCGAAAAGTGGAAGTACAGAAAAATAATACACTTGGAGTAGTATTGGAACGGTTAGACAAACTTATTTCTTCTTTTGAAAAGAACCGAGTATCTTTTAAGGGTGAATGTTACTCGTGTGGAAAATATGGACACACTAGTAGAGAATGTCGTTCCAGAATGAACAGAGGCAGAGATGATAACCGAAAAAGAGGAAGATCATCCTCACCAGCACCTAGGAGGAATCAGGAAAACTACCACCAGTCAGAGTAAAGGGGCAAACTCTGACTGGGGAAGTAACAGCCCCCAGGACCGTTTTCATTAGAAGCATTGCAGATGGAAGCTTATCAGTTAATGGCTCAATCTCAGGACAACCTGTCAAGGTAATTGTTGATACTGGCGCTGAAGTATCATTGGTTAGGCCTGATATATTACCAACATCTAAAATTACTCCAATGAGGTACAATATAACTCTGAAGACAGCAACTGGTCAAAGGAGCTATATCCGTGGAGAAGCTGAGATTTTATTGGAAATTGGTGGAAGATTGCAGATCCCACACAAAGTTCTTGTAGCAGACATTACTGATGAGTTTATTTTGGGTATGGACATTGTGAAAAAATATGGATTAGTCTACGAGAAGAATACTGGAATTTTAAAGATTGGAAATGAGGAATTCATTCCAAACTATGGCTCCAATGAAAATCAAGTAGGTAAGTCTCAAAACAATTTAAGCCTATAAGATACCTGCTTGCTCAGAGCATATTATCAATGTTAGACCAGAACACGATCCTGGGTGGTGTGTTGGACTCATTGAACCTAAATTAGACTGTACATTTTTAACGGCTAGGACTTTATCTCTGACAAAACGAAACATCCCTGTAAGAGTAGCTAATATTAGTAACGAATAGCTAAATATTGAAGAAGGAAAAACAGTGGCTACATTGGAACCAGTGTCGTCGATTGCTCGATGTGAGGAACCAGATGATATACAGGAAACTAAGAAAAAGTATGTTGATTTCACTAAATTGGAGACTTCATGGAAACATTTGTCATCAGAACAGATAAAATTGGCACGAAAATTTATCCACGAAGAAAGCGACCTCTTTGAAGACCAAGAACTCGAAGGAACTGGTTTAGTTGCCCACCGGATAGACACAAGGAATGCCCACCCTATACGACAAGCACCTCGAAGACTTCCATTAGCTAAACAATCAGAAGTAGCTGAATTAATCGAATCCATGAAGGAGAAGGGAGTCATAGAAGAGTCATCAAGTCCATGGTCAGCACCTGTTGTTCTAGTTGAGAAAAAGGATGGGACAACAAGATTTTGTGTCGATTATCGGAAACTTAATGATGTTACCAAGAAAGATAGCTATCCACTACCCAGAATAGATGACACGTTAACAATACTGGCGGGGTCGAAGTGGTTTTCGACATTAGATCTAAAGAGTGGATACTGGCAAGTCAAGATCCACCCTGATGATAAAGAGAAAACTGCATTCTCAACTGGAAGTGGATTGTACCAATTCAATGTTATGCCCTTTGGGTTATGCAATGCACCGGCAACGTTTGAACGACTGAAAGGATTAACTTGGAAAGCCTGTTTAATATACCTAGATGATGTGATGGTTATGGGAGCATCCTTCGAAGACCACTTGAAAAATCTGAAAGAAATTTTCAGCAGATTTAGGAATGCTCATTTGAAATTGAATTATAAAAAGTGTTGCCTATTTCAAAATCAGTTACATTTTCTAGGACATACAATATCATCTAGCGGAATACATACATCAGAGGATAAGGTCGAAGCAGTAAGAGAATGGCCAAGACCGAAAGACAAACATGAGGTTAGAAGTTTTCTAGGACTATGTACCTATTATCGGAGATTTGTAGATAAGTTTGCTGATATAGCTAAACCATTACATAAGCTGACGGAAAATAAAGCCACCTTCAACTGGACAAGAGAGTGTGAGGCAGCATTTCGACAACTTAAAGCTGCACTTTGCTCAAGCCCTATTTTGTCGTATCCACAGACTTCGGGACTATTTATTCTAGATACGGATGCTAGCAATATGGGCATTGGGTCTGTTTTGTCACAAGTACAAGGAGGCGAAGAAAGAGTAATCGAATATTACAGCAAAACTTTCAACAAATCAGAAAGAAACTATCGCGTTACTCGAAAGGAATTGTTAGCTCTGATAAAATCCATAGAGTATTTTCACAAGGACCTTTATGGAAGGAGATTTTTGGTTCGGACTGATCATGCAGCACTAAAATGGTTATTGCAGATGAAGATTCCAGAGGGCCAAATCGCAAGATGGATAGAAAGACTGCAACAATATGACTGCAAAGTAGAACATCGACGAGGAAAAATCCATAATAATGCTGATGCTTTATCCAGACGACCATGTAAGGAAGAATGTCGCCACTGCAAGAAAATTGAAATGAAAGAAGGAATAATCGATTTAAGGAGAACTACCATCGATTTGAAACAGGGATGGACGACAGAAGAATTAATTGAGGCACAGGAACAAGATCCTGAAATAAAGCATCTCAGAGAATGGAAAAGACTCGAGCGTAGACCCACCTGGAAAGATATTTCAACAATGAGCGCTAAAACGAAGGCACTGTGGGCGCAATGGGATTCCTTAATTCTTGAAAATGGGTTACTCAAGAGCAAATGAGAAAGTCCGGATGGTAAAGAAATCAAAACCCTCTTAGTGGTACCAACCAGCAAAGTGCGAGAACTTCTACAGGAAATCCACGGTGGAAGCTCAGGGGCCCATTTTGGCGTGAATAAGACAATTGCAAGGATAAGGGAAAGATTTTATTGAGTCTACTGCCGTGATGACGTAGAAGCTTGGTGCAGAAAATGTCCAACATGTGCAGCCACTAAGGGACCCTCAAAGAGAACTCATGGAAAAATGGAGAAATACAACGTAGGGCTTCCATTTGAGAGAATCCCTATTGATATTGCCGGGCCATTTCCAATTTCTAACGATGGAAATAAGTACATACTGGTTGTCATGGATTACTTCAGCAAGTGGCCTGAAGCCTATGCTCTTCCGAACCAAGAGACTGAGACTGTCGCACGTGTACTGGTAGATCAGTTCATATCCCCCCACTGGAATTGCACTCAGACCAGGGACGAAACTTCGAAAGCGAAGTTTTTAAGAAAGTGATGGAGATATTGAACATCCGAAAGACCAGAACCACTCCATTACATCCACAGTCTGATGGAATGGTGGAAAGATTCAATCGCACCATGGAACAATACCTGTCGAAGGTTGTGGCTGATCACCAAAAGGATTGGGACAGACATTTACCAGTACTGTTGATGGCTTATCGAGGATCGGTTCATGATTCCACAGGTCATACTCCAGCCAAGATACTCTTTGGTAGAGAATTACGTTTGCCATGTGATTTGCTATTCGGTACTCCCGAAGATACACCAGTGGAAGTAAAGACTTATGCAGATGAATTGAGACTGCACCTAAGAAAGATCCATGAGCACGTCCGGGATAAGATAGATGCTAGTACTGACAGAATGAAGACCAGGTATGATTTGATGGCGAACTCAGCCGGATTCAAAGAAGGAGATTTAGTATGGTTGTACAATCCCCAGCGAAAGAAAGGGTTATCACCTAAATTGAGCCAGAATTGGGAAGGAGCCTATAAAGTCACAAAGAGGATAAATGATGTTGTCTACCGAATCCAACGCATTCCTAGGACCAAGCCTAAAGTTGTACATTTAGATAGGCTAGCACGGTGGAGGTGTATCAGAAGATTTTGATCGGGACGATCAAACTTAAGAGGGGGGCAGTATTACGAAAATGTCTAAAGCTGACTCTGTGTGTTCTGGAATACTCGATGAACGTTGAAGTAACCGCCCTCTTAATTCGAAGACTGGAACATTCTGGAAGCTTCTCGAAGGAATGACAAGACATATAAAAGCGACCATAGAAGAGACAGGGGACAGTCTACAGTGAATTACCGTGTGAAAAAGAAGAGCGAAGCCTGTGTTTTGAACTATTTTGAAGTAGTGACAGTTATTGAAAAGTGTGGTTATTTTAAAAGTTACTGTTTTGTAAATAAATACCGATTTGTTTATTAATTAAATTTAGTTATTGGAAATCATCCTAGCGAACCCGAATTCGTAACAATATATACTTATATACATATATGTATGTGCACAATGTCATTCACTTGCGGGAGTGGGGGTAACCTTGATTTCTATTGGTCAGTAAAAATAATTAGGGTGCCATAGGGTAAAGACCATGGGCTAGAATATATCTATTCTGATTTACTTAGGAGTGTTCTTAACCTTAATTTCTATGCAGTAAAATAATGGGACTGTGCAATGCATAATAACATTGAGCTAGAATATATCTGGTAGTGGTGGTAATCTGATTTACTTTGAATATATCAGAATCGTACTTAACCTTCATTTCGTTTGGTCAATAGCGACCTTGACTATCAAACATTGAATTATATTCCTTTCCACTCATACTCGGTATATATTCCGCATTAAGTGAACGTAATATCATTCCATATTTCGAGCTAAATTTAGTTTTCATATACAAGGATGGGTAAGTTTCAATAGTTTTTACGTATTGAATATCAACATTATGTTTTTGAATTATTTTATTGAATTTCAGATAATTTTTGCTATGAAGTATACCACTCTGTGTTGAATGGCGTGGAGGGATCGCTACTGTGTGCTTTGTGTGTCAGGGACCTGCATATTTCGTTCTCGTCCAGCACATCCATGGACCTTGGCCAAGATCAGATGAGATGCTTTGTAGCCATTGCGGTACGCAATTGTCACATTCGATGGGCCAGGCTCAAAGATGTGCAATCTTCGCGGACCATCTGGTACTCTACGATCGGGATGACCCGTTGCGCGAAATAATGGCTGGCGAATTCATAGACACTGAGTCGGACTCAGATTCCGATTCCGATAGTTCGGATTAGGGATTTGGTGGGAGTGGACATGTGAAATTAATATGATTTATAAATATATAATCTGTTAATGAATGTGAATTATTCAGTATTCAAATTCCATTCAAGCTGAGTGTATCCCAAAAAATGATAACATATAATGAGAATAATAAAATGAAAAATATATGAAAATCACGGCACTCCGTGAAGAAAGGTGGTTCTTTCATAAATTAGTTGATTGATAAATTACCGTTTGAGTTATATTTACCAACGTATCAATTTTGTTGTCCCAGTACGAATCTAGAGAAGAGAGTAGCTTGGGGGATATAGGAATAAATTTATTAGATCAAGCGTGCAAAGAACACGACATAGCATATACTCAATCATCTGATTTTGAGAAAAGGAGAGAAGCTGATATTTTAATTCAAAAGGCAAGTGAGCGTTTGAGATCGAAAAAAAAAGCAGCAGCTTAACTTATGCTCATGAAAGCAAAAACAAAAATAGGTATGGGACCTAAACGAATAAATAAGAAAAAAAAGGGCGAATTTTAGTATCCCCTAAACGAGGAGGTTTCTCACCAATTTTATTACCACTTCTTGGTGCTCTAGGCGCTTTAGGGGGAGGTGCTGCTTTTATAGCATCAGCAGTTAGTAGAGAAAAAACAAATAAAAATTTTTAGAAGAAACTATGAGCCATAATAAGGAAATGGAACTCAATAGTAAGGGAAAAGGTTTAGTGGAAAGAAAGAAACGCAAGCGAAAGGGTTTATACATAGGTCCATATCAATGGTATCATCAAAAGGATAAACCAACAAAGTTACCAAGACATGCACTTAAAAATGTAGAATTCGAAAATTTAGTGAAGAAGTTGAAGATTCCAAATTTTAGAGGAGTATTCATGAGAAATCAGTTAACACAAAAAATAAATGATAATGAAACTGGTATTATTAATTTAGATGAGAGTAGCGGAAAAGGCACACATTGGACGGCATACATAAAAGTCGCTAGAAATATATATTATTTTGATAGTATTGGAAACTTGGGCCCCCCTATAGAAGCAATGATATATTTCAGAAGCTATAACAAGAGAAACAAAATAATGTACAACAGACAAAGATATCAAAATAGTAATACATATAATTGTGGACAATTAGTTCCGAAATTCTTATATAGTATGTCACGTCAACAAAATTTTAGTTGAAAGAAACCTTCAGAAGAAAATTATTTAGCAGCTTCGCTTTTAAAATGATGCTAATCCTTTCACTGTACTTGTCAAACCAGATTTTGTATTGACATCAACAACGAAACCATTCACCTCATACCACATTTTATTATACAAGAATGCAATTCCATCATTGACAAAATTAGTATTCATTCCTGAAGCCGTCCCCTCTGATTTTCGTAATTGGCCGTCACAATAGAGATAACTCTCATTTACTAATAATGCATAAATCTTCCCACAGTGGTATTCTTATTTCATCATTATTATTGTATCGCGAAGTATATGACTCATGAATATGATATTTGTATGATACAACTGACTATCAGTAGATATTCCTTCGTTTATAGTGAACATTTTTACTGATTCACTATGTATCCTAGAGATTTTAAAAATTGCTTGTTCTCAGACGTTAATAGTTAGCGATTTTCTTCCTACTGGTCACTTTTCGACATATTTTTCCATTTTTATACTTGGAAAGCATATACATTTTTTCGAAATCTAAACTCATACTATATTTCTTTTCGGCGATGTAAACCTACTGTGATGGTTTCTTGTTGAAAATTAACTAGTTTATCATTTTGATCAAATTTTTTACTAACTATATTTCTTATTGTGTTATCACTAATAGGTAAACACATTACATGTTCTGGTGATTCAAATATTTTGAAGCCTGGGGATGCACTTAGTGAAATCTGATGTATTATTTGTTGAGTTTTGTTTTCCTTTTTTAAAACTATTTACTGTTATATCACACACTCAACAGATATGGTATTCACTGTTATATATCGGCAATATTGTCTGAAGTATATTTTACATCTCTCAATATTAATGGTGCAATACTATTATCACTGGATAGATCCACCTCTTCTGTACAATTAATATGTGAGTGTAATGTATTACATTTTGCAGACAACTCAAAAAATATATGTTTACTTTTCGATTCACTCGTCAATTCATGATTAATAAATTTATTAATGTCCTGCAGCTGATAACATCCGGTTGGAATTATTATTTCCTTTGAACCAATTTTCAATGTATTACATCCGTTATCGATGTTTGGGATAGAATTATAAACTTCGAAATTTGTTAAATCTAGTACGTATCTATCATCTTTAACTTCGATTGAAGGGTTGAATTCTGAAATTAAAATCGATTATTGGCATGTCAGCACAAAGAACATTAAATATGACAATGCAGGACGGTTCCCAGAAAAGGAAAGCACTATTATCAAAAATAGTTGATTTAGTGTTTGTATTCCATTGAAAATGCTATTAGGTTTTGATGAAGATCATAAAAAACTGATGGTAAAAATATTCCAAGAACTAATTTTAATTAGAAGTAATAGTGATGAATCAGCATTGAAATGTAAATTTAGTGCAGATGGGACGAAATGTCTAACAGAGGAAAAGGCGAAAGTTATGATTGATAAAATAATGTGGAAAGTGTCGCATGTAATACCAGGATTGCGTGCTTTAACAAAATTCATAGAAAAAGGAAAAACATTGTAGTTCCCTACAGAACCGGGGAACTACATAGTTTCCCATCGTTACCAAATACAACAAGACATACATAGTCCACACAAAATAGGAAAATCAGAGGAAAAAAATACTAGTTCCAATTTTTTCAGAAATGTGTAGGGAGGGGTCCCCTGAACAACGAAAAATTAAGTCCCTCCAAATCCTGGTGCCCCTAGAGGGGGAGGGGGGTTTAAATGTTCCATTTTTCAGTTTTTCGCTTAGAACTTGTAAACGGTGCATTGAAGTGAAAAAGTTTTTCAGTACAAAATGAAAGATTATTAAATTGGCTACATATTTAGTTATCTACATTTTTTCAAAAAACTGGACTGGAAAAATTTTCTCGTTTCTCTTAAATTTTTGTCTTTTAGATATTTAGATCTTATACATTTGTGTGAACCAGATATATGAACATATGTAGAGAAATGGAGCCATCAAATAAATCAAAACTATTATTTATTTCAATTGGGAAATCAAGATTTTTTGTTGAAATCTTAAAAGTGCTGTAAGTTACGATGCGTTCAATATAAATGAACGTTGGATATATACTCTTGTGGGGAATTTAATACTGTATACATTTTATATCTACGATTCTCTGCTAGAATTAACGAGTTAGCCTCTAAAAGTCAAAAATTTACGAAAAACAATAGTGAAATTTTTTTTTTAAATATCCACCATAACGAAGCCGGTAGCACCAAAACGGTCAAGGTTTTTGATAAAATATATATAACTAAACTTGTTGCAAATTCAATAAGCCTTCATTCTGTACTGAAAAACTCAAGTTATAAGCGAAAAACTGAAAAATGGAACATTTAAACCCCCTCCCCCTCTAGCGGCACCGGAATTTGGAGGGACTTTATTTTTCCTTGTCCAGGGGACCCCTCCCTAAACATTTCTGAAAAAATTGGAACTAGTATTTTTAGTTTCTCTAATTGCCCATTTTTGGTCTAGATTGAGTGGAATAACATGGAATGTAAAGACATCAACGAAATTAGAATCACCACGATATATTATTATGGGATTTCAAACTGATAGGGAACGATTGGAAGCTGACAAGTAAATTCGATACTTAGAGATATTCGACTATTTCTGAATAACGAACGATACCCATATGAAAACTGAAATATTTCTTTTGAAATAATCAGTTTGCCACATTATATGAAATAGTCACAGAATTCAGATCAGCATATTATTATCATTATAAATCGGAAACTGACATAACACCATCGCAGTTTGCAGAATCTTACCCACTAATCATAGTCGATTGCGCTAAACAGAAAACTGGGTTTCAAACCCAATCAGTGGCTCTTAGAGTTGAGTTTGAAACTAATACTGCAATACCTGCTGACACTACTGCTCATGTATTAGTAATAAGTGATCGAGTATTCACATATAATCCACTAACGAAATCAGTGAAATAACATGTCATATGCTATAATAGATATACAGGATTTAATCATGAATTCAAAAAATTCTTCACCAAAGAACTTGCAATCATGAAGAATGGTAGAATTGCACATTTTATTTTTAAAGAACCGTTTAAATTCAATCATCTTCCTGAAAAATACAAAAACAGGTAAATTGACTCACACATAACCAACATTGTATCAAGTGGGAAACAGGATTCGTACAGTCATGGAAATTGTGACCAATATTAACTAGACTGACCGAAGATGTTTTTATAATATATGTAAAAGGAAGAGAGAAAGCCGAAATAATTAAAAAGTATATACCATCTAAAAAAATTCTGGAGTTACCCGAACATCTGGCATTAGAACGTGATGAGCCGGACTGTATTTACCATGAGAAAAACAGTTGCTATTGCACTTTGGAAGATGTGAAGTTTATCCAGAAAACGATGATTGAAGAAGAAAGCACGGATACATTATATCTATTTGTAATATTTCTAATAAATAATAAAAAAAATTTCAAAGAAAACCTAGTAATTTGATTTCATTTTCAATTGCATGAATAATACTACCAGAACTATACATATAGCTACAAGCCTAGAAATCGTATAAGGCTTCAATACAACCATTCGAATAAAGTGATCTTATTAATATTTCCATAAAAGGAGTCCGAATTATTTTTCACATTTCATTTCATATATATCAACGACCATAAAAGGAGTCCCAATTATTAACCGTGCTTGAGAGCCACTTCCACGTATGAATCGACCATATTATGCAAATTAGGTCTAGACATCTCAACAGGTCGGTAACCATGAACATGTTAACCCTGAGGATGGCTAGTGCACATTCAAAGAGATCACTTTCGAATGATTTTTCCATTAATAATAATATTAATGATACTTCTTCGAAATCTCTCCATAAAATTCAAAATATTTTTCCTTTTAATTTAGTAGATGTTGCGCACTGTAGTAATTGGGATATATCTGATATTTCATCACATCATGAATCGATTAAATTAGCTGAATTTTTTCGAGGAAGTAAGAACTTTGAAAATTTACAAACCTAGGAAGAATGAATCGAAAATGCAAGTTCAGACACTCTTTGTACACCCATCAACTGAACAAATTAAGATGGATTATCTCAATGATATTGATATTTCTATATTTTCAAAACCTTTTCTCGAAAATTTTGATTGTACAAATACTTCAAAAGTTTCATCTGTTGATCCCCAAACATAAATCAACAATACCGAGACTCAAAATCAGTCAGGTACTTATACCATTACTTCATTGGTAGGATTTACAGATGATCTTTCAGATTATTCAATGACACCAACTTATGAAAAGTTATTCGATACGTATCTATCCGATTTAGATATTTCACAACTATTGAAGTGAAAATTCTTTGCGCGCATGTGGGGAAAATTCTCACGTATGAAACGAGACCGATTGAGAGTGAGAAAGGGCGAACGTATCATGAAGTACATAGTTATGGAGCGAGAGGAGGGAGAGAGTGAGAGAAAAAGGGAGATCTACAAAAAATACACGCTTGGTTGATGTATTCGTTTAGTAGTTAAATACTAGTGAGAGGCTCCGTCGCCTATTAAATAGATCCGTGAAAAATATAGATCGATGAAAATATAGATCCCGAACCCCGATGAGTGCTAAGCCCGTCCCTGCCTCTGTAGAACAGTACGCAACGCGTCAAATACTAAGCCCGTCCCTGCCTCTGTCGCCTATGGAGCGCCATCTGCGCTGTCACAAACCTACGCGGGAACTCGTTAATACGACGGGATTGGGCCTCGCGCGCCCGATAACTTTGGAACCGAATGAACGCCCTCCAATTACGCTTTCGAGAGCCGGTCACGTTAGTTTTGCTTCGTTTAATGGAAAAAATAGTCTTAAGCGTCCGCAATGCGGCCGTTTTCGCGAATTTCGGAGAAACATCAAGCTTTGAAGGTTCGATATCGAAAATCGGCACAGAAACGAAAAATAGCCTATTCACTAAAATAATCTTTTCGGCGTCCGATGGGTCCCTTCGAGCCCCGCCGTTCTCGCTCGATCTCCATATCTCGGATGCCCCCGATAGGTCGAATACGGCAAAATAGTTATTTGTTTAGTAATATACTAGTGAGCGGCCCGATTAATGAATGCGGATCCGTCGCATTTTTAATAGATACGCGAAAATATAAATTACCCAACCCCGATGGGTGTCAGGCCACTGCCCGCCCTACGCCTATGGAGCGCCGGGGGCGCCATCTGCGTGCTGTCAAAAACCTCGCCATCGTGCGGAACCGGATACGCGGGAAGTCGTTACTACGACGGTAACTTTCGAACTGAATGAACACTCTCCAATTACTCGTTCGAAAGTCGGTCACGTGAATTTGGTTCGTTTGACGGAAAAATAGTTCTTAAGAGTCCGGAATGCGAATTTCGGAGAAACATCAAACTTTGAACGTTCGATATCGATAATGAGCGCCGCGGACGGGAACGAAAAATAGCCTATTCACTAAAAAAATATTTTCGGCGGTCGACAGGGCCCTTTGGGCACCACCGTTCTCGCCTGATCTCCGTATCTCGGATACCCCGTTTTCGTCCACATGCGGTCTTCAACCGCCTGCATTCCCAGAACGGCGAACCAATTATCAAAATGCCATGTAGCATTTTGATTTGCCACTCGTTATTTAATAATTTAATTTACTATTTTTCATGACAAATTGGGATATTATACGATTGAATCATCGGTAGGATTTACAGACGATCTTTTAGAGTGTTCAGCCTATGAAAAATTAATCGATACGTATTTAGCCGACATAGATTTTTCTGTGTTTTTAAACGAGCAGTCATCTATTGAAAAAAATAAGCATGATGTTGTAAGTACTTCTAAAGTTTTATCTGTAGATCCTCAGCCAGTAAATTTACAGGATGATGGGATAGAGATAACACAAATAATCAGGATGTGTGAAAATCTCACAAATATGTATTTGTTTTGTTTCTAATTGAATGGGATCTTCATCTGTAGCAGTCGCCAATAATCGATTATAAAAATGAAGTTGCAATTAATATTAATACAACTTCAATTCTTGAAGATTGAATTGAGGAACAGTAACGTTTTAGTGTTGTCTCGGTTCGGGTCTAAGGGCCGTCGTCGGTTGAAATTACTTCCTAAAGTTTCGCTAGCACGAGTGGCGAGCTTCTTCAGAGGTCGTTCCATCTCCGATTCTGGATGTAGACTCGGAATCGGAGATGGAACGACCTCTGAAGAAGACTCGTGGTAGCGAAACGCTAGCAAGAAATTCCAACCGACGACTGCCTTAAATCCGAACCAGGACAACACTAGTTCATCAACGGGCTGCGAAAGCCTGAACCAATTTGTCAGTAACGCTTTAAAAATTCAATTGATAGAATATGACGTCCTTAATTTAACTTAATATTCTTATTAAAGTATATTTATATAACTTACATGCTGAATGGCTTCTGCGTCCACATGGAACTTCTCCAGTAGCAACAGGCCTCAGCCACGTAAGGGTATTGAGATCAAAACACCAAAGATCTTTGGAATAAGATTCTATGATAGAGGTAAGGGCATCCATAACAAAAGTTGTCCCCCTTCCACCAAACAGATATATCATATTATTTATACATACAGTTGTATGAAAATCGCGCACCGACGGCTCTATGCCTGAAACAAATTATAAGAATTTCAGGGTAAATCAAAACTTCATAACAAATACTTTGAAGTATAATGAATTAAATTGGAAGTTGATAAAGGTGGAAGCACACAGAAAAATAATAAACACAGAGGTCAAATATTTTGAACTTGTAAAATTTGAATTAAATTGTACCATCCCGGTTGTGCAAACAAGAACCAACTACCGTTTTTATAAACAACGGCGACATATCTCCAATGTCTGAAAATAATAAATGTAATAATAATGAGCCAACAAACCAGGAGCTTCTACTCAAGATAAGCTGAGATCTATGTGGATGATTCTATAGTGTCAGAAACTTGATTCCGTATGGCGAATTTGGCGAATTCTTTTGGCTTTTCGGTACTGTATGCATATTCAGTCCTCTGATGAACATTCTTTTTTCAATTAGTCCAAATGAATTTCCAAGAAATCAGTCTTACTGTCGATTTAATTCCTGGATGAGAGAAACTGTGAAGCTGATAATATAATAATGAATACATTTTGAGTAAGTTATATGGTGAAGATTTCTTTTTGTAAATTTATTAGGGTATTTATATAATAAACATGTGTGTTTGCATTTATATACCATTGCTTAAGTTATTTTTTTTAATTCCTATTTGTTAGACGTATGTCTTATCTGTATCATTTCGAACTGATCGGCCTGGCCTTGAAGGTTAAGTTGTAGAGCAGCGCTTGCTAAACTTCGCCTTCAATGCCTTTCCTTTGCTCTCTCAATTATTTTGTGTATGTAGGGACAATAGAGTTATTATTATTAATGAAATTGAATTGACTATACACTGTCGAACAATGTCGCCCCTCACGGCTGCGACATTAAATTGACTATATACCTTCGAAAAGTATTCAAATAAACATTGTAAATCATTTTTCAATTTTGTGTTAGCTAGCTTATATTAGAAATAACATCGATTTTTGAGTGCCACCCTCAGGCTATCTCCCACCTTTAGGTCTGCAACATTGAATTGACTATATACAATCAAAACGTATTCAAATAAGCTATTAAAATCATTTTTCAATGAATAAAGTATAAACTTTGAAATAAAAACACACTTGGCTTATGTTTCACTTATATAGTGAAATATAAGCCAAGTGTGTTTTATTTTAAAGTTTATACTTTATTCTATATGATGTTTCACCAAGTGATGTGCGAGAATTCAATCTCAGTCATTTTTCAATATTGTATCAACGAGTGTAGTTCAGAAATTACAGATATCTTTTTGTACCACAATCCTTTGTTACAGCTTCAATATTTAATCGGCAATGAACAATTTTAATATACTTTCAAATAAATATATCTGAATTTGCAATTATTGATTTCTTTTGAAAATTTTAATTTTATTTCAGAAGAAATGATTTATCAAAGCAAACTCTATATGTTATTGGCACTGAAATCATGTTTCAGAGGATTTCCAATGTTATCTAACGCTTTTTCGAATTTGACTTTCATTTTGAAAGCTTGAGAATAACGCTCGACGTTTCGGCCAAATCACATTTGCCATCTTCAGGTAGCTCTTCTTGGTCGGAATGAATACACTGAACTGTGTATTCAGTGTATTCATTCCGACCAAGAAGAGCTACCTGAAGATGGCAAATGTGATTTTGCCGAAACGTCGAGCAGACTTCAACGAAGACGAAGCCCATACGCGGATACAAACCCGGGAAACCAGACAACCACATTATCTCCGCGAGAACCTGAAAATCAACATATATATATATATATATATATATATATATATATATATATATATATATATATATATATATATATATATAAATATATTTATATATATATATATAATAATATATATATATATATATATATATTATATTTACATGGATGGACCTTCAGCCATTCTAAAGAAGATGACGCAAGATTGCATCATGCGCAACACGTCAATGCCGACTCAGCAGTGGTACCGAGCTTATATAAGACCATGTAGAGGCATTAGAAATTAAGTTTACTAGCATAATTGTATCTTATAAGTTGTAGAAATAAAGATTGTTTTTAAAAAGAATTTCAGTGTTCACAAAAACATAAATGGCGACGAGGATGGGATATTCTTATTAGTGCGGCGATTAAGTCCTAAAACACGTGAAATATTATCGGTGATATTTGGGCAACCAAACTAAGTGAATTTCAATTCTTGGAAGAATATCCGAACAGAACACATAAGCTTGCTCTGCATACACAGCGGTGCGAACAGAAAAAGAAGTACTACCCCGTATCTTAGCAACCACCCACTGAGGAGAAATTCGAACACGCAGCATATTGAGGCCTAGCAAACCCGATCCTGTCTGGAGCAATCTAGCAACTGTAAGTACAAGTGCTAAACTTCCTAGTTTTCCAAAGTTCCCTAGTTACCCAGAACCACAGACTCCCTACACCAAATAGGTGATAGCAGGTCACAAAACAAACAAAACAAAACAAACAAACAGGCAAACAAGGCAAAGCAAAATTGATCCTTTAGCAAAAGCATTTTCCAATTTAGAATTAGAAAAGAAAAGGAAATCAAAAATGACAACGCCACAAGCCGCAACAGGTGTAAATCCAATAGATTTAGCATCAAAATTTGGAGCTCTCTTACCACAATTTGATGGAGATTGCAAAAAGTTAAATTCATTCATTAAGAGTTGTCAGCAATTCTTAGCGCAATTTGAATCAGGTGATAATATTGTCAAAACATATTGTTTAGCAATTATCAGGAACAAATTGACCCACAAAGCTGCGGATGAATTATATTCATCTGACATACCAGATAATTGGAATTCTTTAAAAGATTTTTTAATCACGAAATTCGGAGACAGAGTAAACCTTGACGTACTTAAGAACGAATTACAATTTTTAAGAAAATTATATAATGAAACCATATTCAATTTTATTGATAGGATTAAAACCTACAAAATACGCATTAATTACAGAATAGACTCTGAAGTAACTTTAGACCCACATCTCAAGTTATTACACAAACAATTAGTCGATGGACTAGCTAAAAATGTTTTAATGAATAATATTCCCATAGACTTACAAACTTCTATGTTGACCACAAATAATCTTAATTTTGACTTAGCTGTTCAAATGGTAGAAAATTATACCATACAGAAAGATCAATTAGATATGATCAGTCACCAATGTAAAAATCAAAGTAAAATTCAAGCTCAAAATAATACTAGAGTTTTTAATAGAAATTTTCCTTCACAACCAATAAATATCGTAAGAAAAGAAAATGTACCACAGACAAAATATTACACAAATAAACAAACATTTGGAAATACTCCAAATCAACATAATGTTTTTAGACCACGAAACGAAAAACCATCGTATCAACCAACCCCGATGTCCACACAGACACATCGAAACTACCCAGAAAAACGAGAATTTGCCATGTCATCCCAAACTAACCAAAACCCAAACGCAAGAATGAAAAAATTACATAATTATTTTCAATCTAGTAGACATCCACCAAATTTTGTATCGGAAGAATTAACTAATATTCAAGACATACATCAGGTAGATGAAACGCCAGAATTTTCAGATGACGAGACTAATGAAATTTATCAACAATCAGAAAATGAACAAAATTACGTTGAACTAAATAGCATTAATAATAGATTAACAAATTTACCCTATATAATGTTAGAAAATCCCAAACGCAAAATCTTAATTGATAGCGGTTGTTCAGTCTGTCTGATCGATCCAAGCATAGCATATGAATATTTTCCAAACAAAATTTATTCAGCAGACACATGTCTCAATACAGTACATGGTTCAGACACCAGTAATGAAAAAGTAAGCATGCCTTTAAATGATTTCGGAATAGATAAAGAACATCCCTTTGTTTTATACAAATTCCATACATTGTATGACGGATTAATAGGAGCTGAATTTTTGAAAGAACATGATTTTATTATTGACTTAAAGAAACGTCTTTTGATAGGAGAACACTGCCGACATCCTATATATTTTCAAAAAGTAAATGAATATCCTATAGATACAAAATATTAAACACCTAAAATACGTAATCAATTAATAAAATTCAAAAAAGGTGCTAATAATAATGCAGATGCCTTATCACTTATGATAGATGACGACATTTATTCTATAGTACCTCAAGTTGACGGTGAAGACTTAGAAAATAATGAAAAGCAATTAGAAGAATTCGAAAAATTAACCTCGGATGAAAATCAATCAGAAAGTGACACGAATGAAGCGGATACACCAACAATTCATAGTAACCAAGAAAATCCAATTTTAGAGATCCCTTCTACAGAGCGTTCTTTAAATTGCGCCAATAATCAAATTATTTTCACGCCAATCACAAAACAATATTATACCATAAGGAGCAAACCGTTCAATAATCGAACACGATATACCGTAGCAATTTCAAACGGAGACGACTTTATTAAATTCATTAAAGAATATTTAAAGCCACGAACGAAGTATTGCATTCATTTTAAACATCAAAATTTAGAAAAAGCATTTATTCAAGTATTACAAACAAATTTCAAAGCGAAAAGTTTTAATTTGAAGATAACTAACACATTTTTGGAAGACGTGTACGAAGAAGCTAAACAGCAAGAAAAATTAGAATTATATCATGTTTCTAAATCAGGACATAGAGGAATAAATGAAAACGTTCAAGCGATTAAGAAAAAATTCTATTGGCCAAAATTAGAAGAGTCAGTACAACATTATATTAATTCATGCGAAATTTGCCAAATTAATAAATATGAGCGTACCCCTAACAAGTTAATATTAAAAACTAATCCTATAGGTGAAAAACCATTCGCACATCTTTACATGGATACCTTTACATTTGAAAAATGTACATGTTTGACCGTGATTGATTCATTTTCTAAATTCGCTCAATGCTATCCATTAATTCATAAAACAGCAATTGAAATCATGAATAAATTAATACATTTCATGAGTGACCATGGAATACCCGAAAAAATAACATGCGACAACGGAACCGAATTCAAAAATAAAATTTTGCAAGAATTCGCGGAAACCCATAAAATTTCAATGCATTATATTACAAATTATAATCCAAATTCGAACGCCTTAATTGAAAGATTCCATTCAACACTCATCGAACAATTACGTTGTTTATCAAAAGAAAAATTACCCTTGACAATGAGAATAACACGAGCTATTTTATCGTATAATAATTCTATTCATTCATCTTTAAATTATACGCCTATGCAAATAATCAAAGGAGATTTGCATTACTCGTTACCATTAGAGAAGACGCGAGAAGAAAATATTGCGGACTTCGTAAAAGATTATCAGCAAAACATGTTAGAGATAACCCAACTCGTAACTAACTCCAAAGACAAAGCAATCGAACGTAATCAGAAACTTAACATGAATAGAGAACCCGATAAGCACATTGACGAAGATAAAAGTGTTTATTTGAAATTACCAGCACAATCTAAAATGGATCCTTTGTTTAGGAAGACGCCAATTAATATAATAAGCGATATCGAAGTTACAAACCCGCAAACTAAGCATATGTATCACAAATCGAGAATAAAGCAACGCAAATGCTAATCTTTAATTATTATTACAGAAAACAATGTTGAAGTGGATATTCGTACTTTACCTACCATATCTATTATCTCTAGAAGTAAATGAAGTGAGACACAATTTGATACCAATACATCTAGGGAAGACTTACGTTACGACGCACGCTAGACATTTAATATTTCATTATGATATTTCAAGAATCCCAGAATTATTACAATTGCAAAATGATTCGTTTACTCAAATAAATAATGATGGAATAACCGCGGCTGTCAGACACTATAATAAATTAGTATTGAGAGCCATTAAGAGAAATAACGACACTTATAATAGTGTGATATATCAAAATAGGTATAAAAGAGGACTTATAAATATGGGCGGAACAATTTCCAAATTTCTATTCGGCACGTTAGATGCGGACGATGAAGAAACATATCAAAATTATTTTAAAGCTTTACGAACAAATGAAAAAATGATTCAAATTAATCAAAACAAAGTATTGCACATTGTAAGCAACATGCAGAAACGGTATGTTGACACAATAAATCACCTAATAGAAAAAATGCAAGAATCAATAAAAAATAACCACAAACTTATAAGTTTGCATTTAATTATTCTGCAATCACAAGAAATCGAAATGATTTTAACAAAATTAGAAAACGCTATTAGTTTTGGAAGACTTCATCTTCTACATGAAAACATAATTCCATTACGTAATTTCACACAAATATTAGAAAAAAGTAATTGGAAACCTTTCAAGCACATGACTGATTACTATACAGTCTGTCCTACCAAAGTTATAATCCAAAATGATCAGATAATATTTTTAGTATCTGTACCAATAATAGAATTCACAGAATATGACCTCTATCATTTACACAATCTACCATTCCAAAATACCTATATTCCATTAATACAACCTTATGCACTTGTATTTAACGAAACCATGAAATGGGAAACACAAGAAGTATACCCTATAGAAGATTTCTTTATTACGAAACAAGAAGACTTGAAGCCCAGTACCAAATGTCTTGAATTACTAATGAAGAATTTAGAAGAAAATTGCACACGAATGCAGACCACAATGCTTCCAGATTTATACCAGTTAGAGGATAACTCGATAATTAGTCAAAATAACACATGGATCTTCGAACATTGTGAAGAAGCTACAAGAAGAATTAAAGTACCATTATTAAGCAGAGTGAAAAGTTCCTGCATGATATCCAATAAAATGAAAAACATTTATCCCAAGATGACCATCGAACTCAAACAGAGCATCGACCTACAACCAATCGATTTTCCACTTATTAAGGAAAATAAAGAAGATAAAATGAAGGAAGAAGAAATTCCACCATTAGAAGACCTATACCAATGGACACCACATCCAACGACAATAGCACTATCTACAGTGATGTTGCTGCTAATATGTACTGTTGCATTTATTGCAGTACTCCTATATGTATTTAAGAAGTATTTATTTCCCTCTAAGAAAAAGAAATTTATTATACCCTCAGCCACGGTTACTGAAAAAGGGGAGGATTTACATGGGATGGACCTTCAGCCATTCTAAAGAAGATGACGCAAGATTGCATCATGCGCAACACGTCAATGCCGACTCAGCAGTGGTACCGAGCTTATATAAGACCATGTAGAGGCATTAGAAATTAAGTTTACTAGCATAATTGTATCTTATAAGTTGTAGAAATAAAGATTGTTTTTAAAAAGAATTTCAGTGTTCACAAAAACATAAATATATATATATATATATATATATATACAGTATGGTGCAAATGAAAGGAATAAATTCGTTATTTCGTAAACCGGCGACTTTAAAGAAAAATCCTGAAACCCGTCGATTTTTATTTTAAAACGGGCTATTCGTAAGGATACCTTTTTATATTTGACGTCATCTATGCGAGTGTGATGACGTCATCGCTAAAATTTTTAAATGGAAATGTGGGTGTTGTAATACATTATTTGAAAGGTCTTTTAAATACCTATTCAGCCATATCAATATATACAGTAATTTTGATTTTTGTATTTGTTTAAAAAATTAATAGAATTTTATTATTACAATAAATATTCAATATGTATTACTCATTAAATACAACGAAACCTAAATTAAGTGTTCAAATTGTTTACCTTCAGCTAAAATACAATGAGAAAGACGTGCAGCGAACTCTTCTCGAACCTTCTCTATAACTTCCGGAGTTATTTGTGCAACCTCAATACGTATCCTTTCTTTAAGTTCATTGATATTTTGTGGTTTATTTTGGTACACTTTGCTTTTCAAGTATCCCCATAAAAAGAAATCAAGAGGAGTCAAATCGGGCGACCTAGGCGGCCATTCTATTGTTCCTCTTCGACCTATCCACCGATTTGGAAAGGCGTTGTTCAAATAGTTGCGCACCAAGACAGCATAGTGTGGAGGCGCACCATCTTGCTGCAGCCATAAATCATTTCTGTTTGGAAATAGCCGGTTCAATTCGGGTAGCAAGAAGTTTTGAAGAAATTCTAAATATCGAGGACCTGTTAAGGTTTCTTCGAAAAAGTATGGTCCAATAATCCTATCATCTATTATTCCCGCCCAAACAATAACTTTCTCTGGGTATTGAGTACGGTACTCTTGCATCCAGTGTGGATTTTCCGTAGCCCAGTACCGATAAGTTTGATGATTGACATGACCGTTTAGTAGAAATGTAGCTTCATCCGAGAAAAGAACCTTTTTTAAAAACATCGGATCTTTGTTATTTTGTTCCATCATAATTTCACAAAACTCAATTCTTTTATCAAAATCATCTTCCATAAGCTCTTGTACTAAACTTACTTTGTAGGGATGCCACTTTTCCTTCTTTAGCTTTCTAAGAACTGTTGAATGGTCCATGTCATTATCTAATGCTACTTGCCGTGAACTGGTATGGGGATCATCTTGAAAGGCTAACAGAACATCTAGTTGTTTGTTTTCTGATATTGGTTTTCTACTACCTTTAGGGAGGTCTTTGACATGACCCGTTTCTCTGAATTTCTTCTCAATTTTGCTTATAGTGGATTGTGAAATTGGTTCTCGGTTGGGGTATTTATTATTAAATAACGTACATACTTCTTTCTGCGTACGTGCTTTATCTCCACAACCAATCATTATCAAAATTTCAATTCTTTGCGTTTCAGTCAGCTTCATGTTGATAGATACAAAGATTTTTTGAATTCTTCTAATACAATAATACTATCAATCACTTGACAGAAAGTTAATTATGTCAAAGTGTCAATGTTGATGTTGATAAGGTAACTAGATTTTTAAAAAAGGTAAAAACTGAAATTTTATTTATTTTTCAAACAAATACAAAAATCAATTACTGTACATATTGATGGCTGAATAGGTATTCAGTAGACCTTTCAAATAATGTATTACAACACCCACATTTCCATTTAAAAATTTTAGCGATGACGTCATCACGCTCGCATAGATGACGTCAAAAATAGAAAGGTATCCTTACGAATAGCCCGTTTCAAAATAAAAATCGACGTGTTTTAGGATTTTTCTTTAAAGTCGCTGGTTTACGAAATAACGAATTTATTCCTTTCATTTGCACCATACTGTATATATATATATATATATATTATATATAATAAATATATATATATATATATATATATATATATATATATATAAATAGATAAATATATATATAAATATATATATATATACGTATATACGTTTATACGTATATAGGTATATATGTATATATGTATATATGTATATATGTATATATGTTGTAACATTTAAATGTTCCAAAATATTAAAACTGCATATTTCGTGATTTATTCATTCAATTATCGCGGTACATTCAGTTATAGCGAAACTGCTATTCCTCTGGTCTCTGTTCTCAAGTCCGACAGCTGAAATAAAACCATAATATTAATAATTTCTTTCGATTTGACTGTATTCCTCTGAGAATTCATATGTTTTCAAAATCATATTTGTTAAACGAATCTCTATTTAATTTGCTGGAATGTATGCATTGATATCGCCGTTAAATATCAGGTGGCCGTAATTTTTTTGGCGCTTGAGAGACGGGAGTCGAGTTTTACCGTTGGTTTAGAATAGAACGAAATTATTGTGTGAAGAAAAACTAACAAGAATAAAATATAGCGAGAGAAGAATTAATTTGTTGGAGAGTTCTGGAAGACTATTTTCCAAAGAGTCATTCCGATAACCTGTACAATAAGTCCGAAATAGTTATAAACACTGATAATCTCATTATTAATAAATAAAGTGCCTAAATGCCCTTGTGCTGGAAATACTATTGTAGTACACATAGACGATCCTAATTGGAGATACCCCGATGACTTCCTCCCTAGTGGACTAGTATAATCGCCGTTAAATATCAGGTGGCCGTAATTTTTTTGGCGCTTGAGAGACGGGACTCGAGTTTTACCGTTGGTTTAGAATAGAACGAAATTATTGTGTGAAGAAAAACTAACGAGAATAAAATATAGCGAGAGAAGAAATAATTTGTTGGAGAGTTCTGGAAGACTATTTTCCAAAGAGTCATTCCGATAACCTGTACAATAAGTCCGAAATAGTTATAAACAGTGATAATCTCATTATTAATAAATAAAGTGCCTAAATGCCCTTGTGCTGGAAATACTATTGTAGTACACATAGACGATCCTAATTGGAGATACCCCGATGACTTCCTCCCTAGTGGACTAGTATAATCGCCGTTAAATATCAGGTGGCCGTAATTTTTTTGACGCTTGAGAGACGGGACTCGAGTTTTACCGTTGGTTTAGAATAGAACGAAATTATTGTGTGTGGAAAAACTAACGAGAATAAAATATAGCGAGAGAAGAAATAATTTGTTGGAGAGTTCTGGAAGACTATTTTCCAAAGAGTCATTCCGATAACCTGTACAATAAGTCCGAAATAGTTATAAACAGTGATAATCTCATTATTAATAATAAAGTGCCTAAATGCCCATGTGCTGGAAATACTATTGAAGTACACATAGACCCCAATGACTTCCTCCCTAGTGGACTAGTATGGTATTTTTAAGAAGAGATATTCTCACCTTGGGACCTGAGTCTTCTTTCATCCAGAACGGTGTGCCGCCTGATATAGGAATTTGAAGTAACACCGATCAATGGAAATTAAGGCCAGTTAAATCCATTATTTTCTTTTCTATCTACGCACTTTTTCGGAGTGATTGATATTACGTTTATTTCTGACTTTTCTTGAACATTTATTACGTATAACCTGTTGAATTTGACTTTCCTATTTGATATTCGTTTGTATGCCTGAAGATACTTTTTTATAGACTTAAGATTTGAACTTTCAATTTTTCACTATCATGTTATCGTCCTCATTCACTCATTGTTGTTTAGTAATAGTATATTCCACAACGAGCATGGAATGACAAGCATTTCCTACGAGTATGACGTTTTCTCGTATGAAAATCATACTAGTAGGAAATGGTCATTCCATGCGAGTTTTACACTATACTTTTTCTACGAATGTTACTGTTACATAAAATGGGATTACTAATATTTTTCTTTTCAAGATGTCAAAAAATGTCAATTTGACGTTCCACAAAAAAAAATATAGAGAGTTTGTCTGAAATATTTATATGCTTTTATTAGTTTTCATCACTTTAAAAAATTAACACAATTAGATATAAGGAAGTTCACTACTGCTGAAATTGGAAAACGTACAGATTTCTTATTTGTTATTAATATTTAATGTGATATTAGAACAGTTATTGAACACAATTTTTGGAGAATTTGAATCGGCATTTTTTAAAGATAGGTTGACATTATTTTCTACATTATTTGATATCGATGTAGATGGAAGATTGATTGGTTGATTAATCGACTCCATGATTTTCTTGGCTACGTTGTTTTTATTTGTCAGAGATTCCTCAATGTAGCCTTCAGCTACCGCTGTCGAACGCCAGCCACCGTGCCGTTTTAGTGTTGTTATATCTTCTCCACTATCTACCAAAATTGTTGCCGAAGATCGGCGAAAACAATGACCCGTGTAAAGTTCCGGATTCGGTAGTTTAAGGAATGTAGCAATTTGCTTTCCCATATTTCCCACCTTATTAATGCCAACTTTTTGAGTAGTGCATTTTCCTTTTTGATAGTTAACAAAAAAAGAACTATCTGTAACACCAACTGGTCGCATACTCCAATACTTTTTAACGATGTCGGAATAGTCCCCCGTTACTGTGAATTTTCGGGAAGTTTTTGTTTTGGTGTACGGAATTTTCACTAAAATGGCGGAACCCAAAGCTTCGAGATCATTGACTTTCATTCTATATAATTCATCTCTTCTCGAAGCACCCATTACAAGCACAACCTGTAACAGAAAAAAAAACTATAATATTCTGCCACTTAGGTTTCCATAGAACGTAGGATTTTGTCAAATTTAGTACTTATTCTACCTAAATTATCTTACCTTGGCCAAAGGGTAAATGCTGTCCGGGGCCTCTTTAATGAACTTGTCGATATCATTTGTGGTAAATACCTTGAATTTTCTTGCTCTGTAGCCATCAAATTTGCGTTTCAAAAATGCTCGCAATTTTGAGTAACAGCTTATATCCACTCCTTTGTTAATATTTAGCATAGTTTTTAGCATACTGTATTGTGGCCATAAAGTAGAAGATTTAAATTTACTCTTTAAGTTACCAAAGTTAGCCATCAAAACATTTTCAGAGCAGGAACTAGTTTTACGTTCTTTCCACCACTCCATAAATAAATTATAAGTGTGTATTTTTGTTTGGATTTTTCTGACACCAAATTTAATGACGCGACATTTGCTTCCTCTAAAATACTAGGTGGTGTTGAATTGAATTCGCTATCGGTACTTTCCATAATAAATAATCTTTTGAAATTCTTAAAACACTTTAAGCTCAATAATATTTGAAATAATGATAATTGTCATTTACTTTCTATAGCTGTGGACGCGGCGCCGGTTCACGCCACCTTTGTTTAAATACTCGTGCACAATGTGAACTTTGTAGTTCACTCACCATGGTGATAGAAGCACAATGAAAATGGGTATAAAACAATGCACTATGTTCCGCAATTACTTTTGAACATAGAATGATGGTTTTTATTGACATTCGTAAAAAAAGTATATTTTTGTCAATCCTTTCTTCATAAAATATAGTTTTAAGCACTATTTGCCTGTCTTTTCGTTTTGCTTTAGAAGGAAAGTATAATTCTATTATACGAGGATTTCTTGGTTATCCTCCATCGTCTATAGAATAATATAAATATTTCAAATCAAATTAATAAACCAAGTGGCGCTCAACTAATTTCTTTTCGGATTAAAAATACAATTCACGACCCAATAATGCTCCCGGCGAGCAGCTGCCGTACGCAAGTGTGAAAATATAAAAATGTTACACAAATTGACGCCCTAGAACGTGGGGCCTTGAATAATATTTTCCTTCTACATATTAGGCATAATAGTACATTCATCATAACATTTAAACAATTTTTTTGATTTAAGTTTATATACCGCCTTGTGATACTTATAAGAAATTATTGAACTTGTTAAAAACTTAATTTTCAGTTAGGTACGTTATATTAATTTACATAATTTCTGTATTCAATATCATAATGAGGCCTGCACATTTATTGTTAAATGAACTCAATTATGAGCTCAGAATCAGAGGAGTAAAGTCAAATAGAAATCAAGATGATAAGAGAAAAATATTAAGTCGCCTGTTAGAGAGACAGAAATCAGGGGAAACATTTCATTTCGTTGATCCAGAATTTGATTTTGCATCTGAACAACAAGAAATTAATAATACTCTCGAGTCTATAACACAACTAATTATTGAATTCGAAGGTTCTAGCTCAGATTCGGTTTTTAAAAGAGTAAAGTCCCGATTAAGTCATATAACTGATCGTGTCAATCGATTACCTGTAGATAACGAGGCCAATGATGCTATTGAACGTATAGATTTTAAAAATGAATCATATGCTACGTGCATCACCTTAGATGCAGATTTGTACGATAAAACAATAGATCCTATAAATTTACCGAACCACACTATGCCGATATTAAGTGATGCTTTTCCTCCGTCTTCTATTTCTGTAAATCCTACAAATAGTGCTAAATCTGTACCTGTTTACAAGTGGGGTGAAACATTCAGTGGGGATAAAAATAAATTACATTCCTTTTTAGAAAATGTTGAAGAGCTTAGAAAAGCTCGACATGTTAGCAAAACTGAATTATATGAATCAGCTAGGGACCTTTTTAGAGGCGACGCTCTTTATTGGTTTCGTCAAGTTATCCCAACGGTCAAAGATTGGGACTCTTTAGTAGTAACTTTAAAACGAGATTTTCAATCTCCATACCATGATGATGAGCTCTGGGAAACTATTAAATGTCGTAACCAATTAGCAAATGAATCAGTCACAATTTATTTCGCAAAAATGAATGACCTTTTCAATCGTTTAACGAGATCACCCGCGGAACCAACAAAATTGAAATACTTAACAAAAAATCTAATTCCCGAATACAGAAAAGCCTTGACAATGAGTGACGTCACTGATGTAGCGGATTTATATAGACTAAGTAAAAAGTTAGAAGATGAGGATTATCTACAAACTTGTTATTCATGTAACTCACGTCAGGTCAACGAACAACAATCTCTTAAACATGATAAGTTTTCTGCGAAACAACGATCATACGTAACAATAATCATAAATACGACCCTAAGCTTTCTTCCAATGTCTGTTCTGTCGATGAAAAGATGCCTCCTTCTTCTAAAGATAACGATTTATCACCGAAATGTTGGAATTGTCATAATACCGGACACAATTATAGTAATTGCAGGTCTAAAAGAAAATCAAAATTCTGCTTTAGGTGAGGATTAGCTCATGTAACTGTACGTACGTGTACGCGATGTCAAAAAAACTAAGGCTGGGTAGGCAGCTTAAGGCCCATCGCCTACCCAATAATTTATTAAGGGCCAATAATTTAGTCAGTAGTCGGAATTTCGATGAAAATGAATGGAAAAGGTGGAAAGTAATAATTAACGATTTTTATACTCAACCATTCACAGAAAATGAAGTCCTTCCGTCATTTGAAAAGAAGGTTTTCGATAATAGGCCATATATTAAATTGAAATTAATGGACAATTTCATAACAGGATTATTAGATTCCGGATCTAACGTAACTGTCGTAGGTGCAGGCGGCATAATAAGTTTAACAGAAATGGGTCTTCGCATATTTCGTGGTTCCACTCAGTATATTAACACTGCAGATCAACAGAGGCAGAAAGTGACTGGAACAGTTGATTTGCCTCTGGTAATAAATGCATCTTGCCATGTCTTACGAGCCTTGGTTGTTCCTTCATTGAAAGATGATTTTATATTCGGAAGCGACTTTTGTAAAAAACTCAATGTGGCAATTGACTATCTGAATGAATCCTGGAATGTGCAAATCCTTGATTCCTCGTTGAATATTATGTAAAGTAGATTCCTCAATATTTATATGTAGTATCAATGATCTCGATCTGGACCAACAGAAAATTGCAAGTGAAGTAATTCTTTCCTTTGATTCGATTAGTAGTAAATTTCGACTTGGTCGTACTGATCGAATTTCACTTACCATAGACACTGGAGATAGTAACCTGTTTCGTCAAAGATCGTACCCTATCTCATCGTACATGTTGAAAATTTTGGTGACAGAATTAGATGAGATGTTAAAATTAGGCGTTGTGGAACCTTCCAATTAACCTTGGTGTAGTCCGGTACTTTTAGTGAAAAAGAATAACGGAGAATATAGATTTTGCTTTGACGGTTGAAAACTTAACGAAATGACCAAGCATGACTCGTATCCATTACCGCGTATTGATCGAATTTTGAGCAGTTTGGCATGTGCCAAGTTTATTTCGAGTATCGACCTCAGAAAATCATTTTGGTAAATACCTTTAAGTGCGGATTCAAAAGAAAAAACTGCTTTTAGCGTTGTAGGACGAGGTTTATTTCAGTTTACTATGACTCCGTTCGGTTTACGTAATAGTGCGCAAGTGCAACAACGACTTGTTGATTCCATTTTTGGTCCCGAGTTTGGCCCTAAAATTTTTGTTTATTTAGACGATATAATAATAATTTCTTCAAAATTCGAGGAACATGTAAATCTTTTAAAAGAAGTAGTGGACCGTCTCCGTGAAGCAGATTTAACAGTTAATATCGAAAAGTGTCAATTTTTTCGTACATCCTTGAAGTATCTCGGTTTCATAGTTGACAGGAAAGGTATCAGAACAGACCCTGATAAGGTATCGTGTATGGTAAATTTCCCACGTCCTCGTACTAGTACAGACATCAAAAAATTTATAGTTATGTGCTCGTGGTATCGCTCATTCATCAGTAATTTTTCCACCTTACTTTCACCTATTAATGACTTACTAAAAGGAAAGAAAAAGCGACAGATTATTGAGTGGACCCAAGAAGCTGAATATTCCTTTATAAGCATCAAAGAGGCACTTGTGTCAGCTCCAATCTTAAGTTCTCCTAATTTCAATTTACCATTCACTATACAGAGTGATGCATCTTCGACAGGAATTGGTGGGGTATTGACACAAATTCAAAACGGACATGAGAAGGTTATATCTTACGCCAGTCGATCGTTATCTCGTACAGAAAGAAATTATACAGTGACAGAACGAGAACTATTATGCATGAAACCTCAGAAGTTAATATACTCACAATTAATGATAGCGACACCGATGTGTGGTATCGTAATTTACATGATAAGGTTAATAGTAATCCTGAACTATTTCCACAATGGAAAGTTGAAAATAATGCTCTTCTAAAATTCATACCGTATGATATACCTATGCAGAGTAACCGTCCTGAGTGGAAGACAGTCGTTCCAAAATCACAACGGAATGAAATAATTAAATCATGTCATGATCCAGCAACATCTGGACATTTTGGTTTCTTTAAAACATTTTCACAAATTAAGGAAATGTATTACTGGCCAAAGATGAGGGCAGACATACGAAAGTACGTTCGTAGGTGTATAACATGTGGTGCAAATAAAATATTCAATCAGCCAGGATTGGGCTTAATGGGTACTGAAAAAAATGTTTGTTTTCCTTGGCAGGTCATAGCTTTGGACCTCATAGGACCATTTCCAAGATCCAAACGTGGAAAGAATTTTCTGTTAGTTATAGGTGACTGGTTTACAAAATATACGATTTTACATCCATTGCGGAAAGCTGATACTCAAAGTATCGTTCAGTTTCTAGAAACACATGTCTTTCTTAAATTTGGTGTACCTCAGTTTATCATAGTAGATAATGGGACACAGTTTGCAGGACATACAATGAAAGCATTATGTCAATCTTACATGGTACAAAAAATTTGGTTCACCGCTGTTTATTCTCCCCAGTATGATTTTGTGGAACGCATAAATCGAACGGTGGGAACCGCTATCCGTTGTTACATGGATCAGGCGAATCATACTGACTGGGATAACGAGTTACCTAAAATCGCACATGCGATAAATACTGCGAAGCATGAAGTTACTGGGTATACTCCTAGTTTTCTTAATTTTGGTAGGGATGTTGTCCTTAGTGGAGAATATTACGGACAAGTTACGACGACAAATGGAATCCAATTGAGGCCTCA
The DNA here is from genome assembly GCA_030704885.1 of Cynegetis impunctata. Classification (NCBI taxonomy): domain Eukaryota; kingdom Metazoa; phylum Arthropoda; class Insecta; order Coleoptera; family Coccinellidae; genus Cynegetis; species Cynegetis impunctata. The sequence continues at coordinate 214,245 of JARQZK010002937.1, read as the reverse complement.
AAATAGGGATTTGTATGCCTCAAACTTGAAACCATTAGCAGATATTTTTGAGAAAGTTCGTCATCAACTCCATAAAGCATACAACAAAAATGCTAAATATTACAACTTGCGTAGAAAGAAATTTAATTTTGATGTCGGAGATAAGATTTGGCGACGCAACAAGGTTTTGTCCGATGCTACTAAAAGATTTTCAGCGAAGTTAGCGCCAAACAAACAGAAGAAAGCTTCCCAATTGTGCTATCATTTAGAAGGCTTAAATGGTTCTTATGATAATAAATGGCATATCAAGGATTTGAAACCTTATTTTGGCTCTAATTCTGACGTGTCTGTGTCGTAGTTAATAAATTTTTGCTCAAAAAAAATATATTATAATTATCGTTTTCGAATATTCAAACTGCCGAACATTGTTAGTCTCAGAGAATTGAAAAATTAGGAAAGATTCCTCGCGGAATATTCAATTCACGTCGGCTTATAAATAGGATATGTCTTGCAGTTCTTAGAAATTATGATGAGTTGATATGCTTCATATTTGTATGCATAAGATAGTTTGATTAACTCATTTAGGTTAAGTTTAGGTTAGTTAGAGTTAGTTTGGCATTAGATTAGTTAAATTACATTAAGGAAAGGAAACAAGAATCTTACGTTAGGACAGTAGGCATTATATTCGTTATAGTGGTTTATATCTTTCAGTTAGACTTCCCCTGATAATGACATTAACCGACTTCGACATTCCTCGTAATGACCTTTGAAAAAGGCGTGTAGCACGCGAAGATGCTTGCCATACAAATTCTTCAGTCTATAGACCCAGTAACAAAGTTCTCTGAACTTGTGCTATGTTTTTGATATTCACTACTATAACCGAACAAAAGTCAACATATAACGTTATAAGTAATTTTATCTTTAAGGGATTATATTTCGAAGATATATAATTTTATTTCGAAAGGGGTGGTGTAACATTTAAATGTTCCAAAATATTAAAACTGCATATTTCGTGATTTATTCATTCAATTATCGCGGTACATTCAGTTATAGCGAAACTGCTATTCCTCTGGTCTCTGTTCTCAAGTGCGTCAGCTGAAATAAAACCATAATATTAATAATTTTTTTCGATTTGACTGTATTCCTCTGAGAATTCATATGTTTTCAAAATCATATTTGTTAAACGAATCTCTATTTAATTTGCTGGAATGTATGCATTGATATCGCCGTTAAATATCAGGTGGCCGTAATTTTTTTGGCGCTTGTGGAGAATCTCGAAGATAAGCAGAAGAGACGGGAGTCGAGTTTAACCGTTGGTTTATAATAGAACGAAATTATTTTGTGTGGAAAAACTAACAAGAATAAAATATAGCGAGAGAAGAATTAATTTGTTGGAGAATTCTGGAAGACTATTTTCCAAAGAGTCATTCCGATAACCTGTACAATAAGTCCGAAATAGTTATAAACAGTGATAATCTCATTATTAATAAATAAAGTGCCTAAATGCCCTTGTGCTGGAAATACTATTGAAGTACACATAGACGATCCTAATTGGAGATACCCCGATGACTTCCTCCCTAGTGGACTAGTATGGTATTTTTAAGAAGAGATATTCTCACCTTGGCACCTGAGTCTTCTTTCATCCAGAACGGTGTGCCGCCTGATATAGGAATTTGAAGTAACACCGATCAATGGAAATTAAGGCCAGTTAAATTCATTATTTTCTTTTCTATCTAAGCACTTTTTCGGAGTGATTGATATTACGTTTATTTCTGACTTTTCTTGAACATTTATTACGTATAACCTGTTGAATTTGACTTTCCTATTTGATATTCGTTTGTATACTTGAAGATACTTTTTTATAGACTTAAGATTTGAACTTTCAATTTTTCACTATCATGTTATCGTTCTCATTCACTCATTGTTGTTTAGTAAAGTAAATTTTTGTCAATCCTTTCTTTATAAAATATAGTTTTAAGCACTATTTGGCTGTCTTTTCGTTTTGCTTTAGAAGGAAAGTATAATTCTTTTATACGAGGATTTCTTGGTTATCCTCCATCATCTATTGAATAATATAAATATTTTAAATCAAATTAATAAACCAAGTGGCGCTCAACTAATTTCTTTTCGGATTAAAAATATAATTCACGACCCAATAATGATCCCGGCGAACAGCTGCCGTACTTGCGTACGGCAGCTGTATATACATATATACATATATATAATATATATATATATAAATATATATATATATATATATATATATATATATATATATATATATATATATATATATATATATATATATATATATCTATATAAATATATATATATATATATTATATATATATATATATATATATATATATATATATATATATATATATATATATATATATATATATATATATATATATATATATATATATATATATATATATATATATATATATATATATATATATATATATATTGTAGCGAGTATTGGCTGGCGAGACATAATTCATCACCTGCTGTTTCTCGGAAGTCCGACTCTGGACCGCCGGCCGATCGCCTGGCATTCTAGAAACATCCGTCGCGTCATCCGACGCGACTATTAGCGGCGGTTCTGGAACAATTAAGAATGCTCTGGATGTTTCTCGAACGCGTGGTCTGGGGATATATAAGCGATCGAGCCTCGACTTCGAATTCAATTCAACTTTGATAGTGAAAATAAATAGACTGAATATAAATAGACCTTGGATATAAATTGATAGTGAAATAATTAGTGAATTATTAGTTAGTAAATTTTGAGTGTTATTTATTGAATATAAATAAATCGTTTAAGTTTGTTAAGAAACAATTGCGAGTTTTATTCACACGGCGAACTCAAAGTAAAAACATTACATTGGTGTCAGGTGTGGGGTTAGTGTGAAATTTTAAGAAAATGGTTTCGTTAATGGACTTAAAGGTGGCGGACCTCAAGAGGGAGCTGGAAGAAAGGGAATGTGAAACAACAGGAAAAAAAAATGTTTTACAGCAGCGGCTTCGGGAAGCGTTGGAACAGGATGGTGAGAATCCAGATACGTATTTATTTGAAGGCCCGTGTGATATTAATTTAATGTTGACAAATCTGAAAGACGAAATGATACACAACAATCTGGAAGTTAAAAATCTGAAAGACGAGATGAAACAGGACAATCTGGAAAATGTCAACAAATTGAAAGATGAAATTAAACAAGACAATCTGGAAAATGTTAACAAATTGAAAGACGAAATAAAGCAGAACAACATGGAAGTCAAAAATTTGAAAGACGATCTACAACAGAAAATGTTGGAGAATTCGAACGATTTACAGCAGAAAATTCTTGAAAATGCTAACCAGTTTCAACAGGAAATTCTAGAAAATTTTAAAGATTTGAAAGGATATTTGGAACAGAAAATTCTCGAAAATATTGTGGAAATAGAAGAAAAAGTAGAAGAAAAATTTGACGAAGTAAGAATGGAATTCGAAGAGAAAATAAAAGAAATAAATTTTAAACTGACAGCTGTTAAATTACCTACAATGCTGGCAGAGCAAGGAACAGTATCAGAAGGGAGCAGACTTCGAATGAAACCACCTCAGTTCGATGGGAAAACTTCTTGGACCAATTACATCCGTCAGTTTGAGGCAGCGGCAAAATCAAATGGCTGGACACGAGAAGAGAAAGCCACAGCATTGACTATTGCTTTACGTGGAGATGCAACAGATATATTACAGACACTTTCTCCCAAAGAACAAGAAGACTACGAAGCTTTGGTGAAACATCTGGAATTGCGGTATGGTCAGACACACTTGGAGCATGTTTATCATTCTCAACTGAAGAATCGCTGCCAGAAATCGAATGAGACTCTGCAGGAATTCGAGGCTGATATTGCACGCTTGGTTCGACTAGCATATCCATCTACTCCAACGACCGTTATGGAACGTTTAGCTGTTCAAGCCTTTTTGGATGGACTTCGGGATGATGAAACTAGACAGGCTCTCATATTAGCTCGACCAGGCCAACTAGTTGATGCATTGGCTCGAGCTTTGGAATTCGAGGCGGCAAAACAGAGCTGTAGGAGACAGCCTAGAATTAGGAGGGTCGAGGAAGCGGAAGCAGAAGAGCCACGTATCATCGAAGCAATCAGGCGAGTTTTCAAGGAGAATCTTCCTGAAAAGAAAGAAATCCGATGTTGGAGGTGTGGAAAGCCAGGACATATACGAAGTCGTTGCAGTGAACGACAGATGGCATCGACTTCGTCTCCGTAGGAAAACTAGATAGGGTCGATGAAAAAGGGGCGCCTTCGACCTGTTACCAGCATGCCCCAGAAGATATCGCACGTGTCGCATCTCTCCTACATCAGCCTAACAGCGTTTTTGTAGATGGTTTTATTAATGGGAAACTACATGGGCTGCTGCTGGATACAGGGGCGACAAAGACAATTATTAGGTCCGATATTATCGATTCTTCAAAAATCAAACCTACCAACCGGCGACTACGTACTGCAACAGGAGATACCGCTAGTGTTCATGGAGAAGTTGACTTCACAATGGTTATAGGAAACACGAAATTTAAACATCGCGCACTAGTAGCAGATATCGAGGATGAGGTTATTGTAGGCATGGACATTATGAACTCCATAGGTTTTGAACTGAACTTTCAACATGGAATTCTGAGGGTTAATGGAGAAGAAGTCGTGCTTCATCGGTCGAAGGAGCAGACGATTCGTGTGATGCTTACGGAAGATGCTCTGATCCCAGAACGCAGTGAGATGATAGTAAAGGCTTTCTTGGACTGCGAATCGGAAACCGGCAACATAATGATGTTGACGATGGACAAGGAAAGAAGGGTAGAACAAAAACGGTCCAACATAAAATTGTTACAGGGGATGCACAACCTATTCGACAGTCGGCAAGAAGACTGCCACTGGCTAAGCGAGAAGAAGCTGAGAGCATTGTGCGAGAAATGGAGAAAGAAGGAGTGATTGAACAATCTAACAGCCCCTGGTCTTCTCCAGTGGTACTTGTGAAGAAGAAAGATGGATCAACTCGATTTTGCGTCGATTATCGTCAATTAAACAACGTGACGAAAAAGGATAGCTACCCTCTACCTAGGATTGATGATACCCTGGACACATTGGCTGGATCACAGATATTTTCGACTTTGGACTTGAAGAGCGGTTACTGGCAAGTTGAAATGGCACCCGAGGATAGAGAGAAGACAGCGTTTACCGTGGGTGCAGGACTGTGGCAGTTTACAGTCATGCCTTTTGGACTCTGTAATGCTCCGGCAACCTTCGAGAGGCTCATGGAAATGGTGTTAAAAGGATTGTCTTGGAAGACATGCTTGGTATACCTTGACGACATCATTGTGGTTGGAAAATCATTCGAAGACCACATGAGGAATCTGAGAGAAGTATTTCAGCGCCTAAGAAGTTCCGGCCTGAAGCTTAGCCCAAAGAAATGTCATTTGTTCCAAAGAGAGGTGCAGTACCTGGGCCATGTCGTCTCAAGTCAAGGAGTGGCAGTAGATAAACAGAAAGTGAAGACGGTGCGAGAATGGCCAATCCCAAAGAACAAACATGAACTAAGAAGTTTTCTTGGATTATGCACCTACTATCGTCGATACGTACCAGGATTCGCTAAGGTTGCCAAGCCTTAACGTTTAACAGAAGGAGAGAGGCGATTCCAATGGGATGACGAGTGCCAAGAAGCCTTTGAAGACCTGAAAAAGGCGTTAACTAGTTCGCCGGTCTTGAGTTATCCTCTTCCGGATGGTGAATTTATTCTGGACACGGACGCTAGCAACGTAGGACTGGGTGCTGTTTTGTCGCAGATTCAAGGAGGAGAAGAGAAAGTTATTGGGTATTTCAGCAAAACTCTATCCAAACCAGAGCGTAATTACTGCGTTACTCGTCGAGAATTGTTGGCAGTGGTAAAAGCAGTCGAACACTTCTACAAATACCTGTACGGCAGAAAATTACTGCGGAGAACAGACCATGCTGCCCTAAAATGGCTTTTGCAATTCAAGAATCCTGAGGGACAGGTAGCAAGATGGATTGAAAGACTACAGGAGTTCGACTTTGACACAGAACATCGGGCTGGGCTCATTCACAGAAATGCTGATGCTTTGTCAAGAAGACCATGCCCAGAGGACTGCAAACATTGCACCAAGGCCGAAGAAAAGGATGTGTTTGTTCACAGGACTACACTCGTGGATGACTATTGGCAGTCAGCAGAAATTCAACAAGACCAGGAAGAGGATCTCGATTTGAAGCCCATTATCAGCTGGAAGAAGAACGAACGCAGACCAACTTGGCAAGAAGTGGCTCAATATTCGCCGAACGTGAAATCATACTGGGCCCAATGGAAATCTATCATCTTGAGTGACGGACTTCTGAAACGTGTTCTAAAGAAGCCTGATGGAGAGGAAGATCGGAAGCAGTTAATAATGCCCAGAAAGAGGGTACCAGAGGTGCTGCAGGAAATCCATGATGGAACCACTGGAGGACATCTTGGTGTGACAAGGACGCTCGGAAGAGTTAGGGAACGGTTTTATTGGGTGAACTGCCAACAAGACGTGAAGGAATGGTGGACCTCAGAAGCGCCCAAAAGCTCCAATGCGACAATATAACGTGGGCAGCCCATTTGAGAGAGTTGCAATCGACCTGGCAGGTCCATTTCCTGAAACAGAGTCTGGAAATAAATACATCATCGTTGTAATGGACTACTTCAGCAAGTGGGCAGAAGCGTACGCCTTGCCAAATCAAGAAGCCGCCACAGTAGCTGATGCTCTTATTAAAGAATGGATTTGTCGTTTTGGTGTCCCAATGGAGTTGCATTCAGACCAAGGTAGAAACTTTGAATCCATATTGTTCCAGAATGTTTGTAAGATTCTGAACATTCGGAAGACGAGGACAACAGCACTACATCCGCAGTCTGATGGGATGGTAGAACGAATGAATCGCACGATTAATCGATATCTGTCGAAGGTAGTCTCTGATCATCAAAGAGACTGGGATCGCTTTCTACTTCTGTTCCTCTTGGCATACCGATCCTCTGTCCATGAAACAACCGGCCAGACGCCCGCCAGCATTGTTATGGGACGTGAACTTCGTCTACCTTGCGACCTGAGGTTTGGCTGCCTACCAGGGGACGATATCGCTGGAGAAAACTACGTTAACAATTTACGTAGAAAAATGAACGACATCCACAACCGAGTTCGTTCAAATATCCAGAGTGCTAGCGATAGAATGAAAGATGCATACGACATCAAGGCAGAGGATGGAGGATTTCAACCTGGAGACCTAGTTTGGTTATATAATCCTCAGCGTCGTCGTGGTTATTCGCCGAAGCTGCAGAGTTCTTGGGAGGGTCCCTACGAAGTGATGGAACGTATAAATGACGTCATTTACAGAATCAGGAAACAACCAAGAGGAACGCCAAAAGTGATTAACTTTAACCGATTGGCTCCGTACGCTGGAAGAAATGATGACCAACTAGATGATGTACGAGTACGAAGAGTTGACCCGCCAAAAGACGAATTATCTTTTGAAGACTTCATCTCTCAATACTCCAGCAGTAACAAGGCTCGATATGGTGTCACTCAAGAGGAATAACAAGATTTGTTTAAGGTTTCTACAGCTTACTCCTTGGCCCATTGTGTTGCTGAAGATCTCAGTATGTCCAGGGGAATAGCTGTCGCTTTCAAGAAAAAGTTTGGCCAAATCAACGAATTTCGAAATCAGAAGCCCAAAGTTGGAGAAGTGCTTGACATAATGAGTACTGAGCAGACAGGCAGCAGAAGCATCTTCTATCTGATAACGAAGCAGTTCTCAAATCAGAAACCCAACTATCGTGATGTATGGAATGCCTTAGAAAAATTAAGAGATATCCTTTTGTCTAAAGATATCGTGAACCTGGCCATACCGAAGCTTGCTTGTGGACTGGACGGTTTGGACTGGAGAATAATTAGAAGTATGCTAGAAGTTATCTTCAGATATAGTGGCATACACATTCTGGTCTGTTGCCACAATCCCAGAAGAATACCGGGGATGAAGACCTAGACTGCTACTTCTATAGGACGTTACGATGCAAGTTTGGATCCCTATGCAAGTACCGGCATGGAGACGATGAATTGACACTTCGGACTTTTCGGGACGAAAATGTCTTAAGACGGGGGCAATGTAGCGAGCATTCGCTGGCGAGACATAATTCATCACCTGCTGTTTCTCGGAAGTCCGACTCTGGACCGCCGGCCGATCGCCTGGCATTCTAGAAACATCCGTCGCGTCATCCGACGCGACTATTAGCGGCGGTTCTGGAACAATTAAGAATGCTCTGGATGTTTCTCGAACGCGTGGTCTGGGGATATATAAGCGATCGAGCCTCGACTTCGAATTCAATTCAACTTTGATAGTGAAAATAAATAGACTGAATATAAATAGACCTTGGATATAAATTGATAGTGAAATAATTAGTGAATTATTAGTTAGTAAATTTTGAATTTATTGAATATAAATAAATCGTTTAAGTTTGTTAAGAAACAATTGCGAGTTTTATTCACACGGCGAACTCAAAGTAAAAACATTACAATATATATATATATATATATATATATATATATATATATATATATATATATATATATATATATATATATATATATATATATATATATATATATATATATATATATATATATATATATATATATATATATATATGTATATATGTATATAAGTATATGTATATATGTATATATGTATATGTGTATATGTGTATATGTGTATATGTGTATATGTGTATATGTGTATCTGTGTATGTGTGTATGTGTGTATGTGTATAAGTGTGTATGTGTATATGTGTATATGTGTATATGTACGTATGTACGTATATACGTATATACGTGTATACGTGTATACGTGTATACGTGTATACGTGTATACGTGTATACGTGTATACGTGTATACGTGTATACGTGTATACGTGTATACGTGTATACGTGTATACGTGTATACGTATATACGTATATACGTATATACGTATATACGTATATACGTATATACGTATATAGGTATATATGTATATAAGAATATACGTATATATATATATATGAATATATGTATATATGTATATATGTATATATGTATATATGTATATATGTATATATGTATATATGTATATATGTATATATGTATATATGTATATATGTATATATGTATATATGTATATATGTATATATGTATATATGTATATATGTATATATGTATATATGTATATATGTATATATGTATATATGTATATATGTATATATGTATATATGTATATATGTATATATGTATATATGTATATATGTATATATGTATATATGTATATATGTATATATGTATATATATTAAAAATTAAATAATAAGAAAACAACTTGTCTAAAAACCACAAAATGAAAATAACTTTTTATTCGACTAGTTTCGCCTGTTACAGCATTATCAAGACTGAATACATGCCTGTAACAGGCGAAACTAGTCGAATAAAAAGTTATTTTCATTTTGTGGTTTTTAGACAAGTTGTTTTCTTATTATTTTATTTTTAATATAAATATGAACTACCACAGAGTTGATTCATCGTCCATCGAATTTATTTTATATATGTATATATGTATATATGTATATTTGTATATATGTATATATGTATATATGTATATATGTATATATGTATATATGTATATATGTATATATGTATATATGTATATATGTATATATGTATATATGTATATATGTATATATGTATATATGTATATATGTATATATGTATATATGTATATATGTATATATGTATATATGTATATATGTATATATGTATATATGTATATATGTATATATGTATATATGTATATATGTATATATGTATATATGTATATATGTATATATGTATATATGTATATATGTATATATGTATATATGTATATATGTATATATGTATATATGTATATATGTATATATGTATATATGTATATATGTATATATGTATATATGTACATATTAGGGTGTCTACTCAAGTCAGGATCTAAAAGTCCCTGAGAATTCCAGGATGTTCCAGGTGATTTTATTTTTTTTTCCAGGTGTATCGCGACACGATTTTCCTCTCGTCTCGTCATAGATGTCGTTCACTCTATGTATCATAGATTTTTTTCGGTCAATGTCTTAGACACACGATTTATGTAATTTTTTAATTACATCTTTTTGCCAAGAAAGTATCTGAAATAACTTGCGTTATGTGCAAATGCTATCAGACAATTAGGAGGAAGCATGCAGTGTGATGGCCAATCAAATTTGAAAAAGTTAAATTGGACACGCTTCCACAGCAGGTTTCACAAAACGCTCTTGATATTGACAGGTTTCAGGCTTGAAAAACTGAGATAAAATAAATATTCAAAATTGCTTTTATTATATATGAACTGCAATAGCATTTTCACTCATTCATAAATGAATAGGAACAAAAAATAAATGAATAACGTTACTTAATAAAGGCATTCAAATACAAAGACGTAACGGATATCTCAATAGAAAATATAACTCAATATACTATAAAACATATTATAACTCAGTAGACTTATACATGATATAATTAACGCAATATATATTGTCTTTAGTTCAATCTACTTCTAAGTATTTGTTTTTTATTGCCGCAATTTGCTCATCTATAACTGTAGCTTCGTTCTTGGCTGTTTCTAGTAGTTTGAGACGCTGCGATTCTAATTCTTTTATTTTCAGTGCCCTTTCTCTAGCTTCACTTGCGGCCTGGTCTTCTGCAGTTTTCTTCAACTGACGAGCCTCCAGGGCCTTTCCCAACGCGCTCGAGAATTTCTCGCACTGTGAACAAGAACTCTACGTACAGCATATGTGGCTACTCCACCTTGATTTCGACTTGCGTCATATACCTGACTTTTGGCAATGATAGAGTCCTCATGCATGTTTTCGAATAGGCATTCCGAGTTAACGGAAAATCCACGCTTTACGTTTGCATTTCTATAAGAGAGGCAGCATACCAATTTCCCAATCAATAGGAAATTCTTATAATTTTCTTTGGGGATGTCTCTCCAGAAGTAGTCGACACGTTCCTGAGATCGTGAATAAGATTGAACAGCTTCAAGAACTGTTGGAAGTGCAGCAAGCTCTCTGAATTCCTTTGAAACTGCCTCTGCAGTTGAACCGCTTATATGGTTTCTGTTTGTCAAACGAAAGAGCAATTTATCTAGTCGCTGGATAGCCAATTTCGGATCTGCAGCAATCATCCCAGGATCCAGACATGCAACAGCTTCCGTGAGTGGATAAGTCAAAGGGGAACGTTTTAGCGATTTTAAAACGTACTGCTTCATTGCAGACCGAATATTTAGGCGAAATTCCAGCACATCTGCAGTTTTAACTGCAAATTTTTGCAGCTGCTTTCGAGTGTCGAATCCCAAATTGACTTTTTTCGCTGGTAACAAATTCTTCTTGTTCTGGACGTCATCATTTTCGAGCACGCGAATAGAATTGATGGCATCAGTCGTCATGAACCTCTCCATGAGATTAGTCATATTAAACTTAGACTTGTGTGTAGAAGTGGCACCAATGACGTATCTGATTGAAATTCTCTAAGAAAAGGTTCCACTTCTGAGGCTAAAGACTTGAAGATCGCTAACTTTGGGCAGAATAAAAGATCTGCTGTGAATGTTACAACGATTTCAAACCTCTTGCATTTAGGTGTATTCTTGTCCTTTTTCACACCTTCCACGAACTTTTTAGTGTTGTCGTGAATGTTTATAGCGCTTTGTGCAACACCTGCATTTTCCCGTCATCTGACTGTAAGTGCAAAATTTTGAGGGGAAAATTTGGGATCCAGAATAATTTATATATTGGGCCCTACGTGCTGGCACATCTTTGGAAAGATTTTACAGACCTCTCAAATAGGTAACTAAGTTCAATTAGTTGTAATAATACTATCTTTGAAATCACCATGTACCGAATGAAGACCACAGCTATCTATTTCAAGCAGTTCGCTTTCAATTAGTTCTCTCTTAGTTTCCCCTCAATAATGCCCAATTAAAATTGGGTCCATCCATGGATATTTGGAGAAACTAGTTGGTTTTGAGACCAGAAATACCTTATTCAAATGCAGCCAGTAGATCGGACGCTCTCGATGGACCAAGGAAACATGAAGTCAGAAATTGTTTCTGGTGCTATATTATAGCACGAGGAACATAATATTCGAACGGCAGAAGCGCTCAGTTGATCACATGTCAACAAACTAGCTACTTCAAATACGTAAACAAACAAACAAGATTCTTAACCCTTGATAAATGTTCATGGTACGTATCGTCTCAAATATGAAATGCCTACTCGAGTATAGATACGTTCTTAGTGGAAAGATTCACTTCACGACTTTGAGAAAAAGATGCGTAAACACTGCAAATGGTTTTGCCAGAAACAAGCACGTGCCTGTCCTGTTTCTTGTCTAGTCGACGCGTGTCAAACACAGTGATCCAACTCGCCCGCCTTCAGCGCCACGGACGCCATGTGAGCAACTGTGCTAGCGCGCTTATTTGAATACGCCTTGTATCAAAATTTACCTGTACAAAAGAATATATCAGTATTTATCACGATTTCTTGAAATATACATGACGTTTCTTCTTTTTGCAATTTAATACTGGTTTCACAATTGCAGAACGCAAATTTGAAGAAAACTGATAATACTTGTAAAAATTCCCTGAGTTAACCCAAAACTCCCTGAGAATTCCAGGATATTCCATGTTTTTCCAGGTTGTAGACACCCTGTATATGTATATATGTATATATGTATATATGTATATATGTATATATGTATATATGTATATATGTATATATGTATATATGTATATATGTATATATGTATATATATATATATATATATATATATATATATATATATATATATATATATATATATATATATATGTATATATGTATAATGTATATATGTATATATGTATATATGTATATATGTAGGTATATATGAATATATGTAAATATATATATATATATATATATATATATATGTATATATGTAGGTATATATGAATATATGTAAATATATATATATATATATATATATATGTATATGCATACATGTATATATGTATATGTGTATATATATGTATATGTGTATATGTGTATATGTGTATATGTGTATATATGTGTATATATGTGTATATATGTGTATATATGTGTATATATGTGTATATATGTGTATATATGTGTATATATGTGTATATATGTGTATATATGTGTATATATGTGTATATATGTATATATGTATATATGTATATATGTATATATGTATATATGTATATATGTATATATGTATATATGTATATATGTATATATGGATATATGTATATATGCATATATGTATATATGTATATATGTATATATGTATATATGTATATATGTATATATGTATATATGTATATATGTATATATGTGTATATATGTGTATATATGTATATATGTATATATGTGTATATATGTATATATGTATATATGTATATATGTATTTATGTATATATGTATATATGTATATATGTATATATGTATATATGTGTATATATGTGTATATATGTGTATATATGTGTATATATGTGTATATGTGTATATGTGTATATGTGTATATATGTATATATGTATATATGTATATATGTATATATGTATATATGTATATATGTATATATGTATATATGTGTATATATGTGTATATATGTATATATGTATATATGTGTATATATGTATATATGTATATATGTATTTATGTATATATGTATATATGTATATATGTATATATGATTATTTATTCGAATTGTTGTTGCCTGTGATGTATTTTTATGTCAAGGAGATTTCAATTTTTTCAAAAGTTTTGATAAACTACAAATGTCGTAGTGAAACGTCAACTTTTTAATAAAATCGAGTTTTTTAAGATTCAACCAGCCTGTTATTGCTAATAATTATCAAGAGATTATGTATATATGTGTATATATATATATATATATATATATATATATATATAAATATATATGTACATATGTACATAAGTACATGTATATCTTTGTAGATTATTCAATTCCTCACTTCAGTCGGGCATCTTTCCTATCATGTGGAAATCAAGTTATATAACACCAATTTTTAAATCAGGAAAGGTGAACGATGTGCGTAACTATCGCCCGATTAGTATTTTGTGTAATATTCCTAAGGTTTTTGAAAGCATTGTATTGGACAAAATTTCCTTCAGTTTAGGACAAATTATTATTTCCCAACAGCACGGATTCATGAAAAAAAAATCTAGTCTAACCAATCTAGTCGAATATGTTCAGTTCATTTATAACGAATTTCAAAGAGGTAACCAGGTGGATGGTTGCTTTACAGATATCTCTAAAGCCTTTGACCAAGTTAACCACACTATCTTAGACTCTGTTGTTGAGTCAGTAGGTTTTACGGGTAGTCTTTTGAAGTGGATAAGGAGCTATTACAAAAATAGATCTCAAGTTGTAAAAGTTAAAAATTTTAAATCTAAAACAATCCTGGTTACGTCAGGTATTCCGCAGGGTAGTCACCTCGGCCCTTTTTTGTTTTCACTTTTTGTTAATGATCTATCTCTAGTTGTTAAGCATTCTAAAGTTTTGTTATTCGCTGATGACTTGAAGATCTATAAGTCCATCTCCTCTGTTGCCGATGCTGCTGATCTTCAATCGGACGTGTTGGCTGTGGTGGAATGGCTTTCGGGTCTTCTGCTGAGTATGAACTTTCTGAAATGTAAATGTATTACCTTTCATCGAACCAGTAACCCAGTATTTTATCCATACTCGGTTGATGGTGAAAGTCTTGAGCGTGTTAATATCATTAGTGATCTTGGCATAAATTTGGATAGTCAACTTGAGTTCAAGGAACACTTCAGAATAATGACTAACCGTGCATTGAGAGTGTTGGGATTCATTCGTCGGAATTCAGCTGAATTCTCTGATGAGGCTACTGTGAAATTGCTTTATTTTTTTTTTGTAGACCTATTGTTGAGTACGGGTCAATTGTTTGGTCACCTCATTACGAGGCTGATTCGCAATATATTGAACGAGTGCAGAATAAATTTTTGCTTTACATTTCCTTCAGGAGGTCAATTCCTCGAATCAATTTTTCCGTAACATTTATTCGCACTCAGTTGGGTATACAGCCTTTATCAGTAAGAAGAATTATATCTGATTTGGTGTTTCTCTTTAAGTGTCTGAATAATCTTCTTGACTCTAATGATTTACTTGGCCAAATTTGTCTTCACGTACCGTTCAGAAGAACTAGGAGTGACAACTTATTCGCGTACCCCGTCTGTCGTACTAACTATATGATTAATGCACCTATTAATAGAATGTTGGGTTATGGTAATCGCTATTTAAACGCTGACTTATGTTTTTGTACCTCACTAAAGCAGTTTCGCTGTGAGGTAAATGCTAGGTTAATCTAGATTTAAGATTTTAATTTTTTGTATTTTTTTATGTAAATGGGCTTTCCGTTGATAAATAAATAAATAAATAAATAAATAAATAAATGTACATATGTATATAGGTATGTATATATGTACATATGTTTATATGTGTATATGTGTATGTGTGTATGCGTGTATGGATGTATGTGTATAGGTGTATACGTGTATAGGTGTATAGGTGTATATGGGTATATGCGTATATGCGTATATGTATATATGTATATATATATATATATATATATATATATATATATATATATATATATATATATATGTATATATGTATATATGTATATATGTATATATGTATATATGTATATATGTATATATGTCTATATGTATATATGTATATATGTTTATATGTATATATGTATATATGTATATATGTATATATGTATATATGTATACAGGTTTATTCACGTTAGTAGACACGAAGAGTTATGGCTAAATTATTTGATTTTATAAAAGTTTTTTCTTTAGGATGGATAGGGACATATTAGTACTACATTTTAGAAATATTTTCATGTTGTACAGGGTGTGCCAAATACACGAAATTTTCAAAGTTGGTATTTTTCAAATGGAATACCCTGTAGTGAAAACAAATGCCAGTTTCATAAAGGTTTAATTCACCTAAACCTTATGGTTTTTGAAATATCTCGTATTTCAACGCTTAAACTCTCAATTATTGGTGTTTTCTTGTTTTTAACCAAATTAATGATAAGGCCTACTAATTGGATCAAACTTTATGTCGCACTTGGAAAATATTGACTAACTTAGACTTGGTGTGTAAAAATGAAGGTAAAATAATTGCCATCTTT
This sequence comes from Cynegetis impunctata, assembly GCA_030704885.1. Classification (NCBI taxonomy): domain Eukaryota; kingdom Metazoa; phylum Arthropoda; class Insecta; order Coleoptera; family Coccinellidae; genus Cynegetis; species Cynegetis impunctata. The sequence goes on along the minus strand of JARQZK010002937.1, from coordinate 197,904 downwards.
GAACGGCACTAACTTGTTTATATGAATTATGGAGGATCATGTGAACAAATGTTGAACAATTTGAGAAAAGACCGACTCAATAAGTGTAAAAATAATATTATAAATGAGTTTAGTCCAAAATTATTTTCCTTTTGATATATATATATTTTTTTTCTTTCAATTTCGTTGTTTCTTTTATTTGTTTTATTGGTTTTAAAATTCAGAAATGCAAAATATGAGTGATATGTAATATGTGATAAAATAAATGGTATTAAAAAAAAAACTTAAATGGGACACCCCGTATTTTATGTCACCAACAGATATAAATTTTTATTCTAGAGGGCTATTAATGGGTTCAAATAACTGATTTCGGTTCTAATATGTATGTTAAAATACAACTTCACTGTTTTCGATCGAAATTTTCCTGCTATGTGAAGTTAAATTTCAAAACTTTTGAATGGGTTCAAATAACTAATTTCGGTTCTAATATGTATGTTAAAATACAACTTCACTGTTTTCGATCGAAATGTTCCAGCTATGTGAAGTTTAATTTTAAAACTTTTTTTACTATTTTTTGCAAATGGCAATATCGTGGCTCGTCGGGTTAAGAAATGGATAATTTTATTACGATTAATGTGATACCGCACTCTAGGTATAAGGTAGAAAGAAAACTTTCGATAAAAACCTGAAATCCCATAACCTTAATACGTTCTTCAAATGAAGAATCTTATTGAGATTAAAATAACATTCGAAATCATCGAGTAGCCAGTGACCAACACAACTGAAAAAATTAGTCCGAAGCCACGCCCACAAATCTACGTCCCAGGACGGTAAACAGGGTCATTTTAGGACGGAAATTATTTATTCAAATAAATAAAAATTTAATTCGAAAAAAAATAGAACAACGGTTACAAAAAGTAGCAAATGATACATGTTTGTATTCTAAATGTCGAAAGTTTATATCACTTCCGGTGAAACCGGAAGTTGCATGAAGTTGAGTTACTTGTCAAAAAATGCAATTTCAAAGTACATATGAGAATTTGAGCGATAAAAAAAATGGTCTTATTGAGATATCAACTTTTAAAGTTATCGTGTTTTTTACTAACTTTTTCTGACAATGGGATCGTTCAGCAAAAAAAATTACATTGGAAATGATGTTTAGGATTTTTTTAAGCCAATAGAACTTAATATATCAAAAATAAGCAACTAGTTATCAATATAACTCAAAGTTGGTAAATGTGATAGTGTGAACTTTGGATAATTTATCTTAATAAGAAAGTGTATATTATGTTATGTCTGAAATGGAGTTTATATTATGTTATAATTTTTGTAAATTTTCGGCCTCAGTACCAGGAAACTGATTCGTGGTCAGAAATAAATAAACTTTGAAAAAAAGGTAGAAAAAACCTCAAAATTATTAAAATTTTATGAGTCTAAAAATTGACAGCCAATTCGCAAGACATCGATTGCAATCGCTTGTACTATTGACAAGGAAATCAACAAATAAAGCATTTCATAAAAAGTGCGAAAAAATAATTCAATTTCAAATCTTAAAATGTTTAGAAGAAAATTACTGGAAGAATGCAAGGGAATAAAAATTGTTATATCCAATTTAGTGTTATTGTAAATGGCTTTTATAAGAAATGAAAATATAATTATAATACCTAGCAAACTCTCGCACACTATCTTTTATCCAAGCATCTTCAGCTTAGATAATAAGTGAAGCTCTTCTCTCCCACCAGTTTTTTGGTTTAAAATGACCTATTTATTATTTTAATCACATATTCGTTTTGGTGTTGCAGGTAATTATCTGCATATGATTTTCATTTTAATTTGTAAGGAATCACTTAATTATTTTAAGGATATTCAACATGCTTTGGGGGGCCATATCTTGAATGAGACTTGGCTAGACAGTTCTATTAGTGATGTGGAGTTACAGCTTCCTAATTATGGTATATTCCGTACTGATGGGTCCTCTGTTACAAGTTCAAAAAGTCTGGGTGGAGTTGTCTTAATTGCTGTCAAGAAGCCTTTTATGTCAGAATTTATTAATTCACCAAATAGTAATGTTGAAGATTTATTTGTGTTATTATACTATAAAAATTAAAATATATTACTAGGTACTACCTACATTCCCCCTCTTGGGAGCTACATTTCCTCTTTACACACTCATGAGAGCCATTCCACAAATTTAGATTTTATCATCAATGCATTAAAACCTGATAGTATAATAATTGCAGAAGACTATAACATTGGAAATGTTGAGTTCTCAAATAATGAGCTTCGTGTTTCCATTGAAGGTGAAAGTAATTCATGTGCTCAATGTATAGCAAATTCTTTCTGTGTTTTAAATTTGTATCAGAAAAACTCAATAAAAAATGTTTTTGGTCAAACTCTCGACATGGTTTTTTCGCGGAACAGTAATCTTCACGTTGAGGCTGCCGCTGATGTTCTTTCTAGAGTCGACAACCAACATCCTGCCTTGTGTTTTGAGGTATTCATTAATTGTGATAATAATAATAATTGTTATGACTTGTTAACTTATAATTTTAAGAAAACTAATTTTGTTGGCCTAAACTCATTCCTGTCCATTAATTGGAAGTCGCTTTTTGTATCTAATCTGTGTGTTGATATCCTTGTCAAAAAATTTTATGTAGTCTTGATGGAGGGTACATGTACCAAAGATTTTCATAAAAAGGTCTAAATTTCCCTCTTGGTTCTCTTCAGAACTTAAGAAGCTCACTTTAGAGAAGAAAGCATTTCATAAGAGATTGAAGCTTACTAAGAACTGGGAAGATTATTTACACTTTTCTAGATTAAGATCAGAAAGTAGGGATCTGGCTAACAGGTGTTATGCTTCTTTTGTTTGTGAAACCGAGAATGCCCTGAGGAGTAATGAGGAGTAATATTAAAGTCTTTTGGAATTTTGTAAATTCTTAGCGCCATTAATGGTACTAAATACAATAATGATATGGATATAAGCAACATCTTCGCTGACCATTTTCAGTCAATTTATGCGAGTAGTCAAGAACCTTCTCATGGTTATAGGTCGGACAGCTTTCAGTACTTTCACCTTGGTGCTTTGAGTTTTGATATACAGGAAGTTTTGCAGAGACTTGACTCCTTGGATGCAAGCAAAGGACCTGGCCCTGATAGGATTCCCTCTCTCCTCCTGAAGAACTGTAGTTAATCTTTGGCTCTTCCTTTACAGATTATTTTGAACAAGTCTATTTCCTTTTTGTAAATAAAACCACAGTTTTTGATTTTCACTATATTTTGTTAACATGACAATTGTTTCGCCAATACACAGTGGCTTCTTCAGATGTATAATACATACTAACTTTTACAACGAGAATATTGAAAGATGAAGGAAGGGAATATACAATAAGAATGGGAAAAACCTAAACATAATCACTTAGCAGGTAATTGGTCATTTAACACATTATTGGTTTGTTTCATACTATTAATTTCAACAGCTTCTAATAAATTGAGTTTATAGCCTTTCTTTTCTATATGTAATATTTCAAATTCACTATTAAAAATATGAGTTTGTTCTAGGAGATGTGATGCATAAGTAGAATCTAATTTTTCCTTGTCGTAACTTCTTTTATGTTCTGATATTGGAATTTAGGACATTAACCACAAGTTAGCTTATAGATCCCTGATTTATTTTGTTGTGTAGTTTTATCTTTTGAATTTTTAATATGTTTTCCAATGGTATTCTGAGTTTTGAAAGCTATTTTTAAATTTCGATTTCACGAAAAGGTTGAAATTTTGAGTGTTGGGTCACCTATATAAGTTAATAATTTAAAGTTTTTATCATTATCTATTACGTTCGGATACACTTGAAAAATGGTTGCCTTGTACAATCTTCTTGATAAAATATCTATTATTTTTGGAGGATATCCATTATTGTGCGCTATTTGTTTTATGATTTGTAATTCCTTAGTGTAATTTTCTTGTGATAACGGTATATTAATGAGTCTATTTATCATGCTATTGAATGCTGCTAATTTATGTTGGTAAGGGTGTAAAGACCAATTGTATATCGTGAGGTCCGAATGGGATGGCTTATGGAAAATCGAAAATGCATGTTTATTGCTATTTCTTTCTATTGTCAAATCCAAAGCCATTTTTTGAATGTATCCGAACGTAATAGATAATGATAAAAACTTTCGTATTGAAACAATGGTTAAAAATAACAATTTACACATTTATTATAAAAAATAACGCATGACGCACGTTTCGGTGGAACTTCACCTTCTTCAGATGCTAATGGCAAACTATGATTCTCTGTTATATCGAAAACAAGAAATGACAAATTATGTAGAAGGGGTAAATACAAAGATGGTTACAAATAATTATTAGAAAAGGAAAAACCAATTCTGAACTGCTAGTCAGGTAGTTCGGTAATTTTGAAAAGATTGAGAAGGGGGCTTGAAGTATGATCGATTTGGCTATTCAATAGGAGACCGGAATGCTTGTATTTATTTATCTGTAGTGATTCTAAAAAATTAAGTTTAATTCCCTTACTTTCAGTATTTAATATTTTAAAATCGAAATTGAATGTGTGATTTTCTTGGATTAAATGGTTTGCATAATGTGAATCCGACTTCTGATTAACAAAGCTACGTTTGTGTTCTGAAATTCTAGTTTGAAAACTTCTTGTCGCTTTTGGAATTATGCCTGGAACAGAATTATTTTAGTTTCAATGATAAGATTTACAGCAGTACTGAAGGCTTAATTATGGGAAACCCTCTGACCCCTTTGTTGGCTGAAGTATTCATGGATAATTTGGAACAGTCAATTCATAATCATCCTGTTAGTCGGCAATTCGTCTATTGGTTTAGGTATGTGGATGATATTATTTGTTGTTTCATTCATCTTAGACAACTAGATTGCTTTCAAACATTCATTAACACTTTACACCCTAATATAAAATTCACTTTAGAGATGGAAAAAGATAACTCAATTAACTATTTGGATTTGAAAATAACAAATGTAGATAACAAACATAATTTTTCAATTTTTCGCAAACCATCGCACACTGATAGCGTCATACATAGTACTTCCCTACATCCATTCCAACACAAAATGGCAGCTTTCAATAGTATGGTACATCGTTTAGTAAATATTCCAGTTTCAAACGCCAATTTTAACATCGAGAAAAATATAATTAAACAAATTGCCGTAAATAATAATTATAGACAATATTATAGATAAAAAGTTTTTCAAAAATGCGATTAACCAGGTGTACCCCTTACTAAAAATAATATCAAATATAACAGCCTCACTTTCATCGGAAATTCAAGTAAAAAGCTTAAATCTCTCTTATCTAAGCACAACATTAACATTGCTCATCGCACCGGTAATAATTTAGGAAATCATATAAAAAATAATAAATCCAAAATTCATAAAGATGATAAATCAGGAGTTTATAAAATTAATTGTGGCGATTGTGATAAGTTTTACATTGGTAGAACTTTCAGAAGTTTTCAAACTAGAATTTCAGAACACAAACGTAGCTTTGTTAATCAGAAGTCGGATTCACATTATGCAAACCATTTGATCCAAGAAAATCACACATTCAATTTCGATTTTAAAATATTAAATACTGAGAGTAAGGGAATTAAATCATTACAGATAAATAAATATAAGCATTCCGGTCTCCTATTGAATAGCCAAATCGATCATACTTCAAGCCCCCTTCTCAATCTTTTCAAAATTACCAAACTATCTGACTAGCAGTTCAGAATTGGTTTTTCCTTTTCTAATAATTATTTGTAACCATCTTTGTATTTACCCCTTCTACATAATTTGTCATTTCTTGTTTTCGATATAACAGAGAATCATAGTTAGTTTGCCATTAGCATCTGAAGAAGGTGAAGTTCCACCGAAACGTGCGTCATGCGTTATTTTTTATAATAAATGTGTAAATTGTTATTTTTAACCATTGTTTCAATATATTTATTAATTTACACCAAGTATCGGCCCAATCAATCCAAAATTAAAACTTTCAATTATTAACTTATATAGGTGACCCAACACTCAAAATTTCAACCTTTTTGTCAAATAGAAATTTAAAAATAGCTTTCAAAACTCAGAATACCATTGGAAAACATATTAAAAATTCAAAAGATAAAACTACACAACAAAATAAATCAGGGATCTATAAGCTAACTTGTGGTTCATGTCCTAAATTCCAATATCAGAACATAAAAGAAGTTACGACAAGGAAAAATTAGATTCTACTTATGCATCACATCTCCTAGAACAAACTCATATTTTTAATAGTGAATTTGAAATATTACATATAGAAAAGAAAGGCTATTAACTCAATTTATTAGAAGCTGTTGAAATTAATAGTATGAAACAAACCAATAATTTGTTAAATGACCAATTAGATATGAATAGTTCACCATTGTTAAATCTCTTCTAGATATAATATTGAATATTTGTGCCTATTGTGTTTTCCCATGTCACTAACAGCTTGTACTTTCTATCTGCTAAGTGATTACGTTTAGGTTTTCCCCATTCTTAATGTATATTCCCTTCCTTCATCTTTCAATATTCTTGTTGTAAAAGTTGGTATGTATTATACATCTCAAGAAGCCACTGTGTATTGGCGAAATAATTGTCATGTTATAGTGAAAATCAAAAACTGTGAAGTTTTATTCTCAATATTATAATGGATTTTCGTCAAGTATTGGCCCAATCAATTAGTTAAGTCTATTTCCTCCGGAAGGTTTCCTTCATTTTAGAAAACTAGCTATATAAAGCCTATTCTCAAGTCTGGTTCTTTACTGGAGTGGTTTACTTCTTATGTTGCTGGCAGGTCTCAGGTTATCAAAATTCGCGAGGTTGAATCAAGAAGTATTCTTGTTACATCTGGGGTTCCTCAAGGTAGTCACTTGGGGCCACTTCTATTTTTGATATATGTCAACAATATTGCTTCATGCTTCTAATTTTGTGATTTCCTCCTCTTTGTTGATGACCTTAAAGCCTTCCATTTGATTAGTTGCTTTCACGACATCATTCAATTTCAATCAGATTTAAATCGCCTTCAAGATTGGTGCCGGGTGAATTAACTCAGTCTGAATATCTCCAAATGTAAGCATATGATGATGTTTAGAAACCATGCTAATTTTGATTCTGTTTTCATGCTAAATAACATTCCTCTTGCCAATATTCAGTTAATCAAAGACCTTGGCATCATGTATGACAACCATCTCAGTTTTAGTCCGCACTTGGACATGATCACTGGCAGGGCTTTTAGAGTTCTGGGCTCTCATTCGATTTTTCTGATATTTCAACACTGAAGTATCTTTTTACTACTCTTGTTTGACCTGTACTATAGTTTGCCTCAGTTGTTTGGTCACCATATATATTTGAAGACTGCAAAAAAGTAGAATCAGTGTAAAACAAGTTTCTTCTATTCATCTCCCACGGACTAGGATGTAAGCGTGAAATTTTCTCGGCGGCGACTGTGATGCGTTCCAAGCTTGCCTTGCCCACTATGAGGGCTCACAGGAATCGTGTTGATGTATTGTTTTTGTCTAAAATCATTCAGGGTTATATCAACTGCCCTGATTTTTTAAGTAAAATCGACATACATACATGTTCCATCTCATTTACTAGATACAATTATATTAGAATTTCGCCCCTACCTAGATTGCTTAGAAACGCAAATGCGGCTTGGGCTGCTAGTGTGGATATTTTTGATAACTTTCTTAGTTGTATAAGGAGAGATGTTGATGTTGTGATAATAGAATAAGGACTTACTTTGTGACCTTCTTTTTTTCTGAATAAAGTATAAACTTTAAAATAAAAACACTTGGCTTATGTTTCACAATATAAAAAATATTTAGATACTGTATTTAGCAGTAATGTAAAGTCGACATGTTTCGAGTTATGAACTCATTATCAAGACTGACTACAGGAGAGTATTGCATCGTAATTTATAAAACAGACAAAAGCAAAGGTGATACCTGAAAATCAATTTGTTCGTTTACAAGGGGTAATTGACTATTATGGGCGGAACTTATTTCGAGAATTTCGAGAAGGTCAAGGCGTTTACCCTTGTTACCTGGATGTAACAATTTGGTTTTGTTGAAATCCAGGAAGTGATTGAATTTTATACAATGTTCAGAGAAGCCAGTGGTATTTTTGTTTTGTAAAATTGACTTTTTATGTTCTTCAATACGAATATTTATATTCCTTCCTGTCTGTCCAATATAGAAAGCAGGACATTCGTCGCAAAATATTTTGTAAATACCACTGTTTTCTCCGATGTTAGATTTTTCTTTATTATTGACCAAGAATGACTTCAAGTTTCTTTTATTTGTACAAATTGTTTTAACGTTATTTTTTGATAGTCTGTTACAAATTTTGCTACTCAAATTCGGCACATAATTTATTGGGAAGTATTTTTGTTCTTCATTAATAGTTTGCGTGGGGTATATTGAATGCAACAGATACTTAATTTGTTTTTTCCCAATGAGCTTGTCGATAAGACTTTCATTGTAACCGTTATTGATGGCTAATAATTTAATTGTATTAACTTCAGTTTGAAAATTTGTTTCCGATAATGGAATCGTGAACAACCTATGTATGAACGAATGAAAAGCACTGAGTTTTATTTTAATGTGTTGGTTACTGTCGCTGTGAATTAAAGTATCTGTGAAGGTTGGTTTTCTATAAATGTTGAAAGTAAGAGAATTCAAATTCCTAGCAATCTGAACGTCTAAGAAATTCAAGGTACCATTTTCGTTTTCTACTTTTGTAAATTGAATCGAGTTGTAGAAAGTATTTATATATTTAAGGAAATTATCTAACTGCCTATCTGTACCGGTCCAAATACAAAAAATATCATCTACATAACGTCTCCATAATAAAACGTTAGTAATTAAATTATTATCAGCATTGAAAATTTTTTCTTCTAAGTTATTCATGAAAATTTCACTCAACAAAGGCGATAACGCCTATATAAATATTCGTATTGAAGAACATAAAAAGTCAATTTTACAAAACAAAAATACCACTGGCTTCTCTGAACATTGTATAAAATTCAATCACTTCCTGGATTTCAACAAAACCAAATTGTTACATCCAGGTAACAAGGGTAAACGCCTTGACCTTCTCGAAATTCTCGAAATAAGTTCCGCCCATAATAGTCAATTACCCCTTGTAAACGAACAAATTGATTTTCAGGTATCACCTTTGCTTTTGTCTGTTTTATAAATTACGATGCAATACTCTCCTGTAGTCAGTCTTGATAATGAGTTCATAACTCGAAACATGTCGACTTTACATTACTGCTAAATACAGTATCTAAATATTTTTTATATTGTGAAATATAAGCCAAGTGTTTTTATTTTAAAGTTTATACTTTATTCTTTATGATGTTTCACCAAGTGATGTGCGAGAATTCAATCTCAGTTCTTTTTTTCTTTTGTTATAGTAGGAATCTTACTTGCTTTTATTATAATAGGATAAGGATTAATTTTGTAACCTTCTCAAGTTTTTATTGATTTTTGATGCTAAAGGGTTTACCCGTAAATAAATGAATATATATATATATATATATATATATATATATATATATATATATATATATATATATATATATAAATATTTATATATAAATATATATATATATATATATATATATATATATATATATATAAATATTTATATATAAATATATATATATATATATATATATATATATATATATAAATATATATATATATATATATATATATATATATATATATATATATATATATATATATATATATATATATATATATATATATAAAGTATGAAAGAAGCAAATATTATACACACTGATTTATTGTGGCTGTTATAAGACTCATGAACCTGAGAAATTCTTGAATAAATTTATTTATATAAATAAGAATTGTCTTGTACTCACCAGAAGTGCAAATGTAATTCCATTGCATTTTCTTCAAATCTAAATAAAAGACTGTTCTTGCAAAAGCATCTGACTCTTCTTCAAAACCTCCAAAAATATACATACAATCATTCCAGATACAGGCAGTATGTCCATCTCTAGCACAAGGGATATTTCCTGTTACTTCAGGGGCTGTCCAACAATGCCAAATAGTATCAAAGCAGAATAAAACAGCACAAGAAGCTCTATCATTTCGTCCTCCCCAGATATAAATTTTATCCCCATAAACTACAGCAGTGTGACCATAACGTTTATATGGAAGAATATCATCATTTTCAAAGTAGGGTAGGTCACTAACTGGATGTTTAGTCCAACGAAAAGTAGTTGTATTCAGTACATGAACATCCATGGAAGTGTATTCTCTGGAATTTTCACCAGTGCAGTAACCCCCAAATGAATAAATCTTGTGCCCCACTGCAACAGCTGCATGATTGACTCTTTTTGGTCCACCTTCTAGATGTGTTATCCACCTCATACTTAATTCTCATAACAAAATTCATTAAACATATCAGTCCACTTATGTAGGTTGTGTTGATTTTAAACCTCTAACTTTTATACACTATTGTTACAGAATCAGGAAGTCATGAAATATTCATAAATGAATAAATATATTTGTAGATTAATTAGCCTACAGTAACCTTTTGTATTGTTTAGAAATTGGAAGAAGCATTAAAGCAGATGTACCTAGGAGAGATTGTTAGATTTCATCTCCGCTTACGCAGAAAAATAATTTGACATCAACGTGGGAATTTTATCTTGAGGATTTCTACTTTTTGAAATTTAGGAACATATAAATAAATGAACAATCAAAGGTCCAACCTCATCTTCTATTCCAACATTGCCTTTGCCTACTAAACTAATTAACTAATTCATGTTTGCAATAACCAACTGACAAATGACAAGCTCAAGCAGGAACTTCATTATCAACTAAACACAGATAGTCTAGTCAACAAGTGCTTTTTTGTCCAATTTTTTCAGCAGTCTCAGAAAAATATGAGCAAAGTCTCATTGGATTCGGAATAGAATGTAGATATTTTTTGAAAAAAATAAAGTTCCGCTCGCGAAAATTGTAAAAGTTATAAACAATTGACTGAAAGAAAAATAAGGGGTTTGGTTTTTTGCAAATATCTCAAAAATCAAACGAGATTTTTGATATATTCAGATTCGAAAAGAGAAGGAAATTTCCTAAAAGAAAGTTTCAACTGCCGGAACTGTAAGATCAATAATTATAATTTTCTCAGAAGGGTGAAAATACGACCGAAGAAGGCTAATCTGGCTTGCGCAAAACACGGCCATTTAGGACACTTTAACAATAATCATTATTTAACCATATTAAATAAGAACATTGAGAAATGAAAAAATTCAGGCAATAAGTGGATAGTTGAATGAACAATAATTCAGAGGCAAAACTTTTATCGCGATTTTTCAATTACTTATACAATAGTAAATTAATAATTTTTTGCTGCTTGAACAGGAACATTGCAAGTGTGATAACTATTGAACTTTGAATCTGAGATTTTTTTTTTCTTGGAGCTAGTTTTGAAAGGCTTCTGAAAAATTAGAAAAATTTAATTTTTCAGTGTTTATTAATAATTTACGTAGTTGCAAAATGAAAAAAATTTATTTATCATAAAATTTTTTTTTTATTCCCCTATAAACAACGCATTTGTTCATAAGAGTTATAGAACACGAAAATTAAAAAAAACATTCTTACGCAGTTCCCGATTATAAAAAACGGTTCTTTGAAATTATCAAAAATAAAATTTTTCCGCAAACGTCAAAAAATGACCACTTTTTAACCTCAGTTCTTTATGTTAAAGTTTGATTTCACAGACGTCATTTTGTTTTTAATTTTTTGTCCGGCCTTGAGCGTACAAAAAAGTACACTTTTTTGTGCGCTCACGGCAATTTCAAGAACGTCGAGCGGCGTGCAATTGGGTTTCAAATCCGACATAATGTAATCTATAAGAGAAATTGTATATATTTTACTACACGTTATTTCTTAATACTCGGGTACTCACCAAAAACGCACATTCCTATAATGCGTAGATAAGTGACTTAAAATGTTTCTGACAATTATTTTGTGAAATTGTCAAATTTGTGTTGGCTTGACACCTACAAAACCAGTAAGCAAAGCAATCTAGTTTTACGTTTTTTTACATCTAATCCTTTTTAAAAATATAATATAATCCTTATACTATCGTTTGAACACCGTTTGCGGAAAAAATCGCATGTTTTATTCGGAGAAAATCACTTTTTGTGGCTCGTCTGAAACTGTCGGCCTCCCTGCGTTCAGCGGACAAACATTCAGACTCGCCACAAAAAGTATCACTTTTACTCCTAATAAAACAATATACTATTTTTTCATTTTGCAACTACTTAAATTGTTAGTTAAAAACAGACAAATTGAAATTTTTTAATTTTTTCAATGGGCATTTATTCTGAAGCCTTTCAAAAATAGCTCCAAGAAAGGAAAAAAGTCTCAGACCTATAGTTGAACAGTTATAACACTTACAATTTTTATGATCAAGCTCAAAAGAAAATAATAATTAAGAATTGCATAACTAACTGAAAAATCGTGATAAACATTTTTTGCCACCGAATTTTTGTTCACTCATCTATCCAATGAGCGCCTCAGTTTTTCTATACACAAATTTTTAAAATGGGCTTGACTTGCGTAAGCCAGATTACCCGTTTTCGGTCGTATTTTTACCACTCTGAGAAAATTATGAATATTGATCCTACAGTTTCGGGAGTCGAGACTCTATTATAGGAATATTTCTCCTCTTTTTGAAAATTTTTTTAGATATCAAAAATCTCAATTGGTTTTTGAGTTATTTGCAGAAAACCTAACCTCTCTTTTTATCTTTCAGTAAACTTTTACTTACTCGAGCGGAACTGTATTTTTTTCAAAAAATATCCATATTCTATTCCGAATCGAATGACACCTTGATCATATATTTCCGAGACTGTTGAAAAAAGTTGAACAAAAAATCACTTGTTGACTAGACTAAGATTAGTAGAATAATAATTAATCTGACTAACAATTGGCGAACGTACAACGTAGATAAGCAGTACTCCCCATACCGTTGTCGAATATTACTAACGTATGGGCCATAGATTGCTTTATATACATCAGTTTACGTGTTTTGTATAATTGTAATTGTGATTAATTTTGTTTGGGATCTTTTATAATCCTTTAGAAGAGATGAATCGCTATTGTTGTGTATCCTATTGTTTTTCTTATTCTTATTCTATTCTTATTCTATCTTGGGCAAAAAAAAACCCGAATATAGCTTACATACCTTTCCAAAAGCTGGTCAATTCAAAGTTGTATTCCAAACAAAGTTGGGAAACAAGGAAATGATGGATAGAAGAAAGGTTCATAACTTGAAGATTGAAAAAAAGTATGTGATCATATGACAGTTTGTTCTTTACAGTTCACTGAGAATAATTATTTTCCCTGTAGTAAGTTTGTGGGTTTTTCCACATAGAATTATACCAACTGATGATGTGCAATTTTCAGCTAACCGAAAACATAGGGTTTTTGAAGTCCAATGCTGTTCCAACGAAAATACTTACTCTTTTATCGGAATCTGATTATGAGCCATCATCCAGAGATTCTAGATAATTGTATTTTCTTCCATGTAACAACCAGAGATATTATGAAAATGATAATAATAAATAATGTTTATTTGCAGAACCAAAATAACAGTTTATCATAACATCAAGAATATAAAAACTAAAATATTCAATTATATAAACAGGAAAACAGAGATTATATAAAAAACCCACTTTCAGAAGTCCACCGTACCTTTAGGAGAGCCGTTATACGTAAGGAAAATTTTAAAATATTAATATCAAGTTTAAACCATTCAAGCAGAGTATTCATAATAATTCTTATTTTATTTCATGTTGTTTCTCTCAGTTTTGCAGGTAAGTACTTAGTTTTGTCCATTATACTGAAAACCTCTTCAGTTGGTGATAAATGTAGCAATGTCAGCGATGTTTTCTTCAAACTTTTGAAAGTTTTCTTAATTTTTAAATAAATAGGTGTTCTATCATACAGCGTTTGCATGATGTATACCTAGTTCCTCTAACTAATTAATTTATTCGTCCTCTCCTTTATTTTATTATTGGATTTCATGTTCAATGATAAAAACTCACAGTGTAAATTTCAACTTGAGGTACATTGGTTATCTACTGTTGAACATAGATAATATTGTCCCCAATCGAAACACAATAAACCACTGGAAAATACGAAGTCCAAAAAACCACAAATTACGAAGCTAAACTTTCGAAAACTCAAAATGAAATGAACGTAAATACCATTCCCAATCAATTATAAACAAACTGCTTATGGCCCAGCCCAGACCGGCCAGACCCCAGAGAGTAGTATCGATATTAGCCGTTCTGGCGCTATGATCTTAATTTCAGTCGCCAAAGTTCAACTAAAAATTTCGAATTCTGTGGGTTAACGTCGAATTGACTGAAATCGGAAAATTTTCTAATCCTCGTGAACTGTTGTGCTTAATCCTTTTTAAAGAAACCTTTATTTACTTGATATCATTGGAAACTCTATCGCAGCGAGCTGCATTAGAAAAGCAGGTTTTCATATCGTATCCAGTTTAAAAAATCTATTCATTTAATTATGATTTTTGTTCCAAATCCATTGAAAAAAATTGCGCCCTATGTCGTGTAAACAATATTTATTTCCTCCTCCAGGAAGACTACCCTAACCAATTTATATCGAAATAAATACCATCTAAAATAGAGAGTTATTGAAACTTTTATAAAGTTAAGCAGTAATAGTGCCGACCTTATATTGACATATACGCATGCGCAGTTGATGTTTAAAAAAAGGGAGACATTATTAATGTTACTGCTTGTCGTTATTTGTGCGCGGTTACTGTAGGGCACTATCCAGACCTTATTTCATGATTTACATGTCATAACCTCTCTTTTTTCGGCTTCTGTCTATGTTCTATGTTCTATCCTTTGATAAAGCAAGACAAACTACCTACCACCTTGTCATTATAACGTAACCTCATAAGGTTGTTGATCTGTGGTTTCAATAACTCTAAATTTTAAGTATATTTTAAGGTCGAGCACTATTTATATAATATAAGGTCAGCACAAATACTGCAAGACAGTAAATTCAGGTTTCCAATAACTCTCTAATATCATACGAAACTACCTACCATAGATGAGTACAGATATATATTAAGATTTCTATGCTACCTACCTACAAAGTTTCGACTCTATGGTACCAAAATTGCGCCTTCTATCGTGTAAACAAGATTTATTTCCTCCTCTGGGGACAACCCCCCAAGCAATTCGTAGCAAACCCAATCGCATCCAAGATATACGAAACTTCATACTTACAACCTTTCAACCCTATTCCTATAAAATTGCGCCTTCTGTAGGGGTAATTTTTTGGGACCGTCTAACGTAGAGGGGATTGAAAAGTGTAGACATTATCATGTTACTAACTTGAAATCGAGTACTACGGCTAAGGAACTGCAAGCATTCCTAGATAAAAATTCCACAAATGTAAATGCGAAACATTGACTTCACGATATCCGGAAAACTATTCATCTCTCAAAGTAACATTGTTGTGTTGGTGGGGTCAGTTAACTGAAAATTCTATCCAAATATTTCACATCTGACAACCACTGCGCTCCTTCGGATTCAGGTAGTACATGGGTAGACGCGTTAAAAAAGACCGGGACATAAATTTTTCTGGCCCTCTAGTGGCGTTGATGATGTAATCGTAATCAATATGGCCGCCATAGTTTTGTAACACTCTTTTAAATTTCCCTGTATAACTAATATTTTTATTAGAATTTTAACCCATATTATCAGTGATTATCAATGAGGAGAAAATGCGCTTTTTAACAGTATAAGTGACATTATTGTCAGGTTTGTAATTATAGAAATAATTGTAACATTATTATTTTTTAAATTAAATTTTGGTTTTTGTCGAAACATTTTGCTAAATATCTCGAAACCTGTTGCATATAGCTGAAAACTGGTAGAATACTTTTTGTTTGTCAATAAATTAGCTTTCGAACGGTGTATCTCACTTCTATTTTATAACAAACAGTTACTGCAAATGTGCCAAAACAGAGTAGCATTGCACAGTCATGGCAGCAATGTAATTTATATGGGTTGAATAAAGGGAGCGGCTTCATGTCTGTTTAAGTAGGGAATGTAATTAATTATTTTATTTTTTGGTATATATGTAGCTCGTTCAAAGCAATTGTCACTTTCTTCTTCGTTTCAAAATCAGTGACATGAGGACATCTAAGATAACTGTAAGATACGTTCCAATCATTAGGTACAAGAATGAGAAATAAGAGAATCTATATGATACAATATTATTATAACTTAATATGCAAATTGAGTATACATGTATATATATATATATATATATATATATATATATAATAATATATATATATATATATATATATATATATATATATATATATATATATATATATATATATATATATATATATATATATATATATATATATATATATATATATATGTTCAGAAAGATTTCCGCGGTCGGAAGTATTTGAAAAAAAAAAAAAACTTGGTTCACGGAATGAACCGCGTAAAAGATTTGAAGTATCGATTTCCCCAATACAAGAACTATTGCTCCCGTCCGATCTTTCAAATCCCGAATTTTCCGCGAAGCTGTAGAAATAGAAAAACGTCCAAATTGTTTGAACACCAGAGATGACAGTCACAGACTCCCATCAGCATGGAAACCACTTCTGAGTGGTCGCCATGTCACACCCAATCAGAGTGCATCCCGCACTGATGAGCGTGAGTACCCACCCCCCTCCCCTATAAATACGGCCACGCGACGATCGGCCCGTCAGTTGACTCTGAAGAGTAGGCAGATTGAGACTTCAGAGTTGACAGGTAGCAGTACGGTTAGTGGAGTAGGCAGGTTGAGACCACGCAATCGTATTGTTTCCGATTCCTCCTAATTCGATTCGTGGAGTAGGCAGATTGAGGCCACGAGTCTGAATTATTTACCTTCTAATTCTCCTGAAGATGGCTTCGCAAAAGGAGCCGAAACGTCGAGATTTTTTAAATCTTTTACGCGGTTCATTCCGTGAACCAAGTTTTTCATATATATATATATATATATATATATATATATATATATATATATATATATATATATATATATATATATATATATATATATATATATATATATATATATATATATATATATATATATATATATATATATATATATATATATATATATATATATATATATATATATATATATATATATATAAATATATATATATATATATATAAATATTATTATATATATATTTATATATATATATATATATATATATATATATATATATATATATATATATTGTAAAATAGGGGGTAAATGGGGTAGTAAGCGAACATATGAGGCCGTCTCCGGATAGTCTCACCTAGCCTCTGCTGCTCAAACCCGACTCTCACCTACACGCTGGTGCCCCCTGTTAACCTGAGTAACCCAACTGGAGACACGGTAACCAACCCGGGTGGAAAGTTGGGTCAGGGACGAACGAGAGCGGATGGAATGGCCCTCCGAAAAGGGGGTTGACAGTGGGCTAACAACCCACTCCGTTAAAAAACATTGTTGCGAAGTCTCAAGCAGAAAAAGCCGGATTGACCGATCGACGACGACCTAAGCACCGTTTAAAGGATAATGACTTAAAACTCTTTTCATGGAATGTTCGAACCCTATACCGTAATGCGTCCCTTAGACTCCTGGAGGAACAAATAGTAGGATATGGAGCTGACGTAGTTGCAATACAAGAAATGCGTTGGACTGGCAACGGAGTCATGCATAAGAAAAACCTTGATCTATACTACAGCTGTCACTCCACCCAACATCAATTTGGCACTGGCTTTGTGGTGATGAAAAGAATAAGGCAGCTAGTAATAGGCTTTAAAGCTATTAATGAGAAATTGTGCGTGCTTAGAATAAAAGGAAAATTCTTCAAATTCATCAGTATAATTAATGTACATGCACCTACTGAAGACAAATCAGGAGAAGATAAAGGCCTATACTATGATCAGTTGGAAAGTGCCTACGATCAAATAGCAGCCCACGACATTAACATAATTATCGGTGACATGAATGCTAAGATTGGCAAAGAGGAAATATACCAAGAGCATATTGGTAGACACGGCCTCCATTATGAAAGTAATGACAATGGAAACAGGGTTATTAATTTTGCGGCTTCAAAGAACATGGTAGTGGGAAGTACAACGTTCGAACATTAAAGAATAGACAAGGTTACATGGGTATCCCCTAATGGAGAAACTGAAAACCAAATCGACCATGTACTCATAGACAGCAGACACTTCTCTAATCTCATGGATGTTAGAACGTACAGGGAAGCAAACATTGACTCGGACCATTACCTGATTGGTGCGAAACTAAGAGCCAACATTTCCAACGTGAAAAAGGCCAAAGGAAGTAAAGAAATAAGATACAACACAGATGCCCTGAAAGAAGAAGAAACACTCAATGCATACAAGAACCATATTGGAGAGAATATAAACATCAGGGATGATGAGCCAGTGAACACCATGTGGCAACACGTTAGCCATGTCATTAAACAAGCGGCCGAGAACATACTGGGCTATGAGAGTAGAACCCCTCGAAATGACTGGTTCGATGAAGAATGCCAGGAAGTGACAGATAGAAAGAACAAAGCTTACCAAAGAAAACATCAACGGAAAACAAGAGAGGCAGAAGAAACTTACAAGAATCTCAGAAGACAAGAAAAGAGGA
This sequence comes from Cynegetis impunctata, assembly GCA_030704885.1. NCBI lineage: Eukaryota > Metazoa > Arthropoda > Insecta > Coleoptera > Coccinellidae > Cynegetis > Cynegetis impunctata. The sequence goes on along the minus strand of JARQZK010002937.1, from coordinate 179,110 downwards.
CGCATAAAGAAAAGAAAAGAGAAAATGAAGAAAAGCTCTTGGATGAAGTAGAACGACTCAAAAATCAGTCGGAAACAAGAAAGTTTTACCAGAAGGTTAACAATAATAGAGTTCAATAAAGGAGTTCAAACCAAAATTAAATATTTGTAAGAGCAAGAACGGACAGGTTCTTACCAATAAGGAGGAAATACTCAACAGGTGGGTGGAGCATTTCTCCGAACTTCTAGGCTCAGATAACCAAGAAGCAGAAGAGCTAGAAGAATTGAATGATGACCTTGTCGAACCGCCCAACGTGCAGGAAATCCAGGATGCCATAAAGAAGCTGAAAAACCACAAAGCTCCTGGAAAAGATACTATCACAGCAGAACTCATCAAAGCTGGTGGAGAAGTATTGGAAGAAACCATGCTACAAGTCATCCGAAAAGTCTGGCGTGAAAAACGAATGCCAGAAGAGTGGAACGTTGGGGTTATATGCCCTTTACACAAGTTAGAGTGCAGTAACTATCGAGCTATTACACTACTAAACACTGCTTATAAAATACTGTCACATCTCCTGATATCTCGCATAAGGACGTACGCAGAACCTAGAATCGGACAATACCAATGCGGATTCCGATCTGGTCGATCGACAACAGACCAGATTTTCGTATTACGCCAGATGCTCGAGAAGTGCTACGAATACAATATCGACACGTTCCACCTCTTCATTGACTTTGAGGCAGCTTATAATAGCATTCTAAGACCAAAGTTATACCAAGCTATAATTGAGCTACACATCCCAAAAACCCTAATTGAATTGACAAAAATGACAATGTCAAAAGTTGTGTGCCACGTAAAAATACAGAATCAAACCTAAGATTCATTTGAAACAACTGCAGGCGTGAGGCAGGGTGACGCGCTGGCGTGTCTCCTGTTTAACATAGCACTGGAAAAGGTAATTCGAGATGCTGAACTGGATACTAGAGGTACTATCTTCAATAAATCATCACAGGCTCAAGCATATGCAGACGACATTGACCTGACCTCTAGAACTCTTCGAAAAGCAAAAGAAATCTTTGTGAATTTTGAGCAAGAAATATGGGACTACAAATGAATGCAAATAAGACAAAGTTTATGGCTGCCACAAAAGAGCGCAGGGCGAGAGACGCGGGTCAAAATATCACAATTGGAGAGTATAACATCAAAGCAGTGGACGAGTTCGTGTATCTCGGAGCCCTGATAAACCCGAGTAATGATGTCGGCAAAGAAATAAAAAGGCGCATAATGCTTGCCAATCGTTGTTATTTTGTGCTGTCAAAATACTTACGTAAATCAAGTCTTTCGAGAAGCACAAGGATCAGAATTTATAAGACGTTAATTGTACCAGTTCTAATATATGGCTCGGAAACCTGGACCCTAACAAAAGCAGACGAGATGTTACTATCAACATTTGAACGAAAAATCTTAAGAAAGATTTATGGTGCTGTCCAAGAGAATAACGTCTGGAGAATAAGATATAATTTTGAGCTTTATAACTTATACAAAGGGCCAGGAAACAGAGACATAATAACAACAATCAAGATTGGCAGGTTAAGATGGGCAGGACATGTAGCACGCTATGACAACAACGTGCCAACGCGAAGAAACTTTGAGGCCATACCAACTGACAGTAGAAGCAGAGGGAGACCAAGGCTGAGATGGAAAGACGGCGTTTATGAGGATGCAAGGAAAATTGGTGCAGCTGACTGGAAGGTCCTTGCCAGAGACCGGAAAGGATGGCGGACGAGGCTGGAGAAAGTCAAGGCCCTGTAGGGCTGTAGCACTACTGATGATGATGATATTGTAAAATAAACTGATATTCAAAAAAAATAATAATATTAATGGGAAGGATAACTAATAATTCTTCTTGTGAACACATTTAAAATATGTGCATCTCTTCTGTTCCTTCTCGCGAGACTGTCTTTCGGCCTTTTGACTGTCATTTTTGATCCTGCAATATTTGTGATATTTTGCTTCACCGGCTACAAGTGTCTGTAAAATACCATTTCCATCGTCCAACTGATTCAAGTTTCTAATAGCTCTTGGAAGCTCACCATGTTCTGCAAAAACTGTAAGATTCTTCGCCGTTGTTAAATAACCTTCATACTTCGGAATTATTAGGCGCTCTTTGGAATGCTTTCGGCATAGCAAACACAGGTCCCATACAAACGGAGCTAACACTGGTATAGTATAGTCGTAGCATCAACCAATTCATGTTTCCTCTTAGTTGACATGATTGGGTAAGTTTTAGCAGGTTTTAACTTTGAGAACCTGCTTATTAAAATGGGTGCGGTTAGCAAAGTTGGACCTAGGACCAAGATAGTTTTTCGTTTCATGAGTTTTTATGATGCTTGGCACCAAAAACTCAATTCCATATATCTCTCTCTCTCCCTCTGTCTATATATATATATATATATATATATATATATATATATATATATATATATATATATATATATATATATATATATATATATATATATATATATATATATATATATATATATATATATATATATATATATATATATATATATATATATATATATATATATATATATATATATATATATATATATATATATATATATATATATATATATATATATATATATATATATATATATATATATATATATATATATATATATATATATATATATATATATATTACTTATCACTTTCGATGGGTGGATGATACTGATGAGCCCCAACTAAGGGCGAAACAGACTGTCTATCATTTCCATTGATTGTGATAAACAACTTAATGTTTCTAACATACACCATCCAAGGTATATGGAGGCATTTCGATGTTTCGTGAACTCGTATAACCAGCTCCGCTAGGAGGTTTATTTGATTAGTTTTAAATAAATGTCCTAGTTCACTTCATTTTATTGCCACGAACGTGTATCGATAACACGAAGAATTCTGTTTTCTATTCATTTGCTACCTGTAAAAGGGATAAAATTGGAGCGCTTGTTACTTGCGGCGTGTGAATGTTGAATTACATCTAATTGATGTATCAACTTTACTCTTACTTAGCGAATATAGTAACCACCTTCGGGTGTCAGGACGTACGAGAGTATATAGGCTAGGGGGCTTCTAGACCACTTTGGGTCATTTTTACATGTAAATTCCCATAAGGAAATCTAAGGTCGAAAGTACCGAAAATGGTTCCATTGCACATGCGCACTGAGTCGAACCAAGAAGTCTTAAACTGAAGAGCTGAAAGAAGTGTATATCAATGACCAGAAGAGATAGTAGGAAAAAAATCTTCGTATGAAAGAAGTATGAGAAAGAAGAAGAAGAAAAATGGCTGTAACTAGTGCCGTAAAGGCTCTCTGGAAGGAGCGTGCGTATCAGGATATCAGGAGAGCGAAGAGGTATGGGTCGTGAATTTCTGCTCCGAAATGTCAGTTCTGCGCATGCGCTACTAACTTGAAATATACGTATGAGAATTCGTATGGGGGCCCTAGCTGAAATATTAATAAATGAAAAAAGCTGTGTCGGTGTCTGGGATTCGAACCGCAGAATTACAGCACCAGAGTCTCGTACTCACACCGGTCGTCCATCTACCCATAGATATAATTAAGATTAAAATTATATGATATATAGAAATGGGGCTCACCAGGGAACTAAAATTCTTTGGTTCATAGGAGTTCCTTCGGAGACTTGTGGAGGTCGTCTTCGTAGATTTGGATATCAAATTACATGGTTATTTTCAAATATGAAACTAATAGACGACAACTCCGTGTTAAATATTAATTTTTTCATTCAATGAGACTAGAACGAACGATATGATATAAAGTGAAGTTGATGTTATCGCAGAGATAGATAAGAGAGACATGTGTTTTTTGAACTGAATAAATGAACTTGTATCTAATTAATTCATTTTCTTACGGAGATGTCCAAAGTATTCATTCAACGAATGAAATTTCAAATGTTAGATATATGTATAGTTATTACGTATTTTTCAATGAATATTTTATTCATATCAACATTGATTTTCACGATTTTTGAACGAAATAATTTATATACTGTACCTACAGGGTGTCCCCAAATTTCAAATTTTATTACATGTTGAGAATTAAATGACTTCATTTAAATAATGTACAGGGTGTGTCCACATATTTCAAATGTGTGATAAACAGTCATTACGTATTTTTCAATGAATAATTCATTCATGTTAATATTGATTTTCACGATTTTTGAATAAAATAATTTATATACTGTACCTACAGGGTGTGTACACAAATTTCAAATTTCATTATATGTTGAGAATTATATGAAGTCATTTCAATAATATACAGGGTGTGTTCACATATTTCAAATGTGTGATAAACAGTTATTATGTATTTTTGAATGAATAATTCATTCATATAAACATTGATTTTCACAATTTTACTAAAAATCCCTTTTTCATGGAAAAATAAGTTTCCAAACGAATGTTATCATAAATCGAACGATACAATATCTATTTCTCCATAGAAATAACATCGAGATAACAAAATTGCTGACCCCAACTACATTTTTCTAATAAATATATTTCACTATACGGTATCCTGATTTACATTCATTCGACATCGTTCAGTGGTCAATAGAACTTCTATTTAAAATAACGATTTCTTACCGAATGGAAATTACGTATACTCTAGTTTATACAATATTCACACATCAATAAAACATCCATTGATCAAGTGAAAATATCTTATATACAAGTTACTCATCAATAGAAGATCTATTTAAAAGTACGATTTCTGGTTCAAGTGAAAAAATAACTACCATCGATCAGACATCAATACCAAATCTATTGTAGCAGGACCTAAAATAACATATAATCACGTAAGATTTTCGAATGATTCCTATGAGAACATTTTTTTCTATTTTATATTTCTAAAGTGGTCCATACATAATCAATCTTGATCAGGACCGGATTTACATTTAGAGTTTTTCTTAGAAAATATTAACTCAAGTAAGTTTTTAGTATTCAATCGAGATTGTTTGGGTATGATCCCCCTTAAAACAACAAAGAAACATGTTTATTCAACATTTTCTGACCGCTAAACACGAGGAGACCACGTAGTATTTTTACCTAAGAGAGTGACTGAGAAATACAAGCCTCATATGAAAGAAATAATATCAGGAGAATATTCATTGGTATCGAAGGGAACCTTGGAAACAGGAAAATCTAATCCAACTTCAATCTTTACTCTCATTAAAAACTAGTTCAATATTATATATATGAAATTTCTCAAAAAAATAAACAGACTGTTCTTATACAAAAATTCTATCAGTCTTCTTTGAAAAATCCTATGAAAATATTTATATGGAGGAAATATCGAGTATTTAAGAGACCGTACTAACTAGGGTGGGTAACAATTTATAGAAAAATACAAAAACTCATAAATATAACGATAAAGTCTTTACAGAGGATACCGTTTAACTCATATGAAATTTTAGAAAAAATAAAAAGTCTCTTGTATTTTGTTATACAGAAGAAATAACAGGGATTTTCTAAACTTCATTGATCACAGTTGTAACAGAGTTCTTTATTTCGATAAGGGTAGAATGATTCATAAATTTTTGTGTGACTACCAGATTCCTAAAAATACTTTTTTGATAGAAAAATAAATTTCCGATTCATAAATGAATAATTCATTTATTCAATATACAAGGTCTTCATTAAGATTATTTTTCAAAATTCTAATGTTAGAAAAATAGGTATTACGTAATATATATCCCTGGATTGATGGTGGTGACAGATATAAATCTTAAATCCAAGACGAGGTTGAACTATGATAAAAATCCAAGGTGGTTGACCTATGCTCCTAACTCTATGTTCCAGGAGGATTTGAATATCATTTCACTTATATGAAATTTAAGAAAAAATAAACAGTTACTTTTATTTGTTATACAAAAACTTTAACTTTTTAAAAATATAACATATTAAATTATCCTTTGAAAATCAATAGTCATATGAGAGAAATATCGAGTATAGATTTTTTCAGAGACCAAACTATTGTATTATCTAATAGAAAAATACGATTAAAACTCATAAATATATCGTTGTACAAAAATTCTCAGAAAAATAACAGAGTGGTAGATCCTATGAAAATAAATATTTATATTAGTGAAATACCTATAGATTTTTCACTCACAACTAGGAAGGGTATCAATTAATAGAAAAAATACAACTCAAAAACTCATAAATATAACGATGAAGTCTTTACAGAGAATATCGTTTAAGTTATATGAAATTTAATGGGTTATCAGTGTACTTCCTATTTCATGTTTTCGAAGATGAATAGGTATTTAAAAATTATTATAACATTGAATTACTCTAATATTCGAAGGATGTATGAATATAGTTATATTTAGGGGATTTATGATTATTCGATTCAAAAAATGTTTCACTCATAATTATTACAATAATCTTCTCAATTTCCTGGTATATTTATCATACGTACCTACCCTATAATATTGTTATTCTTGATTAACGTAACGGAACGGGAACGGACCGTCCCGTTGGGAACGGACTCGATGAAGCCGTTGGAGCTGATGAACCCTTCGGACCTGTTAACCCATCTTGGAACGCCCTCTGTTGGTTTGGTTCTGAATTACGAGATACTGTGATCTGTCAGAACGTCCTCTGTTGTTCAGGTTTCGAACTACAATAATACCGTGTTCGACCATCTTGAAACGCCCCCCTATCGGTCAGGTTCCTAAATACGATAATGTAGTGATCCGCCATCTTGGAAGATGGTTGACATACAGAGTGAAGGAGGAAGTCTTCAGTTTATAGAGGTTGCAATTGTTATGACGTCACACCTGTACCAATGATTCGACTCATTTACATACGAAGCGAGTCTCGACCTGTCGCGGACAAGTCTCAACCTGCACCAGTGCGCGGACAGCGAGCTACGTTGATCGAGTCTCCGTCGACCTAAAGGTCATTGACCCTGATATACAATGAGTCATTTCCACTCCGTTGAAATCCGACATAGTGCGCATGTCCAAAGGAAACCATTTTCTATAATTTGGACCTTTAGATTTCCTTATGGGAATTTACATGTAAAAATGACTAAAAGTGGGGTTGAATCGGTCTAGCCTATCTACTGAGATGATGACGGTAGTTTTACGTTTGAACCGAAACACTGGAAGATAGTTTCTACGCCAAGATTTCTACCAACAGATATAGTAGCTAAATCAGAAATAGTGAAGGTATTTTATTGATTTATGTAACCAACAATACTCTTGCTCAATTCAATTTCTCACTCATTTCAATTTATTAAATAATTTATGTTTGGAAAGATAAAGGAAATAATTTTTTCAAATATTCACAAACCTTTTTTCTATAATTATATTTAAGTATAGGAAATTTACAGTACATTGAAAAACATGACTTATATTTAGTTGAGTATTGAAGTTTAACAAGATGTTCCAAGACAGTGGTTTTATCGATGAAGAATCGGATAGAATTTTATATGTCGACGATGAGGAATCGAAAAATGAAAAGAATTTCATTTCAAATTATGGATTTCAGAGTGGAATATTTCTAGTGGAGAATGGTTTGAGTTCAGCTCGGGGCTTCAGCCCTACATGATAGCTGTAATGATGTTGTCATATCCTTTTATGAATATGAATGGAAAAATCTGAACTCGATATTTCACTCATATAAATATTTATTTTCATAGGATATTTCACTCTGTTATTTTTTCTGAGAATTTCTGTATAACAACAATATATTCATGAGTTTTTAATCATATTTTTCTATTAGATGATACACACTCTAGTTTGTTCTATGAATGAGAAATTACTACTCGATACTTCCCTCATGTGAATATTAGTTTTCATAGGATATTTCAACATGTTACAATTTAACTAACTTTTTGTACCACTCTTCATAATCGATTGAGTTAGCGCATATAATCAAACCCTCATAAATAATGTTTTTAACTGTAATAGTAACGTCAGTATCCCAAAAATAGTTTTAATTTTTTTCATTTATATCATTTAATAAATATTCTAATATTTGTTTCAATCTTTCAATATTTTCTTTGAGCTCCACAACTACATCTCAACATGAAGAATATCAAAATTTGAATGATATATCATAATACCCCATTTATCATGATTTGTCATCAGGTATATAACTTCGATGAAGTTCATCCGAGATAGTAGGTGACGTATTCTTTGAATCTAAAATGATGGATCTATTCTCCTAGCTCTATGTTCTAAATCCAATATTGGTGGTGACAGATCTAGACCTTATATCCCAGATGGAGACTGATATATCACAGATCTATACTATAAATCCAAGGTGGCGGATCTATGTTCCTTACTCTATGTTCCAGGAGGTTTTTGATATCATTTGACTTATATGACATTTAAGAAAAAAAATAAACAGTCACTTATAATTGTTAAAAAAAATCCTACTGACAGAAGATATAACATGTTGAAATATCCTATGAAAACTAATATTCACATGAGGGAAATATCGAGTAGTAATTTCTCATTCATAGAACAAACTAGAGTGTGTATCATCTAATAGAAAAATATGATTAAAAACTCATGAATATATTGTTGTTATACAGAAATTTTCAGAAAAAATAACAGAGTGAAATATCCTATGAAAATAAATATTTATATGAGTGAAATATCGAGTTCAGATTTTTCCATTCATATTCATAAAAGGATATGACAACATCATTACAGCTATCATGTAGGGCTGAAGCCCCGAGCTGAACTCAAACCATTCTCCACTAGAAATATTCCACTCTGAAATCCATAATTTGAAATGAAATTCTTTTCATTTTTCGATTCCTCATCGTCGACATATAAAATTCTATCCGATTCTTCATCGATAAAACCACTGTCTTGGAACATCTTGTTAAACTTCAATACTCAACTAAATATAAGTCATGTTTTTCAATGTACTGTAAATTTCCTATACTTAAATATAATTATAGAAAAAAGGTTTGTGAATATTTGAAAAAATTATTTCCTTTATCTTTCCAAACATAAATTATTTAATAAATTGAAATGAGTGAGAAATTGAATTGAGCAAGAGTATTGTTGGTTACATAAATCAATAAAATACCTTCACTATTTCTGATTTAGCTACTATATCTGTTGGTAGAAATCTTGGCGTAGAAACTATCTTCCAGTGTTTCGGTTCAAACGTAAAACTACCGTCATCATCTCAGTAGATAGGCTAGACCGATTCAACCCCACTTTTAGTCATTTTTTATGTAAATTCCCATAAGGAAATCTAAAGGTCCAAATTATAGAAAATGGTTTCCTTTGGACATGCGCACTATGTCGGATTTCAACGGAGTGGAAATGACTCATTGTATATCAGGGTCAATGACCTTTAGGTCGACGGAGACTCGATCAACGTAGCTCGCTGTCCGCGCACTGGTGCAGGTTGAGACTTGTCCGCGACAGGTCGAGACTCGCTTCGTATGTTAATGAGTCGAATCATTGGTACAGGTGTGACGTCATAACAATTGCAACCTCTATAAACTGAAGACTTCCTCCTTCACTCTGTATGTCAACCATCTTCCAAGATGGCGGATCACTACATTATCGTATTTAGGAACCTGACCGATAGGGGGGCGTTTCAAGATGGTCGAACACGGTATTATTGTAGTTCGAAACCTGACCAACAGAGGACGTTCTGACAGATCACAGTATCTCGTAATTCAGAACCAAACCAACAGAGGGCGTTCCAAGATGGGTTAACAGGTCCGAAGGGTTCATCAGCTCCAACGGCTTCATCGAGTCCGTTCCCAACGGGTCCGTTAACGGACCCGTTGGGAACGGTCCGTTCCCGTTCCGTTACGTTAATCAAGAATAACAATATTATAGGGTAGGTACGTATGATAAATATACCAGGAAATTGAGAAGATTGTTGTAATAATTATGAGTGAAACATTTTTTGAATCGAATAATCATAAATCCCCTAAATATAACTATATTCATACATCCTTCGAATATTAGAGTAATTCAATGTTATAATAATTTTTAAATACCTATTCATCTTCGAAAACATGAAATAGGAAGTACACTGATAACCCATTAAATTTCATATAAGTCAAACGATATTCTCTGTAAAGACTTCATCGTTATATTTATGAGTTTTTGAGTTGTATTTTTCTATTAATTGATACCCACCCTAGTTGTGACTGAGAAATCTATAGGTATTTCACTAATATAAATATTTATTTTCATAGGATCTACCACTCTGTTATTTTTCTGAGAATTTTTGTACAACGATATATTTATGAGTTTTAATCGTATTTTTCTATTAGATAATACACTAGTTTGGTCTCTGAAAAAATCTATACTCGATATTTCTCTCATATGACTATTAATTTTCGAAGGATAATTTAATATGTTATATTTTTAAAAAGTTAAAGTTTTTGTATAACAAATACAAGTGATTGTTTATTTTTCTTAAATTTCATATAAGTGAAATGATATCCAAATCCTCCTGGAACATAGAGTTAGGAGCATAGGTCAACCACCTTGGATTTTTATCATAGTTCAACCTCGTCTTGGATTTAAGATTTATATCTGTCACCACCATCAATCCAGGATAAATATTACGTAATACCTATCTATCTGACATTTGAATTTTTAAAAATAATCTTAATGAAGACCTTGTATATTGAATAAATGAATTATTCATTTATGAATCGGAAATTTATTTTCCTATCAAAAAAAGTATTTTTAGGGATCTGGTAGTCACACAAAAATTTATGAATCATTCTACCCTTATCGAAATAAAGAACTCTGTTACAACTGTGATCAATGAAGTGTAGAAAATCCCTGTTATTTCTTCTGTATAACAAAATACAAGAGACTTTTTATTTTTTCTAAAATTTCATATGAGTTAAACGGTATCCTCTGTAAAGACTTTATCGTTATATTTATGAGTTTTTGTATTTTTCTATAAATTGTTACCCACCCTAGTTAGTACGGTCTCTTAAATACTCGATATTTCCTCCATATAAATATTTTCATAGGATTTTTCAAAGGAGACTGATAGAATTTTTGTATAAGAACAGTCTGTTTATTTTTTTTGAGAAATTTCATATATATAATATTGAACTAGTTTTTAATGAGAGTAAAGATTGAAGTTGGATTAGATTTTCCTGTTTCCAAGGTTCCCTTCGATACCAGTGAATATTCTCCTGATATTATTTCTTTCATATGAGGCTTGTATTTCTCAGTCACTCTCTTAGGTAAAAATACTACGTGGTCTCCTCGTGTTTAGCGGTCAGAAAATGTTGAATGAACATGTTCCTTTGTTGTTTTAAGGGGGATAATACCCAAACAATCTCGATTGAATTCTAAAAACTTACTTGAGTTAATATTTTCTAAGAAAAACTCTAAATGTAAATCCGGTCCTGATCAAGATTGATTATGTATGGACCACTTTAGAAATATAAAATAGAAAAAAATGTTCTCATAGGAATCATTCGAAAATCTTACGTGATTATATGTTATTTTAGGTCCTGCTACAATAGATTTGGTATTGATGTCTGATCGATGGTAGTTATTTTTTCACTTGAACCAGAAATCGTACTTTTAAATAGATCTTCTATTGATGAGTAACTTGTATATAAGATATTTTCACTTGATCAATGGATGTTTTATTGATGTGTGAATATTGTATAAACTAGAGTATACGTAATTTCCATTCGGTAAGAAATCGTTATTTTAAATAGAAATTCTATTGACCACTGAACGATGTCGAATGAATGTAAATCAGGATACCGTATAGTGAAATATATTTATTAGAAAAATGTAGTTGGGGTCAGCAATTTTGTTATCTCGATGTTATTTCTATGGAGAAATAGATATTGTATCGTTCGATTTATGATAACATTCGTTTGGAAACTTATTTTTCCATGAAAAAGGGATTTTTAGTAAAATTGTGAAAATCAATGTTTATATGAATGAATTATTCATTCAAAAATACATAATAACTGTTTATCACACATTTGAAATATGTGAACACACCCTGTATATTATTGAAATGACTTCATATAATTCTCAACATATAATGAAATTTGAAATTTGTGTACACACCCTGTAGGTACAGTATATAAATTATTTTATTCAAAAATCGTGAAAATCAATATTGACATGAATGAATTATTCATTGAAAAATACGTAATGACTGTTTATCACACATTTGAAATATGTGGACACACCCTGTACATTATTTAAATGAAGTCATTTAATTCTCAACATGTAATAAAATTTGAAATTTGGGGACACCCTGTAGGTACAGTATATAAATTATTTCGTTCAAAAATCGTGAAAATCAATGTTGATATGAATAAAATATTCATTGAAAAATACGTAATAACTATACATATATCTAACATTTGAAATTTCATTCGTTGAATGAATACTTTGGACATCTCCGTAAGAAAATGAATTAATTAGATACAAGTTCATTTATTCAGTTCAAAAAACACATGTCTCTCTTATCTATCTCTGCGATAACATCAACTTCACTTTATATCATATCGTTCGTTCTAGTCTCATTGAATGAAAAAATTAATATTTAACACGGAGTTGTCGTCTATTAGTTTCATATTTGAAAATAACCATGTAATTTGATATCCAAATCTACGAAGACGACCTCCACAAGTCTCCGAAGGAACTCCTATGAACCAAAGAATTTTAGTTCCCTGGTGAGCCCCATTTCTATATATCATATAATTTTAATCTTAATTATATCTATGGGTAGATGGACGACCGGTGTGAGTACGAGACTCTGGTGCTGTAATTCTGCGGTTCGAATCCCAGACACCGACACAGCTTTTTTCATTTATTAATATTTCAGCTAGGGCCCCCATACGAATTCTCATACATATATTTCAAGTTAGTAGCGCATGCGCAGAACTGACATTTCGGAGCAGAAATTCACGACCCATACCTCTTCGCTCTCCTGATATCCTGATACGCACGCTCCTTCCAGAGAGCCTTTACGGCACTAGTTACAGCCATTTTTCTTCTTCTTCTTTCTCATACTTCTTTCATACGAAGATTTTTTTCCTACTATCTCTTCTGGTCATTGATATACACTTCTTTCAGCACTTCAGTTTAAGACTTCTTGGTTCGACTCAGTGCGCATGTGCAATGGAACCATTTTCGGTACTTTCGACCTTAGATTTCCTTATGGGAATTTACATGTAAAAATGACCCAAAGTGGTCTAGAAGCCCCCTAGCCTATATACTTACGAGTTCTCGTTGCCGAAATGTTTTCTTCTATCTGTAAGATGTGGTTCATTTGTTTCCGACTGGTGGCGCTGTGTCATATTTATATGCCATATAGTCACTGGAAGGAGAAAATATAACGCCGTTAGAAATATTTGGTTGGTTAAATAAATTCGAGACCAGACCACCGAGGAAGCAGCATCGCCTTGGGAAAGCGGTGAATTCGACGGCAAGCGACTGAGGCTGAAGACGACGAGGAGTGAAGAAGGACCTAGATAGGCTGAGAGATTGTCCATCACACACGTTCTTCATCGGTTCGCTAGTAAGGAGAAGCGCCCAACAGAGGACGGCACGGTGGGATGGAAGCGGATCGTCAGGTTCGAAGACGAATGATGCTTGTTGCAGACGACGAGAGTGAAGATGGATATTGGATCTCGATGTCGGAGTAATTGCCGTTGCAGACGACGAGTGTGAAAATGGAAGTTGGATCTCGAGGTCGGAGTGATGAGCACGAATGATGCTCGTTTCAGACGACGAGAGTGAAGATGGATATTGGATCTCGATGTCGGAGTAATTGCCGTTGCAGACGACGAGTGTGAAAATGGATGTTGGATCTCGAGGTCGGAGTGATGAGCATTGATCAAGATCGAACCAACCTGGGATGAAGCGAACATACTTCCAGTCGACAGAGAATGCCACGGGCAGTCGTCAGGTATGTTTACTTGATTTCAAAATTAATGCGACGCGACGCAGAGAGATATACACTTGGGTCTTGAAATATAGACACAAGGAAGGGAACAGGTTCTAGTGCTGACCGCAGCACGAGAGTCCTAATCTAAGTGTGAGACTGGAGGTTTAGTAGGCTAATGCCCGGAAACCGAAAGAACAGAGGTGTTTTTAGTGGGTAGGCAATGTTGATATATATTTTATATATATCAATTATTGAATCCCACACAGGCCGGGTTCGCAACCGGTATCGCTTTTGAAGTTTTCACCTCGATTAAAAAAAAAAATGGTTGGTTATCACTTTCGATGGATGGATGATACTGATGAGCCCCACCTAAGGGCGAAACAGACTGTCTATCATTTCCATTGATTGTGATAAACAACTTAATGTTTCTAAAATACACCATCCAAGGTATATGGAGGCATTTCGATGTTTCGTGAACTCGTATAACCAGCTGCGCTAGGAGGTTTGTTTGATTAGTTTCAAATAAATGTCCTAGTTCACTTCATATATATATATATATCTATATATATATATATATATATATATATATAGATATATATATATATATATATATATATATATATATATATATATATTGTATCATAAATTTACACGATGAAGGGCGCAATATTATAGAAATATAGGGTTGAAAGGTTGTAAGTACGTAGTTTCGTATGATACCTTGGATGTGATTGGTTTTGGTACGAATTGGTTGTGAGGTTGATCCCCCGGGGGGGAAATATATATTGTTTACACATTAGAGGGCGCATTATTTTTTGAATTTGGAAAAAAAACATAATTTACTGAATATATTTTTTCAACTGGATACGTTATGAAAACCTGCTCTTCTAATGCAGCTCGCTGCGATAGAGTTTTTTCCATATGGTAGCTTTTTTATACAATGACGTTTCTCATACAATGACGCTTCTTATACATTATCAGACTTAATAAGGACATATCTGATATTCCAAGACAGTATTAAAATCTTACATCGCTACTTTAACTGTGCAATGCTACTCCGTTTTGGCACATTTTCAGTAACTGTTTATTATAAAATAGAAGTGATATACACCGTTCGAAAGCTAAATTATTGACAAACAAAAAGTATTCTACCAATTTTCAGCTATATGCAACAGGTTTCGAGTTATTTAGCAAAATGTTTCGACAAAAACCAAAATTTAATTTAAAAAAATTATAATGTTACAATTATTTCTAAAATTACAAAGCTGACAATAATGCCACTTATACCGTTGAAAAGGCAGTATCTCCTCATTAATAATCACTGATAATATTGGTTAATAGAGAGATATCGGTGAAACGAATAGCGCATGTCAACGTTGTTAACGTCCTGCGTATTGGTTTTACGTCAAGCGGTATTTTACTTTTATTTAACAGTTATCGGCAGCGATGTTTTATCGTGCCCTAATTCACAGAACCCGCGCTATTCGAAAATGTGACTTAACCTTTTAACCTAGCTTTATGCTTTATTATTATATTATCTTTTGTTTGTCTTGTGAGTTTTTATCTTTTTAATTGAATTTGTGCGTTTGCCTTAGCCATATCCGAGGTTTTTTGAATTATTATTGTTCCAATAAAAGACGAAAATTATATTTGTTATATAGATTCATTTTATTTTCAATCCTTTTTCCTAACTTCCACTAGAATTTCTGCAATGGATGAAGATCTTGAAGTGATAATTATTGGTGGTGAAAATGATTAGACATTGAAGCCGCTATTTTGATGAACATTTTATTATAAGGGATCAACAAGATATTGATGCCCAACAGCGTTTTTCGTTAGACGAAGTTCCAGATGAAGACTGTAAATTTTTGTTTAGGTTTGAAAAGATGATATTTACAGATTGTATCATGCTCTACAGATCCCAGAGTTTATATTTTATTAATTTACCATTACTTAAAAATCAAATGAAGGAATTAAAACAGTCGTACGTTTATATTAGTAGTAAGTACAAGAAAACAACAAAGTTACATAACCTTTAAATTAAAAAAAAGGCTGCGCATGCCTGGCATGTTAATTTGTTAGGCGCTATTTCAAATACCGTCTGTCTTTATGCTCCGTAAATTAGGGCTGGCGGTAACGTTATTTAGGGACGGCAGTCTATAAAAGAGAGAAAAAGAATTATAAAAGTCTATTAAAGGATACGAAGCTATCATAAAAACCTCATCGATATGTCAGATAACAAAAATAAAACAGTATGGGAAATTGTGAATCGCGAAACAAATAGGAAAAGTCTGTCACCAACATCAATCAGCCTAAATATAGAAGGGTCTATTATGTCGGATAGAGATAAAGTTGCCATTGCATTTGGAGAATATTTCTCCACCATAAACGTAAACACCTTAAATAAGCACCACGGCGTATCGATATCATATTCCTTTACAACATCTAAAACGGAGAACCATACTTTCTTCTTCTTTCCTGTCGGGAAACGAGAAGTTGTAAGCGCCATAAAAGCACTGAAAAATAAGAAAAGTACTGGTATTGACTATATATCGACAAGGACATTGAACTGCTCCAGGCAGCGACGGCATATCACGTGCCGTTCTTCGTCAACTCCCTCTCGAGGCGATGGAAAATATGTCCAAAATCTTCAACCGATGCCTCGAACTGTGTTATTTCCCGCATGCGTGGAAAGAGGCCACACGACAGTTCTTATTCCAAAACCTTTCAAAGATCTCACATCCCCAGACAATTACAGGCCGATATCTCTTCCGAATGTCGTTGGTAAGATGTTCGAAAGAATTATCTGCCAGCGACTCAGAAGTTTTGTCGATGCACGTAATATCATCCCAAACAGTCAACATGGTTTCATGCCCTTCCGTAGCACTTCCGATCCGCTTTTGAAATTACATACCGATGTTACTAAAGCTTTGAATACTGTTGACTGCGTTCTCGCTACTTTTCTCGATATCAAGAGAGTTTTCGATCAGGTCTGGCATGCCGGTCTGATTCGGAAGCTTCAGGATATCCAAATCCTCCTCCATCTTATTAAACTTCTAGTTTCTTATCTCTCCGACCGCAGCATCAGAATAAAAGTACAAAAATCCTTCTCCGAACCATTTATTCCACGAGCGGGAATTCCGCAAGGATCGATTCTCGCTCCCCTCCTTTACCTTATTTTCACATACGATATCCCCCATCCTTTAAATATGGATACACAGATTTCGCTTTTTGCAGATGACACGGCGATATGGACCACGGCGAGGACGTCGACACTATGCAACCGCATAGCGCAGGGCCACCTAGACCGGATCAGTACGTGGGAGAGCAAATGGAGAATAACACCTAACCCAAGTAAAACACAAACAATACTTTTCCATCACCCAAATTACACTCAAACACGTAAATTCGACAAAAACAACGTCCGACTAAGGTTATGGGGTGAAAATCTCGTACTGCAAGAGGACATTATTTACTTGGGAGTCACATTCAATCAACATAATAATAGGAGATATGATCTTCAAAACACACTTAAAAAAGTCCGAAACAGATCTAACATTCTATATGCTCTAAGAGGCAGAATTCGAGGATGTAATCCTCAAACTCTATTAAACACGTACAAAACGTTCATAAGACCAGTAGTAGCATATAGATCGTTACTCTATTCGACTTTACCTCACAGATACGTCCGACAGTTGGAGAGCTGCGAAAGAGCAATCTGCCGTAGTATTTTCCGGCTAGACAGACGTTATCCGTCACACTTAGTGCACGAACACGTAAAAATTCCCCCCATTTCCGAACACCTTCAAAATCTCCAAGCTCGATACGCCCAACGTACATTGCACGAAAGAGCGAGTAGTGTCGAATGTGCGCGTAGTGCCGACAGTGCGCGAAAAAACAATCCGTCTCCGAAAAACCGAGTGCGGTTCGGTTAGTGCGCGAAACGCCAGCAAATGTATCTATTGTCAAACCATTTTTTATAAATTTATATATAATAAAGTTAAGAATATCAGTACATTGCATGGGTAAAGGTTTTCTGTGGTTTCTCTTACCATCTAATGTCAGTTGAAATATATTGACCTTGGACCGAATGGCACGTGTCGGTCGCAGCCGCATTCCCCCCCAAAGATAGGAAAATTAAGTTTTTTATTAAAATTGTAAATGTTAGAGAATTAATGAAGTAAAGCCAGGGTTGAAAAAGGTTACAAAACCTTATGACTTCCCAAAATAAATTATTTAGCTAGAAAACAAAAATGTACCCCATCCCCTCAGAAAGATTGATAAACGTATTTTGATTGATTTATTGAAAGTATAGCTAAACCCATTTCTGATCCTCTAGCATACCTGGTAAACCGTTCAGTCATTAGTGGAAAGTTTCCCAATGCATTGAAAACTGCTATAGTCATACCGGTCTTCAAAAAACTTGATGCCGATAGTATTACCAATTACCGTCCTATTTCGATTCTAAGTGTTCTCTCCAAGGTTATTGAAAGAATAGTATTCAATCGAATGGAAAGTTTCCTGACTAGATTCGATATGATTACCGATAGCCAGCATGGATTTAGATCGGGACGATCTACACAAACTGCTGCACTGGGTTTCATTGAATTTGTGTACAAATACTTAGACGAAGGTCTCCTGTTGGTGGGCCTGTTTTTTGATCTATCACGGGCTATTGACTGCCTTCTACATGAATTCATGATCAACAAACTATAAAACCATCGGTTTAGAGGTATTTTTTTGGACTGGCTTCGTAGTTATATTTCAGAAAGCGAAATGGTCGTCAAAATTGAAGATCGTTGGTCGTAAAAATTTCCTAGTAGTACTTGATCCCTACTTATTTGACGTACTTAATTACGTTAAAAACAGTGAGATCATTATATCTGCAGATGATACCTCCATCGTAGTGAAAGCACAAACATGAGAGGAGTTGATGACGACATGTAATATTGGCGTCTGAAATTAAGATCGTAGCGCCGGAACGGCTAATATCGGTACTAGAGCATGGGCCATTAGCTGTTTGTTTACATTGATTGGTAATGGTATTTACGTTCATTTCATTTTGAGTTTTCGAACGTTTAGCTTCGTAATTTGTATTTTTTTGGAATTCGTATTTTCCAGTGGTTCATTGTGTTTCGATTGAGGACAATATTATCTCTGTTCAACAGTAGATAACCTACCTACATCAAGTTGAAATTTACACTGAGTTTTTATCACTGAACATGAAAATCAATAAAAAAATAAAGTAGAGGACGAATAAATTAATTGGTTAAAGGAACTATGTATACCTCATGAAAAGGCTGTATGATAGAACATCTATTTATTTAAAAAATAAAAAAAACTTTCAAAAGTTTCAAGAAAACATCTCTGACATGTCTACTTTCGTAACCAACTGAAGAATTTTTGAGTATAATGGACAAATCTAACAACATGAAATAAATGAAGAATTAACATGAATACTCTGCTTGAATGGTTTGAACGTAATGAGTTATTATATTGTTTATTGTGCAAATAAACATTATTTGGTATTATTATTTTAATAGTATCTCTGGTTGTTACATGAAAGAAAATACAATTATCTAGAATCTCTGGATGATGACCCTGGTTCAGATTCCGATAAAAGTGGAAGATTTTTCGTTGCAATAGCATTGGACTTCAAAAACTCTACGTTTTCGGTTAGCTGAAAATTGCACATCATTAGTTGGTATAAGTCTAAATGGAAAAATCCACAAACTTACTGCAGGGATAATTAATATTCTCAGTAAACTGTAAAGAACAATTCTCTTGTTCTTTACAGTTTACACAAGATTGAAAAAAATGTTCAGACATTTTTTTCAATCTTCAAGTTATGAATCCACACCTTTCTTCTGTCCATCATTTCCTTGTTTCTCAACTTTGTTTGGAATACAACTTTGAATTGTCCAGCTTTCGGAAAGGTATGTAAGCTATATTCAGGTTTTTTGTGCCCAAGATGAACAATAGGATACATAACAATAGGCGAATCAAAATAAGCGTTACGCCACCTGGTGACAATCAGAATAACTAACAATCTTGACATAGTTCTAACGTTCTCCTTTGTTTTGTGTTTGTTTTTGTGCGATTTTTTACAAATATTTATTATTTGCAATCATTTTGAAAGCTATGAGTCGTTCGAATCGTTATTGTTCAGTTCCTCAGTGTTCTTTCTGGGAAAAGAAATGTTCAAATGAGAATTTCCATGCTTTTCCTCCAGCTGGTGATAAATATCGTGTTTGTGTAGAAGGGAAAAAGGAATACTCCTAAAGTCTCTACTTTGTGTGATCTGATAACTACATATAGTGTTCTAAACAGTTTCACTGGTCTCAATAATATAAAACTATTAGATACAATAGTAAAAGCAGTACAATCTGTTTACAGTGATCAACGGTCACATAGATTTACAATCAAACAGCGTATTGTTTTAGTATTGTCAAAATTGAATTGTGACCTTACATATGTGACATAATCTCTTTTATTTGGCATTTCACAAGAATTATGCCAAAAATATATTTATGAAATGCTACCCATTATGAGTAGAGTTCTTAGTTGTGTCATAAGATTCCCAGAATATTCTGAAATACAGAAAAACATGCCAAAATGTTTCGAAAGTTTTCAAAATACTCGAATCATCTTAGACTGTTCAGAAATTTTTATACAAAAACTAAAGTGCCTTTGCTGCAGGATCAGGTTTTACTCTCAGTATAAATCTAATAACACAGTGAAATTCATGACAGGTGTTTCTCCTGGAGGTTTAGTTACTTATATTAGTGAACCATATGGGGGAAGAGCATCTGATAAAACGATTTTTCAACAAAGTGACTTAATTTTAAAGTTAGAAAGCTCACAGGATGCTATTATGGTGGACAAAGGTTCCTTGATAGATTTGTCAACAGTTTAAAATAAAGTTGATCAGGCCACCATATTTGAAAGACAAAAAACAGTTGACTACAGAAGAAGCATTGTTGAATGCCAAAATAGCAGCTGCTAGAGTACATATTGAACGAGTCAATCAGAGAATTAAGCGATATTCATCTCATGATCTAACCTAAGATTTCTCTCAATTTGGCTACAAAACATATGATGATTGTTGTGTTTGTTATTTATGGGTTTTTAATTGAAGGCACCCCGTTTCATTTATACTTTTTATTAACGTATTTACAATGCCTATAACAATAACTATATACTAATGTGATTTCCTGTCGACTGACTGTTAGCGTCTGACCGCTACCTTTTGGCGGGCTGTCCGCCTTGCACACCGTTGCCAGTTCTCCCTGATCACTTAGACCTACTAAAGGTCTGATAACACTACACCTCCCTTCTTTTATTCGAAAGCACTATTTACAACTTTACACTTAACAAAAGTAAACTTAACTAAAGATAATTAACTCTTAATTAACATAATTATCCAAATGCTTAGGTGGATGTAAGTTACGCCTAGGTCTATTGTTAGTTCTATTTACAAAAGTCATATCTGGAAGCGGCTTAACAATATTAGAGTCCCTAATAAGAAACTTGCGATTGCGTTCTATAACACTACCATTATCTAGTTTTACATTATAAGCTCTTGGTTTATTCAACCTTTGAATGACCTTCCCAGATTGCCAAGCTGTCTTTTCTTGATTCTGAACTCTTATTTTTTCACCTACATTAAGCTCTTTAAGAACTTTCGAGCCTCTATCATAAAGACTTTTCTGTTTTTCCTGCCTTTGCCTAAGACAATCTTTCACTTTATTCCCCTCTTTTTTAAACAAATTAACTTTAGGAAGCAAGCTATTAATTTCCCTATTAAAAAGTAAAAATGCTGGAGATGGAATATTATTATCTATTGGAGTTGATCGATATTCTAACAGACAAAGATATGGATCTTTATTATCATAGTCACATTTTTTCATGAGTTTTTTAAGATTGAATTGCACGCTCTACCATTCCATTAGATTGAGCAAAAGTTGGACTTGAAGTAATGTGCTTGATTTCCCAATCATTCACAAATTTTTTAAAAGTTTCTGAGCTAAAATTAGTACCATTATCTGATCTTAAGAGAGATGGTTTCCCATGAGTAGCAAATATTGATTTCAGAGCATTGATTGCATGAATACTATCTAATTTGTTTAGTGGTCTATTTTCTATAAATTTTGAATAATAGTCAATTACCATGAGATAGTTTTTACCTTTGAACTGATAGACATCTGTTCCTAAACAATCCCAAACCTTATCAGGTACTTCGGAAGGAATAAGTGGTTCCTTCGAATTTGAGTTTCTAAAATTTAAACATGTATGACAGTTCTTTACAAAATCTTCTATCTCCAAATTAATGTTTGGCCAAAACAAAGCCTCTCTTGCCCTAAGTTGACATTTCCCAATACCAAAGTGATTGTAATGAATTAAGTTGAGCATCTCCTTCCTTAAAGATGTTGGTACAATAACTTTATTGCCTTTAAACAACACATCATTTACACTAATAATTTCCTCCCTATGACCCCAATACTTTTGTAATTCATCATTTAATTTATCTTTATTTTCAGGCCAACCCTGTTTTACTAATTTTAAGAGGTCAACTAAAATTTTATCTTTTAATGTCTCAGCTTGAAAAACTTTAAATTTGTCATTAGACATTGGAAGAATTTTCCCAATTAAGTTAACATGTGCCTCAATTTCACTTACTGTCAACTTGTCAACCTGGGTTAAATTGTCATTCACAAAATTGCGAGATAAATAATCTGCAATTACCAAATCAGTACCCTTTTTGTAAACAATTTCAATATCATACAACTGTAACTTGATTAACATTCTTTGGAGACGTAATGGGGCATTAACTAAGGGTTTTTTACAAATAAATGCTAATGGTTTATGGTCACTCTCTACTACAACTCTTTTGCCATAAATATATTGGTGGAACCTGGTACATCCAAAAACAACCGCGGCCATTTCCTTTTCAATTTGAGCATAACCTTTTTCAGTTTCGGTTAAAGCTCTAGAGCTATAAATAACTGGTAAATTATCTTGTAAAAGAGTAGCACGGAGGCCATTTTGGGATGCATCCACAGACACCACCATAGGTTTATTTGGATCAAAATATTTTAGCACTGGAGTCGAAGTCAATGCTCTTTTAATTTTATTAAAAGCTACCATATGATTTTCATCCCATTGAAACAAAGAATTTTTATTTAAAAGTTGCCTTAACAATGATGTTTTTTCAGACAATCCTTGTACAAATTTTGATACATAAGTTACTAAACCTAAAAATTTTTCAACATCTTTTTTTGATTTAGGAGTGGGTACCTCTAAAATACTTCTGATTTTATCTTGATCGACTTTGACTCCAGAACTAGTTATTATGTGTCCTACAAACTTTACTTCACTTAAATTAAATTTGCTCTTATCTTTATTAAATTCAATATTGGCTTCTTGAGCTCTTTTTAATACATTTCTTAAGTTGAAATCATGAGACTCTTGGTCTTTCCCAAAAACAAGCAAATCATCTACATAACACAAATTTCCAGATATGTTCTCAAAAATTTGTTTGAAATTTTTATAAAAAATTTCTGGTGCTGAGCTGATACCAAATGGTAATCTTTTGAAAACATACCTTCCAAAAGGACTAGAAAAAGTACACAATTTACTACTTTCATCATCCAATGGTATCTGATAAAAACCCATGTTAGCATCTAGTATGCTAAACACTGTAGCACCTGCTAGTTCGGCTAACAGGTCTTCAATTGTTGGCATTTGAAAAAACTCTCTTTTAATTACTTTATTTAATTCCTGTGGGTCAAGACAAATTCGAATTTTACCCGTGGGTTTTTTAACAACTACCAAAGGATGGCACCAATCAGTTGGTTCATCAATTTTTTGAATTATTCCTTCCTGTTCCAAC
Source organism: Cynegetis impunctata (assembly GCA_030704885.1). Lineage (NCBI taxonomy): Eukaryota > Metazoa > Arthropoda > Insecta > Coleoptera > Coccinellidae > Cynegetis > Cynegetis impunctata. The sequence continues at coordinate 155,270 of JARQZK010002937.1, read as the reverse complement.
TTGTCAAGTTCATTTTTAAGATCATTTTTAATAGAATGAGGAATTTTTCTAGCATGATAATTTACAGGTACAGCATTTTCATTAATTAGTATTTTGTATTTTACATTTTTGATACACCCTATACCTTCAAAACAGTCTTTAAATTCATTCAATAACTCCTGTGTTTTAACTTCATTTAATCTCTTAACTAAATTTAATTTTACACATGCTGTTAAACCCAATATCGCTGAGCTATTATCATTGTCAACTACATAAAACTTAAGAACATATTTCTCAGATTTATTTTTAACATTACAAAGCAATTTGCACATGCCTAAAAGTTTAATTTTGGAGCCATTATAATTTACTAATTTTATATTTGATTTTTCCAATTTAGAATTAGGAATATTTTTAAATAAATTATTTGGAATAATATTAGCTTGTGCACCAGTATCTAATTTAAAAGAAATAAATACCTGTTGTGCATTTATTTGTAGTACTTCAACCCAGTCTTGTTCATTTGATTCACACGAATTTACTGTTCCGATGAATAAACACTCTTTCCTCTTATCATTATCCTTGTCATTACCATTTTCAGATTCTTCCACCATTTTAATTTGCTTCAATTTGCACATATTTTGAAAGTGATTCTTATTTTTGCATTTAAAACACTCTGCACCATATGCTGGACACTCATTAATTTTGTGGTTCCTACCACATCGAGTACATTTATTTATATAATTTGTATTCTTATTTCTGTTATTTTGGTCAACATACCTATCTTTAACATTTTTATAACTTGATCCGGCTCTTTTCTCTCGGTCTGAGCTATTTTTAGTTGAACACAATGTGTTTGCGTTTGAAACTCTTGCAACTATTTGGGTACACTCTGCGTTGAGATCCCTAAGTTGTGATTTCGTGCATTCTGCTGATCGACAAATTTCTAAACACTTATTTAGGTCTAATTTAGTTTCAGTCAATAGCCTTTCCCTCAGTTTGTTATTTTCTATGCCACAAACAACCCTGTCTTTAATTAGCGAGTCTTTTAATTTGCTAAACTCACAAGTTGCTGCGAGAGCCTTAAGTTCTGTGACATATGTATCAATATTTTCACCTGGTTTTTGATTTCTCGTGAAAAACTTGTGTCTTTCATAGGTGATATTCACTTTGGGTAAAAAATAATTGTTGAATTTATCGAGAAGTACCTCAAATTTGTCCACTTCAGCTGCTTTTAATTCAAAGGTATTGTATAGGTCCAACGCTTCCGAGCCCATACAATGTAAAAGAAGATTGCATTGCCGTTTTTCCTCTGCTTCTGTAAGTCCAACTGCTGATAGGTATACCTTAAAACTTTGAACAAATTTATTCCACGAATTGGCACCATCTGTGACACTAAATTTCGGCGGTTTAAGTTCGATTATTGACTGCGCCATGTTGTGTTTGTTATTTATGGGTTTTTAATTGAAGGCACCCCGTTTCATTTATACTTTTTATTAACGTATTTACAATGCCTATAACAATAACTATATACTAATGTGATTTCCTGTCGACTGACTGTTAGCGTCTGACCGCTACCTTTTGGCGGGCTGTCCGCCTTGCACACCGTTGCCAGTTCTCCCTGATCACTTAGACCTACTAAAGGTCTGATAACACTACAATGATAATCACCTACCGCCTCAATAGCAATAAGAATACATACACAGTAACACACTTGTTCAACTAAGGAAGCCTGAAAAGTCTTTATATTTATGGTAAAATTATATTTCAAAAACACAAATAAACACACAACAAATACAACATAAATATTCCAATGTCAATATTTATAGTTCTACGACTGGCCACATTGGCGCTACATTCTTATTTTCAGATGCCTATAGTGATTCATCTCTTCTGAACGTTTTTAAACGATCCAAAACATAATTAAAACAACAAATTCTCATATAAAATACACGTAAACAGATGTAAACAAATCAATCTATGGCCCATGCGTTAGTAATATTCGATACCGGTAGGGGGCGTATCGCTTATTATGTTTTACCAATAGTGAGCGACAAGTTGCTCGTTCGACATTTTTTAAATTTGTGCGGCATGATCGCACAACTACAAATAGGAAACAAAAGTGTTGCCGCGCCTTAAGGACGCACGTTACAGAAAGTAAACAAGTCGTAAGCCTAGTTTTCAACACAGCGGATTGCGGACGGCGGAATGAGATTCCGCGTAAGAGATGATCCTCGCATCAAACACACGTTTTCATGAACGCGGAGCGTATTTAGTGAATCCTAGTAACATTTTTATTTGACAAGATAACTATCTGGTTTCTGACAAATGATAGAATATCATGTCAAAAATTGTGTTGATTTTTGATTTTGAATTTAAAACGAATTGATAGTGCCAATAAATAATATAAATACATTATTCATTCAGTATTCAGGTTGAAGTCTGGTAGTCGAAAATAAAAATGAACACAAAAGTTCGTAATATTTGTTTGTTGGGATTACTTTATGCATTTTCCAAAGTAATTAAAAGAAAACGGCAACCCAAACGATGGTGGGTAAGAAACACTTAAAAAAAACAAACCCGAGCTAGGATTATAACCTCCCTTCTCTAATGTCAAAAGCTCTGCAAATCCGCCAGAAAGTTGAAAAATGTTTAACATAAAATGAGACTCCGCAGAATGTTAAAATATCCGCAAATATTTCGCGCCATTCACATTTTTAATATTTTCCCACTAATCAGAAAAAGTCCGCAACAAAATAATCCGCCATCCGCTGTGATGAAAACTAGGTATTCCGTCTCTTGTCGCCCGCCGCGTGAATGAACATCACAGCAGAATCACAGATCATAGATCTTCGTAGCATCGTAGCGTAGCTTCTAGATATATATATATATATATATATATATATATATATATATATATATATATATATATATATATATATATATATATATATATATATATATATATATATATATATATATATATATATATATATTTATGTATATTAATATATACTTATATACACGTTCCGATATACTTCATTTGATTCCCGGTATAAAAACACCCCTTTTCGACATTTGATTAGAAATGTTTGTAAGTTGTAACCTAACTTTCTACAACTTTCATTTTGTGACTGCTAGTTTTAGTATTAGACAAATATGTAATTTATGCATGGAAAATAATGAACGGAAAGAGTCACCCAAATAAATACGGTTCTGTAGGCTCATCATCTCGAAGTAATTTTTGATTGGTTAAATGAATATGAATGTCTTTAATATAATTATTTCTAAAAATTTTTAGTTGGAGTAGTGCCTAAGCATAAAAAAAAGTTATGGAACGAACTTTTTTATAAATTTTCAAGTTCAGAAAGTACTTCAGGAGGAGGATTTGAACTTGTTAATATAGCATCAATGACTGATGGTTATTCTACAAAAAGAGCCAGTGTTATAAAACAAAGTTATGTAGAAAACCAAACACTGCACTTGCAAGAGACAGAAAAGGTCCTATCAAAACAGAGATTTGATTTTAATGTAATGACCGAAAGAGATGTTCTGAGGGTTGTTAGAAATTTCATTGAAGAAGAATTAAAGAGTAAATTAAAGTATTATTACATCAAAGGTATAAGTTCTCGACTAAAAGGAGATAAAAAAGAATTTTATTGGACTAACTTAGTGAAAATGGAGATTAAGAATATAAAGAGAAAGTTGAATATGATATATATAAAATTGTACCTTACTCGTATAGTACCCTCATGTTCAGAAACAGCTCTTTGCAATTTAATTGAAAATAAATATAAAAGTAAATTGAAATATTATCTGAAACTACGGAAATCTGATCCAAGTTTACAGGATACCTTAAATATATATATTGAACAAGAATGGACAAAGTTAAGAAAGAATATATCTGAGAAATATATTTGCTGGTATTGTGTCCTTTTAAATGGGTGAGGAACTTTTTATTTAATTTTAACAATAGTAAGCATACAAGAAAGCCCCAATTTGTTTCTTAACAGAACCAAGATTCCTTAATTGAGAATATTACTGTTGTTTGATTTATAGTTTTGATAATATTGGGAAAATACAGTTAAACTTTCACTAGATTGACGTAAATTCAAAATCAATTTATTAACAACTGGTGTTACATCTTTTTTTTTTAAACATGATACCTATCCATGGTAGGTAATACATACTTATAGTCCATTGAAAAGTTACATCTGGGGTTGCATTTGTTGAAAAACGCATTTTTACTTTTTAGATATCAAGGAGGTGTTAGTGGCCGCCATCTTGGAAAAAGCAGTACAAACAGTTTTTATAGTTAATCTGACAAACTATAGGTATAAATATATATATATATATATATATATATATATATATATATATATATATATATATATATATATATATAAAATTATTCAATCATTTTTTGTTGCAAATAAAATTCTCTACAACTTTAGTCCTCTAACTTTTAGTTGTAGAACCAAAAATAACTAGTTATAAGCAAAAGTCGATGAACATTTGAGAAAAAATTAAACAATTTTCTGTTGTAACTTTTTAATTTTGCAAAAAAATTATATCAGACCATTTTTACTGAGGGGATTTTAAGTAATAATTTTTGATTGAAACTTTCTAAATTTTATTCATTAAGGTTTTACAGCGCTGCAAACGAATACTTTTCTCCAGTATTCATAACTACTTATACATAAATACTACTGATTTGCCATAAATTTCAATTTTTAAGATAATTTTTTTAATTATTGATATAATGCAATATTGTTATTAGTAGTTAATTTTTGATGGACCAGGATGCGGATCGGGATCAGGTTGACCTTCTGCATATACTTGAGGGATAACTGGGGAAGGAAGTGGCTTCATTGTCTGCGGTTCATCTTCAAAATCTTTTTCCTCAGTTAATTTGAGATTATATGGCTGCAAGTCTCCAGAGAACAATGGAGGCACACTGCACAACATTTGAGACCTGCTTTCCAACATCCACACATCGCTCCGCAGCTTCCTTTGCATCTGGAGAATATCAACTTTAGAAGCTCAGGAGGTGCTGGAGGTTTTGAGCTATGTATTGGCATCAATATTTGTCCATATATTTTCCAACCGCAGCCTTTGGGGTCGTTGTAATTACCGATCCATGACGACCTGATGGTAGACTCGGAAGCTGTGAAAGCGGGCTTCTGTATCTTGTGTCAGGGGAAGTGAAGATAAATTAAATGTACTCTTTGTCACTGACTTGGCGAATTGTTCATATCTTAAGCTGTCAAGTGAATTATCATCTTTATTACTACCATATAAAGAGATGAAAAACGTTCACCAATGACAGTGAGCAAAGCAGGGTCATCTTTCTTGTTGAGGAACAAAGCTGCTCAGAAATTTAAGCTCCCATATAAGCTACTGAAATTGTGTCACATCCTGAAAAAGCATGAAAAAACAGCAAACTATCCGCAATTACGTCTATGTACATAAACCCTGATGGACAATATAATTTGTCAAACGATTGAGATGCAGCCAGCGCAGAGCAAACGATGAGCGTGTCTGAATCTGATTGGTCGACACTGAAACCCACCTCCAAGAATGAAGCTTTGAGAAATACAATAAAACTAGCTTTATTCTGCTCATTTACAAGAAATTTCTGCTTGCAAAGAGCTCAAAGTGTACATATTTGATAATTTTTCATTGATTTCATTAAAAGATTAATTTTGATCCCAAATCATTTTATGTAAAAGAGTTTTCTCTTCATGTGAATTGTTTCTCAAATTTTCATCGATTTTCTCTCATAACTTCGTTATTTTTGGTTCTACGACTAAAAGTTATTGAACTAAAGTTAGAATTTTATTTACAACAAAAAATGTTTGAATAATTTTTTGTAAGACCTATAGTTTGTCAGATTAACCATAAAAACCGTTTGTACCCTTTTTCCAAGATGGCGGCCGTGGGACAAGGGTTGCAACTCCACAAACTTGGATTTAATTTAACACAAACCCCTTATTGATATCTCAAAGATGAAATTGCATCTTCTGACAAATGCAACTACAAATTTAACTTTTCATATTTGAATACTGGAGAATAGTATGTTTCACAGCGCTGTAATACCTTAATTAATGAATAAAATTAAAAAAGTTTAGATTAAAAATTATTTCTTAAAAAACCCTCTATAAAAATGGTCTGGTATCAATTTTTTGTAAAATGATCAGAAAAAAGTTATAACAACCAATAGAAATTTTTGTCTCAAATTTTCATCGGCTTTCGCTTATAACTTTGTTATTTTTGGGTCTAGGATTAAAAGTTACAGGACAAAAATTGTAGAGAATTTTATTTGCAACAAAAATGATTGAAAGTTTTTTTTGTAAAACCTATAGTTTGTCAGATTAACCATAAAAACCGTTTTTCCAAGATGGGGACGTGCGACAAGGGTTACAACAACACAAACTTGGATTTAATTACACTAACCCTTCCCTGATATCTAAACACTCCAATTGTGAATATAAAGTGTACACGAACTTGTGTTGCCAATAAGAATATTTCTGTGAAGTGTCCAACCATATCAATTCGTTTACAGCCGACAAAATGGAAAATATAACCGGTAGTTGAATGTCGATTATCGTCATCGCCTCCATAGTCTGCATCACTAAATCCTGTTATTTTCAATTCTGGATTCTCATATAGCAGTCCCATGTCTGTTTTTTCATTTAGATAGAATCTCTTCTTCACAAATGTATAATTGCTTTTGGTACAGTTTTGCTCATATAAGTCGCTGTAGAACTTGTTGAAGACAAATGGCGCTCGAGTACGAGTCACCTGCATCTATTCTAAATTTCAATATAGCTTGTAAATTATCTATCCACCTCAATAAGGTTGTGGGCATGCCCACCGTGCCCACAACGCTGGATCCGCGCTTGTTATGTTACTATACACTTCCTTAACTATTCCTCTCCTAGGTTTACACTTACATGTGCAGTTGTTTATGTATTTTTGAATCGAAAAGCCTGTTATGTGCCATATGTGTATAACCACATTAGAGGTAGGTTTCCAGGCAATTTCAGAATTGATTCGATCAGGGTCCTGTACAGTGTAATTACGAGTTTTTTATTCATTATTTTTCGTAACTCATGAAAATTTGTTGATGAATCTGGGCAGTTTTACTGTTAGGGTGTTTATTTGATCCTTCCCTTCGAGATTTTTATCTATGATGATTCCTAGATATTTAGTTCTATCATTGCTCTCTATTTCTAGATTGGTAAGTATTTATGATCTATATTTTCTTAAAATTTGGTCTATTAACTTCTGTTAAAAAGAAGGCTACATATGATGTATTTTTTCACATTTAATGAGAATTTATTGTAGTCTTATCAATTTTTTACTGAAGACGTACCATATTCAGCTTTTTCTTTGACATGTTGCCATGTGTTCCCTTCATATAATAAGACAGTGTCGTCTGCATATGATATAATAGTTCCATTTATGTGCGTGTTCAGTAACGAGTTGATGTATATAATGAAGAGCAATGGTCCCAAAACTGTTCCTTGAGGTACTTTCTTTTGTACGTATTCATATGTGCTCCACTTATTTCTTATCCTCAGAGCTTGCTCTCTTTGTGACAGATAGTTTTTGAAAATCTCTAGTGCAATGCCTCTATGGTTTTCTAGAATTTCCAAAAGTGATGTTTGAGGAACCGTATCAAAAGCCTTTGCTAGATCAAGGAAGACTGCAATATACTTGTTTCCAAAGTCTTAATTGTTCTTTATCTGATTAATGGCTTCGAACTTTGCATTATCTGTGCTTGAATCTGGATGAAAACCGAATTCTTTGTCACTCAAAATGTTATTATTCGCGACAAAGTCATATAATCTTACTTTAATACATTTTTCAAATAGTTTTGCAAAGGTGTTTTATCAAGATTATTATTCTCTCTCTCTCTCTCTCTCTCTCTCTCTCTCTGTAGCTTACAACCCGGGGTGGATCTTCGCTGACATTACAATTTGCCTCCACTTGCTGCGGTCCATCATAAGTTCTTATGGTCGTTGGACATTTAGGGTCCGTAAATCCGCTGTAATATTAGGGAGTTTTTGAGTTTCTATTTAAAGTCAACGTAAAAATCGTAAACCGCTATGTCGAGTTTGCGCAGAACGGAAAACGTTATTAACGGGTTGAAGATCCAAAAAGAGATTTTGAATTCAAATTTATTGCGAACGTCAAATAAGTATAACCTCTCTTGTGTTTTTGTATTATTTTATGTCTGGTGATTTTTCCAATTTTCATTCACCTATTATTAGCGTTCTTTGGGTAAATTATCATGGAAGATGTAATAGACTATATAGCGACCAGGCGCGGCGCGCGAGGGAGTGGATCAAATGGATTATTACTCTAAGAAGTAACAGATCCTCCACATCTGTAAATCGTAGTCTTTTTTTGAGAGTGACATTTTTTTAACTATCGTGGTAAGTGAACAAAAACCGTTGAAAAAATATCAAAGATAGCCTGCCAATTTACACGAATAAACAAACCAACATAGCACTGTGACATAACCAATAAAAATACGGAAACTGTCAATCTCAAAACATCAGATCGCAGACTCGATTGATGGTTGCCACATAGTAAGAAATAACATTTTGTCCGAATTTTTAATACAAAGGAAGAAGTTTGGAACGAATTAGCACGATAGTATTTATGATATTAGTCACTTATCATAGTTTAAATAGTCTATTTTAATTTAACACAAGCGCGTTTAAACTTGTCAACATCGCGAATATAACGGACGTTTATTAAGCGAACGTTAAGGCCCCGTCTTAATGTGTTTTTCTCTTGTTTTTTCTATGAGTTTTGTGGTCATTATGTGGTTTATGTTCATGGTTGTATGAGTTATCAGTAGGTTGAGGGTGCTGCGCGTATATTTCTTTACGATTTTATTGAAAGTCGAAGTGAGGTACTTACATTTGAACGTTATGTGTGATCTATTATGTTTCAGAAAGATAGGGCATAGTCCTTCATGTTTGTTCTTGAGTAGGAACATGCGTCTTGATTTGGCTGCCCCCAGTTGACGATGTAGGCTTCTTAGATATTTCAGGTCACATATTGTTTGTTTTCCGTATCTTATTTCCATGTTCTTGTAGAAACCATTTTGTTTGCGTTGTTCTATGGTTGGTGTGTCCCCATCTTGTTGTACTTGTGTATTTTCCATTATTAATTGATTAGAAATTCGCCCTTTCACCATGGGAATATATTCATTTGGATTGGTTTTGTATCTGTATATTATAGATTGTTGGGATTTTTCGTGGTATAACAGATATTAAATGACTAATAAAGTTGGATTTAATTTACTCGACGTTTCGGCTCTATTTTTGGAGCCTTTTACAAGAGTTTCATCAAGAGTCTGTAAGATAAAATATAATATAAAGCTAGTTCACAATACAAAGGTTGATATTAAAAATGTACCTCACTACGGATCGTTTTGTTTTCTTTTCTTTGGCTGTGGTAAGTTCCAGCTCGTGTGAACGACTGGTTTATGAATCCGAAACAGGTGTCGAGTCATAATCGTTTCACGTGTCTTCGCGTTATGCGCCTTTTATAATATTTGGGAATACACGGTGCTCAAATTATTCACGTCTGAACGGTTATTGATTACATTTTTAGATTTTTCTGGATATGTATCATTTCTAAAATTTCTCTTTTCCTTGTGTTAGTTTCTGTTGCCAATTCTAGTTTTGTCGTAGTTGAAACTATGTCCGTCTGTTTGTTTGTGTTTATTCAGTGCCGTGATCTGTGTTTTTGAATATTTATGCGTTTTAATTCTTTCTTTTAAGTGTTGCATTGTTTGACCTATATATGTCTTATTACAGTTGTTGCATGGGATTTCATATACTGTGTGTGTCCTGTCCATTAGAGGTGTTTTGCTTTTGAGTTTTGTGTAAATTTGTTTTACCTGGTTTCGTGGTTTGTAGGCTATTTTTATTTCATATGGTTTTAGTATGTGACTTATTCTTTGTGATAGTGAGGGTATGTATGGCAGTGTTGTGTATTTGGATGTTTTGTTGTTTTCATGTTTGGTGTTTGTTTGTTCTGTGTTGTATAATTCATAAGTTCTCTTTTTTGTTATTTGGTTTATCATCAATTGAGGATAACCATTTTTCTGTAGTAGTGTATTTGTCTGTTTTAATGTTTGTGGTCTAAGAATGGGTGATGTCAGTTTCAGGCTTCGGTCGATATTATTTTTTGTGAAATGGGATGGTTTGATTTAAAGTGTATGAGTCTGTCGGTGGATATGGGTTTCCTATACAATTTAGTGAGGATCTTATTTCCGTGTTTAATTAAAGTCATGTCCATAAAATTAAGTTGGTTGTCTTTCTCTTTTTCCATTGTGAATTTAAGTTTTGGGTGGATGTTGTTGAATTTATTCTGTATTTGTTGTATCTATATATATATATATATATATATATATATATATATATATATATATATATATATATATATATATATATATATATATAGTTACGTAACATCAAAACAGGTCAACTTTGGTTATCAATCTAAACATTTTTTTGAAAGTGATTATTATCACGATCAAACCGTAAAAGTTTCGTTTCAATATATAAAAGTGGAAAAAATTGACAGCGAGTTGAAACGTAATCTGCGCGCGTATTACTCTTGAAAAAAAAACAGTTTTTCTCGAAAAACACAATGTTCCCCCACTCCAATCGAAAAATTTGAGTGAGAAAAGATGTGCAGATTTTCGCAACGAACATTTTGGTACCAAATTTTGTCGGTTACCAAAAAAATATGGGTTCTTCATTAACGAGAGCTCTTTTTGGGGGTACGCCGCTCGCCTAGAAGTGCTATAGATTTCGTTCTTTGCAACACAAGTTCTTGCAATTTTGCCAAAAACTTCTTAAAACTATATTAATCAAACCCTTATTAATTGTAAGTATCATTTTAAAAATTTCCTCGACTCTTTTATACGACGAAGATAAAAACCCGATTATTCGTTAAATATATATATATATATATATATATATATATAATAATATATATATATATATATATATATATATATATATATATATATATATATATATATATATACAGGCCGTTTCTTTTATCATGTGGTAACATTGCTATATTCTAAACCGTAACAGATATGGGAACGATTAAATGGGAAAAAAGTTAACTATTATGGTGAGCAGTAAATTGGTCAGAAAAAATCTTCAGGGACTTTCGCCGTTCCCGAGTTATACAGGGGAAACTGAAAATGGCGTTTTTGGTTTTTTACGAATAGGATTGTTATTTCAGAAAATATGAAAAAATCGAAGAGGAAATTTTTATTGTATTCAAAATGTACTATAACCATGTAACAATAAATATTAGATTGAACGTTTCGTCTCAACACGGCCACCATCAACTTTTTTTTTCGAATACGGACCTGTCTTTTTTATTGCAAATATTGATGAAGCGATAAAATCAAAATTCAGTGGTATATCACAATCGGTATTTTTATAGCGTTTCATTCAAAATAAGCATCATCAGTGACAACAATTTTCAATTACGGTCCTGTTGTTAGTTCCTCTGTAAATAGTTTTGATTTCTTCAAAACTTGTTCAACTAATGGCATACTTCAGACATTAGCCAATAATTTCGATAAGAAGATACCCCATCACAATGAACATTTTAATTTTTGTATTACAGTAATCCTTGTTTCGTGGTTGATTTCTCTTGAATTAATTTTTATACGTTCCAATCCTCACAATTCAGTGGTATATCACAGTTGATATTGTTATAGAGTTTCATTTAAAATTACTAGCATCATCAGTACCAACAATCGAACAGAAAAACAATTTATTTTATAATGAATTTTTGGGGGAAAATAAAAACCATACAAAAAATGAATTCCACGTGAGAAATTACATTAAATGCTCGAATTGACGACCTCTTTGTTGAATGCACATACGTTTTCTGTCCATACAATTATTGTGGCAATTTTCTAGCATGTTGGGTGTAATGCTATTACATGCATCTCTTATTTTTTGTTTGAGATGGTCGATATCTGTACTAGTGTCGGAAAAACTTTATCCTTTATGTATCCCCAGACAAAAAAATCTAATGGATTAAGGTCTGGAGATCGAGCTGGCCAAGCAATTGGTCCATTGTTTCCAATCCATTTTGTTGGGAATATTGCATCTAAATGATCCCTTACTATTGCTGCATTATGGGGAGGGGCACCGTCTTGTTGAAAATGTTGTATTTCACGGCGAATATTCAGTGGCAATTCATCTAAGTATTCATCAAACTCATTAGATAAAAAATTTAAATACATTCCACTATTCAAATTATCATTGTTAAAGAAAGGACCTAGTACCTTTGTTCCCAAAATTCCCAAACAAAATTTTATTCCGAATCTTTCCTGGAAGTTGGTTTCTCTATGTAAATGTTCATTTGAATTATTCCACCTATAATGGACGTTTCTATTAAACCAGCCATTATTGGTGAATTTTGATTCGTCCGTCCATATTATTTTTCTACAAATATTTCCTACTTCCATATTTCTACGTCTTAATCACTTCGCAATTCGTACTCTCCTTCCCTAATCCCTTTAATTGAGGTGATGAACTTTGCGTATCCTGTAACATTTGTATTTGTTCTGTTTTAAAATATTTCTGGTAGATTTCACAGAAATCCCTGGTTCGTGGGCAATTACTCGTAAAGAACAATCTTGATTAGAAATATTTTTATAATTGACCAATCCTAAATTGGAAAAATTTTTTTTTCTTTTTGTTATTGTTTATGAGGAAATATTTGCTTACATAAAACATTTATTAGGTTCGTCATACATACAATATATTTTCTAGTTTTATTTCTGTCAAATGCACCACAGTCTATCAAATTTCTTTCTAATCGTCTAAACATTTGAATGTTAGAATGTTTGGAATACGACGATTCGGGTATAGCTCACCATACATATTTCTTGCCAAAAGAGGATTTCTATTTGATTTTGCATAAGTAAATAGCATATCAGTGATCAGTCCTTATCATTTGAATACATCTTCAATATTATGTAACCCAGTGCATAAACGTCTGACAGTTCTTAACAGATATCAACAACTCATTTATTTTTCCTGCCATAGAAAACAAGCAAAGCCTACGTGTTTAAAATGACGAATGAAGTAAGATGCTACTTCTTAATTGTACTGAATTACACAACAATCGTATTTTGACCAAAAACGAATATTTTCGTTACCTATTTCCACGATTGAGAATTATAAAAATATTCCCTATAAAAATTGATTCAGGAAAAATCAGCCTCGAAACAAGGATTACTGTATAATACAAAAATTTCCAGACATGAAAAATACGAATTTTCGTTATGTTTGGGTACCTTCTCATAAAAATTATTGCCTATTGTCAGAAGTATGCCCATAGTTGAATAAGTTTTGAAGAAATCAAAACAATTTACAAAAAAAGTAAGGACAGGACCGTAATTAAAAATTGTTTTTTCTGATGATGCTAGTTATTTCGTATGAAACGCTATAAAAATATCAAGTGTGATACACCACCGAATTGTGATTTTATCGCTTTATCAATATTTGCAATAAAAAAGACAGGTCCGTATTCGAAAAAAAAAGTTGATGGTGGCCGTGTTGAGACGAAACGTTCAATCTAAAATTTATTCTTACATAGTTATAGTACATTTTAAATACAATAAAAATTTCCTCTTCCATTTTTTCATATTTTCTAAAATGACAATTCTATTCGTAAAAAACCAAAAACGCCATTTTCAGTTTCCCCTGTATAACTCGGGAACGGCGGAAGTCTCCCTAGATTTTTTCTGAGCAATTTACTGCTCACCATAATAGTTACCTTTTTTCCCATTTAATGGTTTCCATATCTGTTACGGTTTAGAATATAGCAATGTTACCACATGATAAAAGAAACGGCCTGTATATATATATATATATATATATATTCAACGAATAATATATATATATATATATATATATATATATATTTAGATATATATATATATATATATATATATATATATATATATATATATATATATATATATATATTATATATATTATATATTTTTTTTATATATATTTTAAAATATATATTTTATTAATTTTCTCTTAAATTTTTTCACATATATTTTTTTTATATATATATATATATATATATATATATATATATATATATATATATATATATATATATATATATATATATATATATATAGTTACGTTACATCAAAACAGGTCAACTTTGGTTATCAATCTGAACATTTTTTGAAAGTACTTAATATCACGATCAAACCGTAAAAGTGTCATTTCAATATATAAAAGTGGAAAAAGTTTACAGCGAGTTGAATCGTAATCCGCGCTCAAATTACTTTCGAAAAAAAACCAGTCTTTCTCAAAAAACACAATGTTCCCCCACTCCAATCGAAATATTTTACTGAGAAAAGTTGTGCAAATTCTCGCCGAACACTTTGGTGCCAAAATTTGTCGGTTACCAAAAAGTTATGGGTAGGTGTCATAATTTTGGGGGTACGCCGCTCGCTTATCAGTAAACCAACAATATTTATTGTGGTTTTAAAAAAGATGGTAATTAACATAATTGAATGCACTGAGAGCATGAGGATATTTTACAGGGTACTTCAAATCGGGGTTGCAAAGGTTAATTAATATCAAGTGAATCAAATCATGGCTCAAATCGCTTGATTTTTCGAATTGAAATCATGATTTGATTGAAACTAGAGCAATATAACAACATAGTATAAAACTATTCTCAAAAATCAATAGTAGAATGCAATGCTTATAAAGAATATTGAAGAAATACATAATTCAAACACTTTGTTATAGTTTATACATTTTTGTTCTCGATATATAGTTAAAACAAAAATACTAGTTTTCCTCTATTTTTATCTCATACTGTTCCTAATATCAAAGGTGCAAAGACGAAAGAGCTGAATATTTGTTTTACTGTCACTGACGAAGCAGTTGTGCACATGAACTGTTTTATTATTGGCAGTAGTTTGACAATTTACGGTTAATTCCTTTGTGATCCACCACTTTTCCTTTTACTTTTTTAAATTATTTTGTCCGAAAATATAACATGTTTAAATGGTCTAGTGCAGGCATTAAACTATTGTTAATGGCAACAGTGCAGTGTTTGCATATTGATCATTCATTATTTCTAAAGCCAGATTATCTCCTACAGGTCTCAACTAGTATTTTAGGTGTTGTGGGATCAATATATAGGCTATAAAATGATATGATGCTATGCTTGCTTATATGGACATTGAAATGTTTGTGTTTATTGTGAAGATAATTCTACAGCATCCTCGAGACTATATTGTAAATATTCTCAATGCTCTACAGCATCTAAGGTAGTAGCATTTTTTTGATAACAATCAAGAGCAACTGATAGGTTTTAAAATGCTTAGATAATCTTAGGCAGGATGTTGTAGTCCAATGTTTGAAATATTTCGATAAATGCTAGCATCAATCTCCTTTTTGTTTTCCTCGTAGATTTTAAAATAATATCATGTCCCACTTAGAGTGAGACCCCATTAGTCCGATAAGATAAGATAATTTATTAATGTCAAATATACAAAATGTATTTACACAAGTCAAAATAAAATATAGGAAACAGTACAGTCATTGACATACATTAACATTTTAAAAAAGCAAACATATTAAGCAACTTACAAATTACAAACAATACTTTGATAACAGTGCATGTGTTAAATAATTAAAAATTAACATATAAAATTAAAATCATATAAAATTACCTACAGAAACTATATAAAACTATAAACAACAATTCACTTTAAGTTATTGGAAATTTACTGTGCTAAAATCGGAATCCATGAATTCATCATATGAATAAAATGCAGATCTAAGTAAAAATTTCTTCGTTTTATTTTTAAAGATATTAATCGGAGGATTTCTCACCTCTAAAGGTAGTCTATTATAAAATGAAATAGATGTGAATCCAAAGCTTTTCTGGCTCTTACTAAGACGGCAGTAGGGATTTTCCAGCATTTTTTTATTGCGTGTGTTGTACATATGTATATCTTCTCTTTTAGTTGAATTTTGGTGATTCTCCATGGCATAGTATAAAGCTTTTTGAATTTAAATACATGGAAAGGTAAGAATTTCCAGACGAACAAAAGAGTCCCTACAATCATCTCTGTATCCCTTTCCGTCGATTATACGAACAGCTCTACGCTGTAGGGCAAAAATACGAGTCCGATCCGCGGCTCGGCCCCAAATAAGTACAGCATATGATAGCAGCGAGTGACACAGACCAAAATATGATGTTCGTAATATTTGCATTGATACACTGTTAGCAAGGTTTCGTAATGCATATATATTTCTACAGAGCTTTTTAGATAAACTCTCAATATGTATATTCCATCTCAATGTAGGATCCAGATGGATACCCAAAAATTTTACCGAGTCTTCAGGTTCGAGAATGACTGGTGTGTAATCCCTTAGCGTAAATACCATGTAATTTGTTTTTGATGTGTTTAGTAGCAAGTCATTGGCAGCAAACCATCGCTCCGCGCTGGACTGTGCCGCACACACCCTCTCCTCTAGTTCATTATAGCTTTTGCATTGCATAGATACCGTGGTGTCGTCGGCATAGAGAATTAGATCACAGAACTCATCATTCAGGCCCTGTGGTAGATTGTTGATGTATATTAAAAAGAGCAGAGGCTCCAGAATAGAGCCCTGCGGAACACCTACCGATAAGCTCCTCTCTGCCGACCGCACCCCAGCATACTCTACACTCTGCGTTCTGCCAGATAAGTAAGATTGTATTAGTTTTAAATCTATATCCTTAAACCCATAGCATTCCAGCTTTTTAAGCAAGAGAGAGTGTGAGACGCAGTCAAAAGCTTTACTAAGGTCGCAAAACATAGTGGCTGTATAGTTCGTATCTTCCAGAGAAGTTAGAATATTTGAGACAAGTTCGGCAATAGCAGAGACAGTGCTAAAGCCTTGACGAAAGCCATGCTGGGATTCAATAAAAATATTATTTTCTTCAAAATGCTTACCTATCTTGATGGCCATACATTTCTCCATAATCTTGGAAATTACTGGCAGCAGAGATATGGGCCTGTAATTTCCTATCTCATCCACATTTCCCTTATTTTTATAGTTGGGTACAACCAGGGATTTTTTTAATACATCAGGAAAGATGCCCTCTTTCAGACATTGATTGATGAGTTTCGTTATGGGATACAGAATTATTTCCCTTATTGTTTTTATAAGTTCAGTACTCATGCCAAAAATGTCTCTACTAGATTTGATCTTTAAATTTTGTATGACATTTCTAACCTCAATGTAACCAACCTGTCCAAAACCAAAAACCGGATATGCTTGCTCTATGTTACCATAGCACAGTCCCTCCCAGCCCTGTGGAGTTTGAACACAGTCAATAAGCTCCCTCGCAATGTTGGAAAAATAATCATAGAATGAGTCAGCAGAAATAGCATCTGTATTTTCTGTCCTAGGCTGGCAGGTCCTGTTTCTTCTCACTATATCCCAGGTGGTCTTCGAGATATTCTTGGCACTGGACAGAAGCCTGTCATTAGCAGCTATCTTCGCATTTTTTATTTCGCTCTTATATTTTTTTCTAAAATTATTACGAGAAATAAGTAGGTCCTGTGTGCCAAATGTTTTGTACAGCTCATTTAGAAAGTTTAACTTATCTCTCATTACTTTTAGGTCATTATTGAACCAATTAATTTCATGACTCGATTTGTTAGTTTTTTTATAGTTTTTTTCAG
>JARQZK010002937.1:120000-132500 GCA_030704885.1 Cynegetis impunctata | reverse complement strand
ACAAAGAACTTAATATAATCAAGGGTATGATCCAAACATCATAGACAAAATAATAAGGAAGAAAAATCATAAAATGGCATTTTCACAAGTTTTCCCATTGATCAAACCAGAAGGAATTAAATATAATAGTTTAACTTATTTCGGCAAAGCTTCCAACAAATTAAACTTATTTATTATTTATTTTTTTAATTTATTATGGACAATGTGAAAAAGTTATTCCAAGAACATGTGATACATTTGCGACCCGATATCCTCATATACAAAGACCATCTACAAATACTGTTAAACGAATTATAGAAAACTTCAAGAACTTTTAATCCGTACAGGCAAAATTGTACAAAAAGAAACCAGTTGTTAATAATGAAAATATTTAAATAGCAAATATTTTGAAGCATATACAACAAAATCTTCAAGGCATGGAGCATTAAAATCAGACTTATCTAAATCGTCAGTTCTAAGAGTTTTACGGAAACACAAATATATCTCTGTGCTATCCATATTTTCATTAGTGCAGCATTTAAATGAAACTGATTTTCCAAGAAGAATGGAATTCTTTGAATTCATACTACTTCGGTCACAAGAAAATTTTTCTATTTTGAAAATGTGATACATTTGTGACACGATATCCTCAAAAACAAAAACCATCACTATATACTATTAGAAGAATTATAGAAAGCTTGAATAACTTTGGACCCGCAAATGAAAAGTATACAGAAATAAACTAGTTATTGAAAATGAAAATATTGATATCGAAATTGGAAATAGAAATGTTAAAAAAATTATTTAAGTAAATGTTCGAATTGGTGTCCTCGAACTTCAAAACATCTTTCGCATCTAAGCAGCAATTGGTCATGGGTGGCTCTTCTTATTGACTGGGGGTTCAGGTCTTCAAATGCTGTTCTAACACGTCTCATGCAGTCTTCCATGGTGGTCACTGATGTTTTATACACTTTATTTTTCACTGTTCCCCATAAATAAAAATCGAGTACTGATAGGTCCGGGGAGCGAGGTGGCCAAAGATTCGGTCCATTGTTGGCTATCCATCTATCGTAAAATAAGTTTTCCAGATAATTATTGAACAAATGGGCATTATGTGGAGGTGCCCCATCATGTTGGTAGAAAAGGTTGTCTAAATAGTCAACTTCAAAATTCCGCAAGATGTTGAGATATCAGAATTCATGTGTTTCTGTTTTTGAGGATATTGTGTCACAAATGTATCACATGTTCTTGAAATAACTTTATCACATTGTCCATAAATAATAAATAAGTTTAAATAATCTTCGTTTGTATAATATAACCGGGGTGCCATTACGATGATTTGAAATGTCAAATACGATCGTGGCTATCCTAGATCTAATTGTTTTGCGATTAAATGCAAAATCGTCATATAAAAATATTAAATTGGCAATATTTCGAAAACTTCAAATTTTAGGTATAGATAACCTTATACAAAGGTACCTTCTTTTTGAATGTTAAATACTACAAAATAAGAAAAATGGGCGTTTCCATTTGAAAAAATTGATTTTGTCAGTTTTCTCAATCTCATTTTAGATCTTATGTTTTGAACACTTTGTATGATTAGTTATGCAAATATAACAAGGAATTCAACCCAAAGTAAGTAAAAAAGTCTTCCTTATAGGAACAATTAATAATTATATTAGGGCTTGCAATCGTCATTTTTGACATAAAAACCTGAATATGTCAAAAACGCTTAGACTAGAATCTAGCGTAGAACCCAAAAACGTATTAATATACAGGGTATCCTGCAAGTTAGTATCTGCTTCCGGTATAACCGGAAGTGCCACCATCTTGAAAATATTTTGGTCGTGTTGCCCCTATCGACATTAGTATACTGTCAAATTTCCATTTACGGATCGCGTTATTTCCCGGTGGGACACCCTGTATATATATATATATATATATATATATATATATATATATATATATATATATATATATATATATATATATACACAGGGTGCACCACCAGGATCTGCATCGATCGCTATCTCAGAAACTGAATGTAGGAAAAATTTGAAATTTTGGAAACTGGCTAGATGTCTTGGGGCCTATTTAACTAAAATATTTTCATTTATTAGGCATTTCCGGTTATACCGGAAATAGACCCCAAGTCGCTTATTTTAAATAGGACATCCCATATATTATTACATTTTTGAACTTTTCCCAAGATTTTAGGCAGATTTTATGCATTATGTCCTATACCTAAGTCTAAGCATTTATGACTTATTCAAGTTTTTATGTCAAAAATGACGATTGCAAGTCCTAATATAATTATAGATTGTTCCGATAAGGAAGCCCTTACTGCTTACTTTGGGTTGAAGTCCTTGTTGAGAAGGACTTACTTTAATAGATTTTGTATAATATTTGGATAACTTATCATACAGGGTAACTTATCATACAAGGTTATCTATACCTAAAATTTTTAGTTTTCGAAATATAACCAATTTTTTTATATGTCGATTTTGCATTTATTTAACAATTAGTTCTAGGATAGCCACGATCGTATTTGACATTTCAAATCATCGTAATGGCACCCCGGTTATATAATACAAACGAAGATTATTTAAACTTATTTATTATTTATGAACAATGTGATCCAGTTATTTCATGAACATGTGATACATTTATGACACGATATCCTCAAAAACAGAAACAATCACCAAATACTCTAAGACGAATTATAGAAAACTTGAAGAACTTGGGAACCGCAAAGGAAAAATGTGCAGAAATAAACCAGTTATTAACAATAAAAATATTGATATCGTGAACTGGAAATAGAAATTTCAAAAAAATTATTAAAGTGAATGATCGAATTGGTGTTTTTGAACTTTTAGAGATTTTGCGCATCTAAGCCGCAATTGTTCATTGGTGGCTCTTCTTATTGACTGGTGGTCTAGGTCTTCAAATGCTGTACTTACTCCCCCATGTAGTATTCCATGGTGGTCACTGCGGTGTTATACACTTTATTTTTTACTGTTCCCCGTAAATTAAAATCGAGTACTGATAGGTCTGGGGAGCGAGGTGGCCAAAAATTTGGTCCATTGTTGGCTATCCATTGATCGTAAAATAAGTTTTTCAGATAATTATTTACGAATTGGGCATTATGTGGATTCACGTGATTCTGTTTTTGAGGATATGGTGTCTCAAATGTATTACATGTTCTTGAAATAACTTTATCACATTGTCCATAAATAATAAATAAGTTTAAATAATCTTCGTTTGTATAATTTAACCAGGGTGTCATTACGATGATTTGAAATGTCAAATACGATCGTGGCTGTTGTGAATAGTTAATATTTTATCTCCCTATACTAATGCGAATTGTTTATATACAATCAACTCTACTGTGTTCCGAAATAGATTTGTCAGATTTGAAATATAATAATTTTGAGCAAAAAAACTCATTAATAACCATAACGTTTTGGTGGTACGACTATACGTCCTGCTCTCTGGGTATCTTCTTCATTCTTGTATGGGGTCGCCTTTTCCTCTTGCCTATTGTAAGTCTCTTCCATTTTATTTTGCTTTCAGGTATTTCGTTTGAAATATGTACATTAACTGTATCATTTGACTGTTCTAGATCTATATTATCTATCTCTCTAATTTCTATATTTTCGTTTTTCATACTTTTGTCAACAGAGATGTTGTCACTGTCACGGTCGCCAAAAATTTTGTTTGTAAGCTTGAAAATGGATAAACTGCGTCGAAAATAACTTGAAAAATGACTGACAGTTTTACTCAAAATTATTATATTTTAAATCTGATAAATCTATTTCGGAACACAGTAGAGTTGTTTGTATATAAACAATTCGGATTAGTATAGGGAGATAAAATATTAACTATTCACAACATTCTCCCCTCTTAACAATTTCTATTCACAACAGTGGCTATCCTAGATTTAATTGTTTATTGTTGATTAAATACAAAATCGTCATATAAAAATATAAAATTGGCAATATTTCGAAAACTAAAAATTTTAGGTATAAATAACAGTTTCCAAGTTACCCTAATTTTTGATGCATAATACTACAAAATAAGTAAAATGGGGGGTTTCCCTTTGAAAAAATCAATTTTTATCAGTTTTCTCAATCTCATTTAAGATCTTATTTTTTGAACACCATGTATGATGAGTTATCCAAATATTATACAAAATCTATTAAATTAAGTCCTTCTCAAGAAGGAATCCAACCCAGAGTAAGCAATTAGGGTTCCTTATAGGAACAATTGATAATAATAGCTTTGTTCGAGGTAAGGATCCTGAACCGATTCCGAAATGGTTCAGAACTAATTCGGGATTGTCATAGTACGCATGCCCGGTTCAGAACCGGTTCTGAATTATTTTGATCTGCGAACGGTTTGAGAACTGTCTCAGGGAAATATCGAGCCACAGTAGTTTTCACGATCACTCCATGTAGACTGTGTTGCTAGCAAAATTCAAATCTGCTCGCAAAACATAGGAAACTTGCTTCAGAGAATACTTTATATACAATAGAACATATATTTATTGTATATACATGTACATTATGAAGAAAATTAACAAAAATAATAAACGATATATATATATATATATATATATAATGAAAAGAAATACTACAATGAAACATTTATACAGCAATTCTTATGTACTTATCTATTAAAAAGGAAGAAGTTTTGCAAGGAGATCTTAACCATTAAGTCATTGATTACTAACATTATGTTTGAATTTCGTAAGACTCATATGCAAAACACTTGGATAATCATTCAATGTTTCGTTCGATACATATGCCTAGCTTCCTTCAAACTTGTTAGTGCATTGACAATGTGAATGAGTCAATTATATTTTCATCATGAATAATTGATCTTTTAATTGATAGTCTGGACATTGTGATAAGACTAGTTTTTGTAAAAAGTTAATACAATCATTCTATTGAGATTTAATTCCAATAAGTATGGACAGAAAGTATAAATATGCTCGACAGTAATAAGAATACCATTTATTTTCATGATAATGTAGTACCAATTATATACATCATATATTAACCTTTGAACATTTTATAAATACCTAAATATAACAATCAACACATCAAAAGTGTAACAATAGTTACCTTTAAATACACAAAGAAATTACATGTAAAGTATCACTTCTTCAACATTTGATATATACCAGTATATTAATTTATGTTTGGATAAATCAGCCTTGATAACAGAGAATGGCATATACAAAGTGTATTTTATTTTTGAATCTTATATAACAAAAACATTTTCATAATAAAAGAACGAAACCAAGTTTAATTACAATTTATTATTAATAAAATATGTCAAAGTTTTATAGCTAATTTTACAAAGAACTTATATGGGGTCAATACATTTAACTAAAATGGTATCTGTTCGTCACTTCATAAACAACTCTATTATCCTGATCTGGCATCATCTTCATTCTGCTAGATGTTCTATTTCGGGAAAAAAATCTGAAGAAAAATTGTGCAGTACAGCAAAGCCCTCATAAAGTGGACTATAGTTGCAATGTTTCTGAATTTTATATAAGTTGTCGAAACTTTTGCTTCATTATTTCAAAACATTGTGCTAAAATGAACCTGGTAGACAGTAATAAATTGAACTTATTTTAGTGTCTAGTCAGATGTCCATTATCCCTAAAAGGTGTTAACGAATGCCTCAAGTAAGGATACCCACTGCCACCAAGGATATAATTTATATGATTGGATTTCTCAGGTGAAGTTTCATATAAAGGAGATATTCTTACTACTCTGCCATCATGTACTGAACCAGGAAAAAACACAAAGATGTCACAAATTCTGCGCCTATGGTCACATACCATTTGAGCCTAGAATAATGTTCGTGTTAATACTTTAAATTTCATTAAAAAAGTACGGCAATGTTATCATTGTATATATAAATATTGTTCTAATATTAGAATAATATTTTTCACATTTACTTATGTATTTACAAATTTATAAAGTGATACAAATTAACCTATAAGGGTTATTTAACATTAGATTACCTGAATTTAAAAGAAGTGCTTTCTATTTCAATGAGAATCTGGATCATCTCCTAGCTTTTCAATTCTGATATGGGTGCCATCGATCACTCCCATTACTCCTGGAAAGTTATGTGCTCTAAAGTAAGCTTGAATTTCTTCTTTTTCTACATCAGTTAGCCATGTAATACGTTCCGGTGATCAATTACTCAAAAAATTTGTTATTCTCTTGATAATCTTGAATAAGGTTCTTTTAAGTATGTTGAACCTATCTGATACATCCCTGAAGTAGGCAGCTTCATTTGATGCAAACCATAAAAAAACAGTAATACATCTCAGTGCACTAACTTTTGGAGCATCTCCTTCTTGCCAATTATAATACTACTCTGAATCAGCAAATCGTTCTGCCATTTCTTGTGTCATTTGTAGGTTCAACCTTAAATACACCACATATTGTTCTTCATTAAATTGGGGAACAGTTTCCTCAAAGTAATGAAACATTCTTTGGAATTTCAACTATATCCAAGATATCTTCAAAGACTTCATCGATAGATAAAAATGATCATACATGACGGGAATCTTTACTGAAAAATACCTATATTTTATTATAAGATTGAACTGATAATAAGAACAATCATATAACTTACCGATTAAATCAAATATTCTCACGTGTAACTTCGAAAATAGCAACACAGACGAAATCGAAATACGAAATATACAAATGGTAGTACAAACTGAACCTAACTTTCAACTGTCAAAACAGAACAATCGTGAATGCGCAAGTCTCGAATTAAAAATCCTACCTCGATTCCAAGGACTGCTAGAACCTGTTCTGAACTGATTCGGAATCGGTTCTATTTTGTCCGCGAACGCAGAACTGGAACTAAAAATGCAGAATTTTCTGATTCAAACTGCGCATGCGATCAGTCCGAAAACAGTTCGGAATCTGTTCAGAATCCTTACCGCGAACAAAGTTTATATTAGGACTTGCAATCGTCATTTCTGACATAAAAACTTAAATATGTCTTAAACGCGTACACTTAGGTATAGGACAAAATGCATAAAATCTGCCTAAAATCTTGCTTAGAATTCAAAAATGTAATAATATATAGGGTGTCCCATTTAAAATAAGCAACTTGGAGTCTTTTTCCGGTATAACCCGAAATGCCCAATAAATGAAAATATTTTAGATGAATAGGCCCCTAGACATCTAGCCAGTTTCCAAAATTATATATATATATATATATATATATATATATATATATATATATATATATATATATATATATATATATATATATATATATATATATATATATATATATATATATATATATATATATATATATATATATATATATATATAGATATATAGAAATATAGATATAGAGATATATATATATAAATATATATAGATATATATATATATAGATATATATATATATATATATATATATATATATATATATATATATATATATCTATATATCTAATAATATCGTTTATTTTAGCATAAGCTATTACATAAATCTACATCTGCTGAGAAGCCTAGACATTTCGGCTTAACATTTCATATTACTTAAAACAAACATTGCTAACTTACGCTTAAATACATTAAAACTAGTACTACTTTTTATATCACCAGGCAATTTATTAAATCTATTGAATCCCTCATAAAATATACTATTTCTAGATTCAGCAAGCCGACAAACCTGCATGTAAAAGCAATTAGCATTTCTAGTGTCGTAGCCGTGCACGTCACTGACACATGTTATATTTTTGATCACATTATTTGGAAGCAGTCGGTTTTTGACTTTATAAATGAATATATGAGTGGCGTAGACTATTCTCTACCTAACAGACATCAGCTCTAAAGTATTCAACATAGTTTTTATTGGAGTATATCTACTACATTTCAAAATTACTCGCATGGCCCTATTCTGCAGTTTTTGTAACTGTTGATTTTTTTTCTTTGCTCAGTCCGAATAACAAAGTGGAACAATATACAAAGTGTGGCATAATTATTGATTTGTATAGCAACAACTTTACGTATGTGGTCAGATTTCCTCCAATTCTTTTCAAAAAATTTACTTTCTTTGAGATTTTAGAAGAAATCAAATCAACATGTTCGTTGAAATTCAATTTTTCATCCAACATAATACCTATATATTTGACTGTTTTTACTCTTTCAATTTCCTGGTTATCAATTTCAATAGTTATATTTTCATTTACTGTGTTGTTTAATGTCTTCCCCGTGCCCAAAATTATAAACATAGATTTTTTTACATTTAAGGATAAACTGTTATCACATAGCCATTCGTTTACTGATGAAAGATCCTGATTGATACTTTCTGATAGGTTCTTGATATCCCTACCACTATATAAAGCATAGTATCATCAGCAAATAGCTTTATAGAACATTTTTTTACATGAGAAACGATATCATTTATATATATAAGGAAAACAGCAATGGGCCCAGGACAGTTCCCTGAGGTACTCCAAAGTCCACTCCAATGCTATCCGAAACAACACCGTTGAACTTAACTTTTTGTGATCGTGAATCTAGAAAGAATTGAACCATTTATTGACCACCCCTTGAAAATCAATTTTATTTAATTTTTTTAATAGCAATGATCTACATAAGGTTTCGAAAACTCTTTTGAAATCCAACAAAACTACAATTACTATTTCCCCTCTATCTATGGCTTTGTACCATTCCTCACATACGCTCAAGAGTGCTGTCTCGCATGAGCAATTTCTCTTGAAACCCGATTGTAACTCAGTAATATCACTGAAAGTTTCACATAAATCCCTAATCTGTTTTTTAACCACTAATTCTAAAACTATATATCTATATAACTATATATATATATATATATATATATATATATATATATATATATATATATATTTATATATATATATATATATATATATATATATATATATCAGTGGCGGCTCGTGAGGTTTTGGTTTGAGGAGGCTACAATAGGTGTTAAAAAAATACACCATAGGCGAAAATTTTTAGGATTTCAAGGTCAACCGCCTTATAATTTAGAATCAAAGTAAAACAAGCACCCTAAGCTATTAATTTGTTTGGAAAAAAATTGTTTTCACTTTCGAGTGTATACCTTGAGACCTACAACTCCTATTTATAATATTCACAAAAACTCTTCTCAGCCAATTAATGAATTCATCATATTTTTTTTTCTATCACAAAATAGGTACCTACCTACCTACTTAACGAATTTGTTACTTATTCGAAGAATTAATCAATTGTTGCCCAGCAAGAACCAACGAGGAGGTGAGAGTTTTTTCTTGCCAAAAATAAAATAGGACCCTCCCAAAAATAGATTAAAATAAAATTCTTGTCATAAAAGAAAAACAAAATAAAAATAAAATAAAATAATAAAATATACATTTAGACCTAAAAAAAAAATTTAAATAAATTCTTTGGCATAGACATCTATTTTTTATAATTCCTGCATAGATGCCAATGCCAAGGCAGAAGCCTTAAATAAAAAATAATGTTTGCATAAAATGAAACAAAAAATAAATTCTTTTAAGATTTTTACAAGGAACAACGAATTATTTGGTATAATACTAAGTAATAAAGTATCTAGTACCACAAACAAAACCTGTGAAAAATAAAATGTGCAAAATATGTGTGGGACAGCAAATAAAAAGTTATATATTTTTGAAGATTAGCGGGATTCTGCGATCTTTAACGTTAGCAAAATGATCTATAATATCCTCATAAAATTTTTTGTCTTTCGCCATAAGTTTTACCAATTCCTTTTCAATAGACAACAAACTAATATTTTTCAAACGATCCTGGCTCATTGAATTTCGTAAATAAGTTTTAATTCTCTTAAGAGTGGAAAACGAGCGCTCTACGGAAGCCGATGTCACCGGGATAGAAACAATTAGACATAAGAGTTTATAAACTTGGGGTAAATCTTGATTCAAATCATTATCAAAAAGGTATTTAATAGTCATGACATGATTTTCATTTTGCCCCAAAATTTCATTGTCATTATAAACAACACACAGTTCACTCTTTAGGGCCACCTTATCAAAAAAAGTGTATTTTTGACATAAATTTTTCAAAAGGTTATCTGGAAAATTAGCCGAAAATCTGGTAAACAAATTTTTAGTGAGTAATTCGAAGAAATGCAGTTCTTTCAAATCAGAGAACCTCATTTCTATTTGACCCCTAATAGTATCCAAAATTTCATAAAATATTTGCTTATAGTGAAGCTCCATATCTGCGAAACTGAATTTCTTTCGTTTTGGGCTAAATTGAGTCGTATCATCAGTCGTTTGAAATACAGAAAATAGTTTTTTGAAATAAACTTCTGCACGAAATTCTGAAATTTTCTCCAAAAGAAACATCAGCCGATTTCGTGAGTAAATCACATCTGAAAACTTGTGCTGTAAGATTTGAAAAACTATTTCTATTTGTTCAAAAATTAATCTAAAGATGTTTAAAAAATATATAAATTCCTTATCTTGTAAGTAAGATATTAATCCGCGTGCGGTATTTAAACTTACTTTATCGGTGAAAAATTCCTCACTTTCAACTATAGAATTAAGAGCCTCTAAAATTTTATCCTTATTATTGTGTATAGTAAAGATAGCTCTTGAAGTAAAATTCCACCTAGTTGGTGCGTTACTTGGAATTCTGTTACCTACTATTGCATCTAGAAATTTTGTGCGCGTTGTTGATTTTGAAAAAAATGTTGAAAATGCAGATAAATTTGAAAAAAAAATTCTAACTTGCCTAATAGAACTACAAGCGTTACTTAAAACCAAATTCAGGTTGCATAACAATGTGTAAAAATAGCTTGAGGAGCAACAGATTTAATTTTTGTTTGTAGACCTTTTAAATGGCCAGCCATAAGGTTTGTGCTATAAGTTTAGATTGAAAATTAAACTTCGAAAATTTCTCATTTAAAAAATCGAATAAATCGTTGGCAGACCTTCCAGAACTGACATCATGAAAACCTAAAAATCTCTCAAATAATGTTCCATCTTTTACGAACCTGCATATTATCGACAACTGCGATTTACAGCTAATGTCAGTTGTCTCATCTACTTGCCAGGAAAAAAAATTAACATTTTTAAGTTCATTTTCGATAAAAGTTTCCAAAACATAGGAAGCAGAGTTTATAATTTCGTTTTGAGTTGTTTTTGAGGTTCCGGAGAAAACTGTAGCGTTGTTAATGAAATTATACAGCTTTTCGTCATATTTGCAAAATAGATCAAGGAGTTCCTTAAAATTTCCCTTATTGCTAGATTCGTCTGTTTCATCTTGTCCCCTAATCGCTATATCTTGGCGACCAGTTTCTCCAATATTTCTCTGTTTTCCTTAACTTTTTCGTTGTATTTTTCTAACTCTTGAACACGTGCTGTATCAATAACATTAATAATGTTTTTTTTTCCAAACATTTTAAATTTGATCCGCGACACGACATGTTCCTGGGATTTTTCGTGCCTTTCCAAAGAACGTGATAAATTTTTTAAATCGTCAAATCCTAAGCGGCCCCAAACAGAGACATTTTCACTAGTAAAAAGTAAACACTGCCAACAAAATAATTTATTTTTCACCTGTGATCCGGTTAGGCAAGGATTCCTCTCGTAATTCTTTGTATTGAAACCGCGGTTTTGTTTTCTGTTACGTTGCACCAAATTCTTCAATTCAGGGGTAGGTCTCACTGTTTTTATTAAAACTTTATCCTCATAACTTAGAGCACTAAAGTTATGGGATAACAAATATTCCACTAAGTCACCATTGAAATTTTTGAAATTAACTTCAGATTCAGTAATGAAACTCATTTTTCACAATACGCGAACTCTTTCTGGCGGCCATTAGCGAATTACGACACATTACGATTTCCAACGAAATTGACTCGATGTCAGGCAACAAATTCTATAGTTGTGATTGGCCGGAACTGGGTTCCTATCCGTGTTGCCATTTACATGTGTTTTGCTTTACTATTGCAATACAGTATTCTGTTTTTGAGTGGTGTGAGTTTGCTTTTCTGTGGCAGCCATAATGAACGTTGAGAATATACCTTTCGTCCTTTCTAAGCTTACCGCAGCGTTGCCACAAATCTTGAAATGAATGAAATGCAGTAAATGTAAATACCTTCTATCTTAATTAATAAATTATATTATATAATGTAGATTGAAAGGAAGGTAGGTGCATAAAATAATATGATTTTGATTAATATGAATATGCTGAATGCTGACTATTCAATATAATATATATATTAGTGATACACGGAATATTTTTGAGGAGGCTTAGCCTCCTTTGACTAGCCGCCCCTGATATATATATATATATATATATATATATATATATATATATATATATATATCCATATATCCGTATATCCGTATATCCGTATGTCCGTATATCCGTATATCCGTATATCTTTATATCTATATATCTATATATCTATATATCTATATATCTATATATCTATATATCTATATATAT
>JARQZK010002937.1:75000-115000 GCA_030704885.1 Cynegetis impunctata | reverse complement strand
AGCTAGCAATCTTCAAGTCTTTAGCCTTAAAAGTGGAACCTTTTCACAAGTCTAAATTTAATATGACTAATCTCATGGAGAGGTTCATGACGACTGATGCCATCATTTCTATTCACGTATTCAAAGATGATGACGTCCAAAACAAGAAGAATATGTTACCAGCAAAAGAAGTCAATTTGGGATTCGACACTCGAAAGCAGCTGAAAAAATTTGCAGTTAAAACTGCAGATGTACTAGAATTTCGCCTAAATTCTCGGTCTACAGTGAAGCAGTACGTTTTGAAATTCCTAAAACGTTCCCCTTTGACTTATCCACTCACGGAAGCTGTTGCATGTCTAGATCCTGGAATTATTGCGGCAGATCCGAAATTGGCTAATAAACGACTAGATAAATTGCTTATTTGTTTGACAGACAAAAACCATTCAAGCGGTTCAACTGCAGATTCAACAGCACTTCCAACTGTTCTTGAAGCTGTTCAATTTTATTCACGATTTCAGAAATGTGTCGACTACTTCTGGAGAGACATCCTCAAAGAAAAGTATAAGAATTTCCTAAAGATTGTGAAATTGGTATGCTGCATCTTATGGAAATGCAAACGTAAAGCGTGGATTTTCTGTTAACTCGGAATGCCTCTTCGAAAACATGCATGAAACTCTATCATAGCCAAACGTCAGGTATATGACGCAATTCGAAATCAAGGTGGAGTAGCCACTTATGCTGTACCTAAAGCTCTTGTTCACTGTGCGAGAAATGCTAGAGCGCGTTGGGAAGGCCTTGGAGGCTTGAAGAAAACTGCAGAAGACCAGGCCGCAAGTGAAGCTAGAGAAAAGGCACTGAAAATAAAAGAATTAGAATCGCAGCGCCTCAAACTACTGGAAACAGCCAAGAACGAAGTTACAGTTTTAGGTGAACAAATTGCGGCAATAAAAAATAAATACTTAGAAGTAGATTAAACTAAAGACAATATATATATATATATATATATATATATATATATATATATATATATATATATATATATATATATATATATATATATTGCATTAATTATAGTATGTATAAGTCTACCGAGTTATAATATATTTCAAAGTATATTGAGTTATGTTTTTTTATTGAGATATTCGTTACGTCTTTGTATTTGAATGCCTTTATTATGTAACGTTATTCATTTATCTTTTGTTCCTATTCATTTATGAATGAGTGAAAATGCTATTACAATTCATATACAGTGCTTTCATGATGAAAGGAACAAATTCATTAAAAAATTAGGTTTCTATTTCATGTTAAAATCCTCGGACAGGTCGATTAGTATTTTTATTTGGGCAATTTTCGCAATAAAAATTTTGTATACAGGGTGTCTCATTCAAGAGCTATGGCTTTGTCATTAGTTTTTTTAAAGGTAATCCCCTGTATATTATTTCACTTTACAATTCTACGATAAATTCTTATCACTTTTTGTGAACATACCATATGCCTCAACTTGATGGATTCCCAGATTATAACGGAGATAGTGGAGCACCTGGAGATTTAAAATGTGGATTAAAAGTACAAAAAAAAATTTAGGTAAACATTGTCATTAAATCTGAAGAATGAAATTTCACATGTACCATCTGAATTCATTCACTGGTGCTGTATAGTCCGCAGGTTTCACGTTTTTAACGCTCCAGGCACTACACTACTTCATTGTTTAAGAAAATGCAATTACTTGAGAGAGAACGTATTGAAGTACTTATGATGATTGGTTTTGGAGATAGGGTGCGTTCACAAGAAGAAGTCTGCAATCTATTCAATGAAAATCATCCTGATCGTCCGCCAATTACTAGATCGACAGTCAGCAAAATTGAATCAAAATTCAGGAGATACGGCCACGTTAGAGATTTACCTAAAGGAAGACCACCGAGAGTATCTGAAGAAACAGTGCTGAACGTTCTACTAGAAACCCAAGATAACCCTCATACATCCATTACTACAATTTCCAATAATTTCAATTTATCAGTAGGGTCCGTCCATAAAATACTTAAGGTAAATAAGTATCATCCCTATAAAATTAAGCTGGTACATGAATTATTAGAAGACGATTTTGACCGCAGAGTACAGTTTTGTGAGCAGATTCTTGAAATTCATAATCAACATCTAAATTTCATTACAAACATAATTTTTTCTGATGAAGCCACCTTTACTTTAAATGGCCACGTCAACAGACAAAACTGTAGGTATTGGGCGACCGAGAATCCTCATTGGATGCAAGAATGCCACACACAGCGGCCTCAAAAAATTAATACATGGGCAGCGATTGTTCGAAATCGTATAGTTGGTCCCTATTTTTTTAAAGGAACACTAAACGGAGAGGACTACTTGAACTTTCTCCAGTTCGAACTCATTCCGGCTTTAGCTGTTTTGTTTCCTGAACCCACAAGATCCTGACATACCTAATAACGAGATATGGTTTCAACAAGATGGGGCACCTCCTCACTATTCAATCGCTGTTCGACAATTTCTTGATGCAACTTTTCCCAACAGATGGATAGGACGGAGAGGTCCGATTGAGTGGCCGCCAAGATCACCGGACATAACCCCATTGGATTTTTTCTTATGGGGTTATTTGAAGTCTAAAGTTTATTTGAATAGACCAAATAATATTGATGATCTAAAAGAGAGAATCAGGCAGGAAATAAGACTTATCAGTCCAGAAGTAATTGAAAATGTGCAACGGGAAACATTGAATCGACTTCAAAAATGTCTCGAAGTAAACGGACAACAGATTGAACATATGTAAAAATTAAATTAGTAATTACATTTGTGTGTTTTCATATCGTACCTCTCATTACCCACTATCTCCGTTTCTGGCAATCCATCGAGTTGAGGCATATGGTATGCTCACAAAAAGTGATAAGAATTTATCGTAGAATTGTAAAGTGAAATAATATACAGGGTATTACCTTTAAAAAAACTAATGACAAAGCCATAGCTCTTGAATGAGACACCCTGTATACAAAATTTTTATTGCGAAAAATGCCCAAATAAAAATACTAATCGACCTGTCCGAGGATTTTAACATGAAATAGAAACCTAATTTTTTAATGAATTTGTTCCTTTCATCATGAAAGCACTGTATAACAAAGGCAATTTTGAATATTTATTTTATCTCAGTTTCTCAAGCCTGAATCCTGTCAATAACAAGAGCGTTTCGTGAAACAGCCTGCTGTGGAAGCGTGCCCAATTTGACTTTTTCAAATTTGATTGGCCATCACACTGCATGCTTCCTCCTAATTGTCTGATAGTATTTGCACATGACACAAGTTCTTTCAGATACTCTCTTGGCAAAAAGATGTAATTAAATCGTGTGTCTGAGACATTGACCGAAAAAAAACCTATAATATATAGAGTGAACGACACCTGTGACGAGACGAGAGGAAAATCGTTTCGCGATACACCTGGAAAAAAAGTAAAATCACCTGGAATAACCTGGAATTCTCATGGAATTTTAGATCCTGACTTGAGTAGACACCCTGGAAGAGGATAAATGTATGCATCTATTCGTCTAGTGATGTCATTATTCGGATATTTCTCGTACAGTTCATCATGTTCACTCAAAAATATAAGACGATAATTATTATGTCCAATTAGAGTGAATAAGTTATTCGCCTTCAATACATTCCGCATGTATGTCTATATTTTAAATTGAACATATATCTGATGGCCATTTTTTGTTTCATTTATAGACAATTAGCATAGGAGCTATATTCCCAAAAAATAATAGCATATGACTAAGTTGCCTGAAAATCCGAAAAATATATTGTTTTAATAGTATCAGTGTCCACAGATTTTTTCAAAACATTGATTGTATACAATATTGAATTTATTTTTTTGTTTATGTGGTCTGCATGAATTTTCCATTTTAAGTTGCGATCAATGTAGACACCCAAGAATTTGGTAGAATCAGATACATCCACGAGTATCGTCTATCATGAAATTCTTTAACTTTACTGATGTTTTGTCTGTATGAAAAATTACACCCTCTGTTTCTGTTCTGCTCAAGGTTAGTTGATTTATAGTACACCATTCCTTCACTTTCTTATACACGGCAATGTATACGCCTTTGCTGGTCTATAGAGTGATCTCCATCAGTAATATTCATAATTATATTTGTGTCATCAGCATATACTGTAAATTTTACCGACAAATCAACGCATGTCTGCAAATCATTTATACATATAATTAATAGCAGAAGGCCTAGAATACTCCCTTGTGGTACCCCTCTTCTAACCATGATATCATCCGACATGTAAGTAGTCGCCAGTTTTGTGATATGTACACTTTGTACTCGATTTTCTTGAGTTGGTTATCACGTATTCCATACGCCTCTAACTTTGTCAATAATCTTGAATAATTAACTCAGTCAAATGCCCTCGACAGGTCTAGAAAGTATATATATTCAGTATATTCTTGTACAGCTCAAATATAGCAGTGTTCATGCTTTTTCTATGAAGATATCCATGTTGAGATGGGTTGACTATTTAATTTTGTAGAAAAATCTTAGCAGTCGATTTGATAGAATCTATTTTAAGGCCATTGTAAATATGCCTACAATAAAGGATCTATATATTACATAGCTTAAAGGTTCCTCTACTAGTTGTATAACTTTCTTCAAAACACTGCTCGGTATTTGATCATATCCTGCTGACAATGAGCATTTGAGCTTCTTTACAGTATATATATATATATATATATATATATATATATATATATATATATATATATATATATATATATATATATATATATATATATATATATATATATATATATATATATATATATATATATATATATATATATATATATATATATATATTTTTTTGATAATTATTAGCAATAACAGGCTTGGTGAATCTCAAAAAAACTCGATTTTATTAAAAAGTTTACGTTTCGCCACGACATTCGTGGCTTTTTCAAAACTTTTGAAATATTGAAATTTCTTCGACATTTATTGATTTGAAAAAAATTGAATAGTTTAAAAAGACTAAGACAAAAATTTTTCGGCTGTGGCCGTTCTCTGTTATTTATTACATGCTATTAAGTCCAATATTAACATTCAAATCTGTTATTATTAGATGATAAGGGAAACCACAGAAACCTTAACCCACCTAATGTTCGAGATAGGTTCAAATTATTTTGAGTTTAAAAAGTCAAAGAATAGGGTACTATTTATCTTTTCTTCAAAAATTTTTCAATTTTCTTGATATTACTCTCATACACAAAAACAATGAAATGATCACAAAATGGCATAGAATAGAAATTTTTTCACAAATAACATTGAACTACGACAGTACACATTATTTGTCACAAAAGAATAGTTTAATTATCGGATATATAGACAAAGCACTCAAACTTACTTCACCTACACAAAGACATGAAACATTTCAAGATGTCCATGAATTACTCATGAAAAACGATTACTCAATAAAACTTATACAGAAAATCACTAAAAATAGAATTCTTAAACTTTACAACACGTTAGAAACGTCAGACAAAGAAAATATTAACAGAAAATATATTCCTCTTCCATATTTTCCTCATTTAAGTAATAATAAAAAATATCACATATTTTAAATCCACACGATATTAAAGTAGCCCACACTGCACAAACTCAAATAAAACAAATATATTCTAAATTAAAAAGTAAAATACTTCTTCTGCAAAAATCTCATGCTGTTTATAATATACCCTGTAATAATTGTAATAAATCATATATTGAACAAACTTTTCAAAATTCAGAAGAAAGATTGAAAGCACACAAATATACCAAAACACAAACTATATTAATAGATTTGCGAAAATATAAATCACCGAACTCCGATGGGTGTCATGCCACTGCCCACCCTACGCCTATGGAGCGCCATATGCGCGCTGTCACAAACCACGCAGTCGTGCGGAATCGGCTACGCTAGAAGCCATTACTATGATGCGCCCGGTAACTTTCGCTCGGAGTCAACGCCGTCCAATTACGCAATCGAGAGCTGGTCACGTGAATTTTGCTTCCTTTAATGGAAAAATAGGTCTTCAGCGTCCGCAATGCCGCCGTTTTCGCGAATTTCGGAGAAACGTCAAACTGAAGGTTCAATATCGAAAATCGGCTCCGCGGACGGAAACGCTGAATAGCCTATTCACTAAATTGACGTCTTCGGCGTTCAACGGGGCCCGGAGGGCGATACGCCGCCGATATCCGTATCTCGGATGGTATCTATGTTGATGCATTATATATAGTATCATTGAAGTTCTTTTTCAGCTTTCAATGTAATTTTAGAGTGTAATTCTAATTTTTAACGAATATTTTTTTCAGCCCAATCAGTCTGTTGGATTGAGGGAAAGGACATAGAAGCCTCACTATAGATGTACTATTTTCTTATTGCTCTTAAAATACTTTTTTTAATTTATACTGTTTCATTGTGTGTAATGTGATTGTAAATTGTTTTTATACAAATAAATCAATATTTTACTAACATTATTCTTATATATGTGTGAGTATATATATATATATATATATATATATATATATATATATATATATATATATATATATATATATATATACTTGCCATATTTCTGGTGAATGAAACATGGACACATTAGGTAATATGGAAAATTTTATAAGAATCAGTAGTAAAATGGTGAGTTTTAGGCCTCTTTTAAGCCTCGCAAGTGACGGGAAGAGGAAACCTGGAACCTAAAATTGTTAGTTCTATACTTTTGAAAATAAAACACAAATTTTTGCTACTGAAAAATATATCTTTATCCTTTTTAATGACAATTTTTTCTTGTCTTCCATCTGAAGAAGTGTTACTAAAATTAAACTTAAGTTACTTCATGAAATTGTTTAATTCAACAATTACTGTTTTATTATTTTTTTATAGAACTATAACTTTTTGTATGACTACAAAAACAACTACAAAATTTTTTTTTGTCAAACGATAATAACAATTGATTAATAAGTTGACAATGTTAATCTTTGATTTCAAAACAAAGAGCTCACGTTTCTCAGCCCGATAAAGTGATGTGTACATCTCCACTAGGTAACGCACACCCTTCTTATAGGTCGGTTGTGCTAAGTAGACTACTTACAGCCATTTTTCATTACCCTCTGCATCCTGCGGCCGTTTTCCGGGACATCGATAAACCAGGACGTATGGCATTGAAGCATATATATATATATATATATATATATATATATATATATATATATATATATATATATATATATATATATATATATATATATATATATATATATATATTTATATATTTATATATATTATATATATATATATAATGCCATTCCTGCGCATGCGTGACTAACTTGAAAATAATATAGGTATGAGAAAACGTATAGGGGCCCAGAGGACTGAAATTTTTTTTGAGATCTTCAGGGATTTTTCATGGGGCACCAGGTCTTTGGTATATAGGAGTTCCTTCGGAGACTTGTGGAGGCTGTCTTCCTAGATTTGGATATCACATTACATACATAGTTGTTTTTGAATAAGAAACTTTTACACGTCTTCGTTTTAAAATTTCATTTTTATTTCGAAGTAAATAGGACTAGAACGAAGAGAATGATATAATTTATTTCGAAGTCCTCGGATAGATAAGAGACACGTGATGTCGAACGTAATAAGGATATAATCAAATCATTCATTCTTTCCGAGTTCCTTTTAATTACAGGGATGTCCAACGAATGAAATTTCAATTGTGTGATAGATGTATAGTTATTAAGTATTTTGCATTGAATAATTTATATAATGTACAAGGTGTGATAATCAATTTTTACGTATTTTTCAATGAATAATTTATTCATGTCAACATTGGTTTTTAAGATTTTTGAATGAAATAATTTATATAATGTACAGGGTGTATCCACAAATTTCAAATTTCATTATATGTTGAGAATTAAATGACGTCATAATGTACATGGTGTGTCCACATATTTCAAATGTGTGATAAACAGTTAAAACGTACTTTTCAATGAATAATTTATTCATGCCAATATTGATTTTCAAGATTTTGGAATGAAATAATTTATATAATGTACAGGGTTTGTCCACAAATTTCAAATTTCATTATAATAAATAATATAAATAAATATTGAACTTTACTAGTACGTTAGGGTATACAGCGTGTACACGTCAATTGTAATAATATTTGACACTTCAATACAAACAATTCATATGTATATACACATACACATATATAAGTAAATAGAATAATCAAAAAGTCATACGCGCATATACACGTATAATAAACATTCATAATTCTGAGAAAAAAGTTAAAGACGAAGCGAGAAAATTAAAATAAATACAACATTATTATATATGTATATTTATATATATATATATATATATATATATATATATATATTATATATATATATATATATATATATATATATATATATAATATATATATATATATATATATATATATATATATATATATATATATATATATATATATATATATATATATATATATATATATATATATATATATTATATATACTTAATCAGGTATGCAGTCTTAGGGCTGATTAAAAGAAAACTCTTGTTTCTGTTCAAGCTTTCGAGTCTTTATTGGCTCTTCATCAGGAACTCTACAATAATCATCATAAAGATATAAACAACATTAAAAATGCCTCCAAAAAGATATTACTTACGAAAATGAACTTGAACTCAACAGGTGGAGACAGTAAAAACTTTTCGCCGAACATCAAAAAGGAAATGGTTAAAACCAACGTGTCACAAAATAAAATAATACATGAGATGGTGTAAATTTATTTTATTTTGTGACACGTTGGTTTTAACCATTTCCTTTTTGATGTTCGGCGAAAAGTTTTTACTGTTTCCACCTGTTGAGTTCAACCTCATTTT
Organism: Cynegetis impunctata; assembly: GCA_030704885.1. NCBI lineage: Eukaryota > Metazoa > Arthropoda > Insecta > Coleoptera > Coccinellidae > Cynegetis > Cynegetis impunctata. The sequence goes on along the minus strand of JARQZK010002937.1, from coordinate 106,079 downwards.
CGTAAGTAATATATTTTTGGAGGCATTTTTAATGTTGTTAATATCTTTATGATGATTATTGTAGAGTTCCTGATGAAGAGCCAATAAAGACTCGAAAGCTTGAACAGAAACAAGAGTTTTAATCAGCCCTAAGACTGCATACCTGATTAAGCATTTTCTCCCTTAACTTAGACAGTCGTCTAACCTTAACAATTATATTATATATATATATATATATATATATATATATATATATATATATATATATATATATATATATATATATATATATATATATATATATATACAGGGTGAGTCTTTGATATGGGAAAGCTTGATTGCATCTACACCGTTAATGATATCGAAACGAACCAAACGGTTCTGCAAATGGGAGATCAGAGTGCAGTTCGTAAAAAGTCGATCAAATTTTAAGATACTTTTTTTAAAGGCACTCTATATATTTTTACACATATTTGAATTTGTCCTTTATTGAGATTCATAAATTCGTTGAGTTTTTGCAAATCGCTTCAGCCGTTCATTTTTTCTGAAAATTAATGCCTTTGCAAGCATTTTTTAAAAAAACCGCAGGGCACTTGGTTTTTTTAATATCAAGTTGTTATTGGGACTGTGTCTAAGTAATTGTTCTAGGTATCTTTTGACGGAGAGATGATCTATTTTAATTGTGACAGTACCTTACTGTGACACATTGATTTTGGTACACTTTGAAAGGCCATATCTTGATTTTTTCAAATGGCACTCTATTTATTTGATTACTTAGCCTCATTGAACATGTCATTCTTCATCTTTTCTATATTTATGTTTCTTTCCAAAAGTTGATGGTTTAGAAGATAATTCACATTTTCAAAAAAATTAACACATTTCATCTTTTAAACGAGTGACATAAAAAACAATAAATTCTGATAACAGACGTCAACGTAAGTGCTACGGGCGTCAATTTCAGAATTTGATGAGAAATTATTGAAAACAAATTATAGAAGCTCAGTACAGGGTGTCCCATTTTGGGTACATTTGAATGGTATCTCCGTTATTTTTGAAGATAGAGGGTTGCGGTTTTCGCGACACTGTGCTACTTTTTCGTAAAACTGAAGATGCCGTCAACATAATTTTAATAACTCTTTTAGTTTTTAAGATACAGGGCATTTTTGAAAATGTTGCATTTTGGGATCCCCGTTCTCCTTCATCTTATCGAAAAGGTAATATAACATTCTTATAGATTTTTTTCCGTAGAATGCATTGGTGTAGATAATTTTTGTTAGATATTTACTATTTTTGAGTTATAAAGCAAGCTTATGTTTTTTTAAATGGAATACCTTGTATATTTATAGACTATGAAATTTGTCTTTTTTTTACCTTTTCAAAAATATATGATAGTATAAACTTTTTCTCAGAAACACGCAAAAAAAGACAATTTTCTGAAATTTAAAGCATAAATCAATAGAGGGCCATGGATAACAACAATGAACAAGTGAAAGTCTGTTATCAGAATTAATTGTTTTTCATGTCACTCGTTTGAAAAATGAAATAAAGTGTTGATTTTTTTGAAAATGTGAATTATCTTCTGAACCACCAACTTTTGGAAGAAAACATAAATATAGAAAATGTGAAGAATGACATGTTCTATGCGAGTAAGTAATCAAATAAATAGAGTGCCATTTGAAAAAATCAAGATATGGCCTTTCAAAGTGTACCAAAATCAATGTGTCACAGTAAGGTAATATCACGATTAAAATAGATTATCTCTCCGTCAAAAGATACCCAAAACAATTACTTAGACACAGCCCAAATAACAACTTGATATTAAAAAAACCAAGTGCCCTGCGATTTTTTAAAAAAATGCCTGCGAAGGCATTAATTTTCAGAAAAAATTAAATAACTTCTGAACGGCTAAAGCTTTCCCATATCAATGACTCACCCTGTATATATATATATATATATATATATATATAAATATATATATATATTAATATATATATATATATATATATATATATATATATATATATATATATATATATATATATATATATATATATATATATATATATATATATATATATATATATATATATATATATTTATATATATACATATAAGTAGTACAACAGTGTTCGTTCTAGCTCACTTCAACTTTTCAGTCCGAAATGTCAGTTCTGCGCATGCGCTACTTCGGGGCGTGGCTATGATCGAGAAGTCGGCCATTTTGTCGATGGCGGCTATTTTCCAATATGGCTGACCACGGTATCTCGTAATTCAGAACCTGGCCAACAGATGGCGTTTCAAGATGGAGGACCACGGTATTATCGTAATTTGGAACCTAAACAACAGATGGCGTTCCAAGATGGCTGACCACGGTATTATCGTAATTTGGAACCTGACCAACAGATGGCGTTTTTACAGATCACTATATTCTCATCATTCAGAATGTCACCAACAGAGGGCGTTCCAAGATGGCACTCCAAGATGGCGTTTCAAGATGGCGGTTCATGGTATTATCATCATTAAGAACCTGACCACCAGATGACGTTCTTACAGATCACTGTATCATAGTCATTCAGAACCGGGTCGACAGAGGGCGCTCCAAGATGACAGATTACTATTTTCTCATCATTCAGAATCTCACCAACAGAGGGCGTTCCAAGATGACAGATCAATATTCTCATCATTCAGAATCTCACCAGCAGAGGGCGTTGCCATCGCATTCAAAATTTGATGTTTGACGTATGACAGTTCTATGCTCTAAGATATCTATGATTCAACATGACATTTGACAGGAACGAATGACAGATCAGATGTTTGACGTATGACAGTTCTATGCTCTAAGATATCTAAGGTTCAAGATGACATTTGACAGTAACGAATGACAGATGTTTGACGTATGACAGTTCTATGCTCTAAGGTATCTATGGTTCAGGATGACATTTGACAGTAACGAATGACAGATGTATAACATATGACAGTTCTATGCTGTAAGATATCTATGATTCAAGATGACATTTGACAGTTACGAATGACAGATGGGATGACGTATGACCGATCTATACTCTAAGATATCTATGATTCACGATGACATTTGACAGTTACGAATAACAGATGGGATGTATGACGTATGACAGATCTATGCTATAAGATATCCATGATTCAAAATGACATTTGACAGTTTCCATTGACAGATGTATGACGTACGACAGATCCAAGATGGTGGATGCGTGAAGCTATGAGAATAAGCATGGGGGCCTAGAGGAATGAAATTGTAAATGGGGGCATCCAGGTGTCTCGGGTTGAATCGGTCTAGCCTATCTACTGAGGTGATGAAGGTAGTTTTTCGTTTGAACCGAGACACTGGAAGATTGTTTCTACACCAAGATTTCTACCAACTGATATAGTAGCTAAATCTGAAATAGTGAAGTTAATTTATTGATTTATGTAACCAACAATACTCTTGCTCAATTCAATTTCTCACTCATTTCAATTTATTTAATAATTTATGTTTGGAAAGGTAAAGGAAATAATTTTTTCAAATATTCACAAACCTTTTTTCTATAATTATATCTAAGTATCGGAAATTTACTGTACATTGAAAAACATGACTTATATTTAGTTGAGTATTGAAGTTTAACAAGATGTTCCAAGACAGTGGTTTTATCGATGAAGAATCGGATAGAATTTTATATGTCGACGATGAGGAATCGAAAAATGAAAAGATGGGGGGGGGGGGGGGTGGGGGGGGGGGGGGGTGGGGGGGGGGGGGGGTGGGGGGGGGGGGGGGTGGGGGGGGGGGGGGGTGGGGGGGGGGGGGGGTGGGACTAATAAATAAACTTACCGATTGAGTTACATTTACCAGGTTATTCGTATTGCGGCCTTGGTACCAAGTTAGAAGAACGTCTTCGTAGAGGTGATCCAGGGCTTAATAAACTCGACGAAGCCTGTAAAGAACACGATACTGCATACTCAATAAGCAAAGAGCTTGCTCGATGATCAAGCTTGGGAACGAGTTAAGTCAAGGGACGCCAAATTACAGGAAAAATCTCACCTTCTTCATGGCTTACTGGAATCTATGAAAGCAAAACGTAAAAGCGGAATGGGATATCAAAAGGCGTTCAAAAGGACTGTTGTTATCTATGTTGCCCAAATGTTGAAAAAAGAAGGTTTTGAAGGGAATCTGAAAAAGTCCTCCATCAAGGCACTTAGAGCAGGAAGGATTGCAAACAAGAAAGCAGGCGGTCGTAGAAACATACGAGTACCCCGCATTTATTTACATTCGAGATCAAAATCAAGGGGTCTTCTACCCGTTAGTTTTCCCGATATTCGCCGGGGCTATCTTTGCTCCTAGGGATGTTGTTGAATGGAGGTAGCGCTGTTGCCAAAACTGTAGTTGACGCTAAAAATGCGACTAAAAAGTTGGAGGAGGAACATCGTCATAACAAGACTATGGAATCTATAGGTAAAGGACTCTACGCGAAAAAATCAAAACGAGGATATGGACTTTACTTGAAAAAACAAACAAACTATTAACTAAGCTGCCCAATAGAGCTCTATACGATTATGAAATTGAAAATTATGCTAAAAATAAACCCCACTTCAGGGGTGTATTCATGCGAGATAATTCAACTAAAAAATCGTTGAAAAAGGAATGTGGGGTGATCAACTTGGATTCTTCACAGGGACCTGGTAGTCATTGGACAGACTGAACGAAAAAAGAAAATGTTGCAGAATACTTTGATAGTTTTGAATGATATTGTTGTTTTCGGAAAATTCCCTAAGTCGCCGGCAATTAATTCTTTCGAATACCTTGCCGACAACATTAAGGAGGGATATAGGCCTATAATTGTCGGGATTTGTGGAATCTTTAAAGGGTTTGGGAATTAAAACCGTAATCGCCTCTTTCCAGGGGCGCGGAAAATAGCATAACATGAGACAGCGGTTGTAGATTGCCATAATTTGATGAATCGCTTGTTGCGGTACTCTTCGAAGTATAGCTCTCGTTATACCATACTCCCCGGGGGCGGTGTTTTTGCCCTCACGGATCGTGGCTACCACTTCATTCTACAGAAATCAAACATTTATATATCGTGGCCTAGCGCGCATCAGTTTCTGCACTGGTCTTCTTTTGCTGCGTCGACCATACTTCCAGTACGCAGGTAGTCTATCGTCAGTCGAGGATGGACCGAAGCGCAGGGCGTTGCCTCGTTGACCACTGCAAGCTTGTTAGCTCCCGGTCGCATATTTACAGATGCTACTGTATTTCGACACCAGAGTGTTGAAATCAGTTAGGTTTCGTAAAACGCTCATATTTACAGATGCTACTGTGTTTCGACACCAGAGTGTTTTGTAAAACGCTCATCTTTAAAGATGTATTTCGGGTGTCACGTCAATTAACTTTTGCAGAAAGAGTTATCTTACTCGCAAACCCTCATGCATATCGATACTCGATCCCAGGACCCCGATTCTTGACGGCGATAGAATAGAACGTTCCCTAGGGAGCGATCCCCGATTCGTTTCTACTCCCTCGTTTGAAAACTAGAAGTCGGTATTCTTGACCGACAGGGAGGGATCCGAATAAGAGCAATGTTGCCAAAGGTTCTAACCAATCAGAAACAACTATTTTTTGACAGACAAATTACAGTTTTACTTTTATTTTGTAGCTTGTAGTATTTGTTTGGGTTTGGGAAAGTGAAAATGGATAGTGATAAGGGAAGATCGCTTCCCATCAATATTCAGCATGAAGAGATATTAACTGATTACATATCACAAAGGCGTGAAATGGATAAAGATCGGTTGACATCTGATTACACAAGAGAAAACATGAAAAAAAAAACTGGATTGAAGTAACGAATATGTTGAATAGTATTGCAAATGGTCCAGCAAAAGAATGGACACATTGATATATTGTTTTTACATAGTTTTCCAGTTTGATTTATTGTTTTCACAGAGTTCTCTGGTTTGTTTTATTGTTATTACAGTTTTCTAGTTTTAGTCTAAGATACGAAGTTGAAGCGATACCCATCTGCTTAAAATAATATATATTTTTTTAATTTGGCGGCCTGGTAATTGGGAACAGAAAGAAGCGAGGAACTCAACTGTGGAATATTCTTTTTACTCAGATTAGCACACAATTTTTTTGAAAGCAAGTCAGCAAAAAAAAACTTATTAGGCTGGACCGAATTTTTTCACATATATGTGTGATATATTTGTTGACATATTATATTTAATAAAAAATACATTTCATCCAGTAAGCAGATGGGCAAAAGTCTCGTCTACTTCAGATCTTTGACTATTTGGTTTATTGATATTAGAGTTTTCTTTATTTTTGTCATTAGGATTTATGATTTATTTTGTAAAATAAACAGACTACAAAATATTCAGAAATTGTTATTTGTTGCCAATAATCTTAACCTTCGTAATACTAAGTGGAGTAATTTTGTACAATTGGTATTTGCAAATTGGTATTTTTGGTGGTTTTGGCGATAATTTTTATTTACGTATTAATATCCGATAATCCTTTTGAATATGCTCTTTATAAATATTTTCTGATTTTTATGTAGAATATCAAATGGAAAAAAATTCATATCTTAATATGCATATTTTATAAGTTGATTTTTATATTTTGTATTAAGTTTGTACTACAAGTGAAGAACAAGTAAGAAAAATAGACTGAAATATCTTAACCATACACCCAAAACATAAATATAAAGGAAAACATAACCTAAGAAAAAGCGTTCCCTGCCTCATTCTATCACAAATCCTAAGAGATGTATTTATTGTTCCCTGGGGAGCGCTGTTCTACTGTCATTCGGTTCAAGAATACGCGGTTTTCGTGCCAAGTCCGTGGACACGCCTACTTTCTCTCATTTGTTCTACTCCCCGGTTTTCAAGAATCGTGGCCCAGGAGATGAAGGACGATGATGACATTGTTGCCATTGATAACAGTAGGTCATATTTGTTGTATGCGTATTTAAAAAAAATCACGGTTGGTGAATTTTTCAATCGAATATTATGCGAAATAATATTATCTGCATGTAAAGAAATTTTTCGAAAAAAATTAATTTCACTTTTACAATGAATTTTCACCGCTTAGGACTCTTAGGTGACAATTATGATTATGATCCTATTCTACTGACAATCGATATGGGAGGTTTTGGTATTGGATATTCCTTTTTTTAATTTAAAATAGCAGCTTCCAAACGATTCTCTCCAGAATTGAAAGAAGGAGGGGGGGCTTTAGGCGATTTGAAGTGGGTCTCGAATGTGGGGGGCTAGTTTTGGGATTTATTTTAAGAATCCATACAAACTTGGCATATTGAGACACTCGTGATGACAGGTTATTAATTTTTTATTAGGATTCATGAATTCCAAATGGCGGATGAGTTTCATATTTTCTAAACCATATGTTTGTTTGTGTACCGTCTGGTTTGATAGCGATGATTCACAAAATGTCTTCTTGCAGATTTATAGCAGAAGATGCAGTTATGAAAATAGTATTGGAAACGAACATTCAGAATCGACTCATTATAGAGACAATCTGTGGAATATTTTTGAATAATATTATCCTTAGTATATAGTTTTGTACCACATTTAGTCGAGTCAATGCTTTGTCATAGAGCCTCCCCCACACCATGAGTCCATAACTTAGGAGTGATTCGACTAGGGACTTGTAGATTTGCAAAATGTTTTTTGTTAAAATTTTGCGTATTATATAAAATTTATGAATCGGTCTTCTAACCTTGTTAATTGAGTCTTCAATATGATTCTTCCACATTTGATTTTTATCTAGAATGATACCCAAATATTTTATGGAATAAGTTTCTTTTATTATAAGATTATTTATCATGATGGAATCAAATTGTGGCATCCCTGCATCTGTCATTGAGAAGGCAATACAACATGTTCTATCAGAATTTAGAGTTAGTTTATTTTTGTGGGGTCAACATTTTACGACGTGGAATCCATGAGACACCTGACATTTTCCCATGTTTTTCCTTTGAAATGTAGAACTGTTTCATATGCATAAGAGATAGATGTACCATTTATGTTTAGGTTTAGTTATAAAAAGAAGTGAACCAAGCACCGTTCCCTGCGGATACCTATATTAGTTTTAAGGGGGTCACTTTTGGCCTTTCTAATTTTAGTAATTTATTCCCTATTACTTAATTAATTCTTAAAAATTTCCAATACTATAATTCGGACACCATACAGCTCAAGTGTGTCAATAAGTTGTATAGGAGGTACGATATCGAAAGCCTTCGCGAGATCCAAGAAAACAGCAATTGCTTTCTCATTATTGCCAAGACATTTTTTGATATTATTCACGAGTTCGAATATAGCATCATTTGTGCTTATATTCTTCATAAACCCAAATTAGTTGGCGTTCAATACATTCAATTGAAGTCAGATAATCCAAAAGCCTATTTTTGAGATATTTTTCAAATATTTTTGAAAAAGTAGTAATTACACTGATTGGTCGATAATTATTTATATTAGCTTGAAACCCCCTTTCATGAATAGGTGTTATAACAGATATTTTGAATTGAGATGGTACTTTGCCTGTTAAAAAAATTTGATTCATAATGTGAACCAACCAAGATAAGTTTGTGGTATTTTCTGATTAATCTAGATGATATATCATGCATATGACAGGTGCACTGTTATTTTTTGGTGCACTTATATGCATGATCATTTCTTCCCTGGAGACAGGATTAAATGCCATAGAATTCATTTTTCGACATAGTTTTCCATTTTTATACTTGGAAATCATATACATTTGTTTCTTGTTGGAAATTAACTAGTTTATCATTTTGATCAACTATTTTAATAACTATATTCCTTATTGTAATAACACTAATAGGTAAATAAATCACGTGTTCTGGCGATTCAACTATTTTGAAGCCTGGGGGTGCTCTGGGTGAAAACTGATGTATTATATGTTGAGTCTTTCCATTTTTGAAACTGCTGACTGTTATATTACACTCAACAGATATGAAATTTACTGTAATAATATCGGCAATATTGTCTGAAGTTTCTTTCACGCCTTTTGATATTTTTCTCCGGTTGAATCCGATCAAAGGTGCAATACTATTTTCGCTAGATAGATCCACCTCTTCTGTACACTTAATATGTGAGTGCAATATATTATGGTTAGCAGACGACTCGAAAAATATATGCTTAAAATTTGAATCGTTGCTTAACCCATTAGTGGACAAAGTTGAAAAAATCCATTTTAAATTTTGTTTTTGTATTTTTGGAGCCAACAAGTTATTAAAACTTCAAAACTTCTGATTTTTTCATTGAAAAATACATAACTTCCCTGTTTTTTGACGTACCTTATAAGGGACGCTGTCTCCTACGAACAAAAGTCAAGGCACTTTAAATATACAAGCCAGTAATAAAAACAAACAACAAAAAGAGATTTATTGAATAAAAGAAATACATGAAAGTGATTCAAAAATACTACTATGGAGAATGATACAATTTAAAGCATACTTTTGGATGTAACCCAATTTTACATTTTTCGCACATAAACTGACTTTTTTTCCCACAATGTCCACATCAGCGGTCAGTCTCATTATAGATAAGTATATGACCCAAGTTATCATACCTTATACCTTTCATTGGACGCAATACTCGGCCCTGTTGCGGTTTCACTCCAAATGATCCTAAAAAGTTTAGGGCAATATATCTCCTAAATTTCAATAAAGATTCGGCGCCTGGTTCATTAGCTTTCAGTTTTTTCATCAGGATCCAACCATTCACTACCGATACATCTAACATATGCCACCAAAGGCCAGTACCATTTCCTCTGCCTGATTCGTGTCCTGTACACAGCAACCAAAGAGTCAAGTTTATCGACCCCACCCATACTTTTATTGTAGCTTGATATCATTTTTGGCTGAGGAATATTTTTTTTTGACTTTGAATGTCTATCCCAACGAGAAGCGCTTACAATATCATTCCCTTCAAAATTAGAGGCCATATACACCACTTTATTGTCCTTCCATTGCACTAATAGTGAGTTATCATTTTTGAAAAAACTATATGTACCTCTTTGGGCCTTATTCCATGTCTTCTTATTAGATACTGGACACTGCTCCAATCTTTTTTCTCGTATTGTCCCGGTTGCGCAATATTTTTTATTGGCTAAATGTGATAAAAGACGCAAACTAGTGAAGTAGTTGTCAAAATATAATTTGTGACCTTGATTTGGAGGTACTTCTACATGTTGTAACAAAGACATTACTACATCACCTCCAATACCAAATCGTTTCTCTTGAGAAATATCTTTCCCTGTGTAGATTTCAAATCCATACATATATCCGCTACTTGAACAGAGTGCCCAGTTCTTGTATCCGAATCGGATCGGCTTACCACGAATGAATTGTTTGAATCTCATACTATTTTGGACGTTTTTGGGAACGTCATTTTCACCTGACCAATACAGTCTTTTATTCGGATATTTGCCATATCCCGATAATAATAAAATACCGAAAAATACATATAGTTCGTCAATTGTCAGGTTGAGTTCTATATTTTTCTGCAAAGCAAATCTGTTGCTTTCCTCTATTATCATTTCCAACAGTTATTGTCAAAAAATAAGCGAAAAAAATCTGTGGGTGTTGATGCTTGCTTTGCCTCGGGCGATACGTCCTTTGGATTACAAGTAGTGCATATATTATTATTTGGCATATTTACTGGATCTGCAAACCATCTTGATTTTATATATGGTTCTTCTGTTTGCATATTTTCATCATCCTGATTCAGTTTTAGCCGCTTCTGTAACTCGGATAAGGGTAACAAGTCTTCAGGATCGGAATCTTCTTCACTATCTCACTCCAACGGAACAATTTGACACTGTTGACTCAAAATACCCCGTGGAAGGTGGTTGATATTACCAACATGTTCATCATCTGAATCATCACTATCTACCCCTGTATCATTTTCATCTTCAGGTGGTAATATGTATACATTAGATTGAGGGATATAGTCGCCTTCTTCTTCTTCCAAAATGTCTACTAGTTCAGCCAGAGACAACCTAAAATATTCGAAAATATGAATATACCATAAAGGGCAGCGTCCCTTCTGGGGGACGTGACATATATATTACCATAAGAGTGCTGCTATCAAAAATGAAATGTGTTTATCAATTTTATTGTATGTATAAGGACCTTCACTAAATGTCTACACTGCAATATAGATAAAAAATAGCACTGTTTTACATAAAAATACATTACTCACCCCCCATTTCTGGTAGAATATAAAGATGGATCGATTTTGTGCCTTACGGCTATTTCTTTCGGAACAGTAACACGCCGATTTACTGGAAAACAAAGTACTAGTCTGCTTAACGACATGCAATCGGCGAAACAGCTTTATACCCCCTCCAATTTGTTATGGCGCTAATTTCAAATTGGTCCCTTTAAAGGGAGTCCACTAATGGGTTAATTCATGCTGAATATATTTATTTATGTCCTGAAGTTGACACCCTGTCGGAATTTCTATTTATTTTGAACCAATTTTCAGTGTATTACGCCCTTTATCAATATTTGGGATGGAATTGTAAACTTCGAAAGATGTTAGGCCTAACACGTGTCTTCCATCTTTAACTTCAATTGGAGGGTGGAATTCCGAAATTAAAATTGATGATTTACCAGTAAGCACGAAGAACATTTTTCTTCTAAAGATTTCCTTACTAAAATTTTATTGATGTGACCAACTATATAATGATTTCAGAACTAATTGTCCACAATGATATGTATTGAAAGATTGATATCTCTGTCTATCGTACATTATTCTGTTTCTCATATTATCGCTTCTGAAATTTGTCCTTGCTTCTATAGGAGGGCCCAAATTCCCAGCACTATCAAAGTAATATATATTCCTACCGATTTTTATATATACCGTCCAATGTATACCTTTTCCACTACTCTCATCTGAATTAATAATACCAGTTTCATTATTCCGTATTTTTTGTGGTAGCTGATTTCTCATGAATACTCCTCTAAAATTTGGGATCTTCAACTTCTCTACTAATTTTTCAAGTTCTACATTTGTAAGCGCTTGTCTTGGTAACTTTATTGGTAATTTTTTTGATACCATTGATATGGACCTATGTATAAACCCTTTCCCTTACGTTTCTTTCTTCGTACTAAACCTTCTCACTTGAGTTCCATTTCCTTATTATGTCTCATAGTATCTTCCAACATTTGTTTATTTGTTTTCGCTCTATTAACTGCTGATGTTATAGAAGCCGCACCTTCTCCTAAAGCGCCTAGAGCCCAAAGAAGTGGCAATAAAAATGGCGCGTTTGAGCGCTACCAAAATTCTACCTTTACGTGATTTCTTTTTAGATATTCGTTTAGGCCCCATACCTATTTTTGTTTTTGCTTTCATGAGCATGAGTACAATAAATGCAGCCGCTTTTTCTTTCTTACTTGCGTCTTTTGATCTCAATTGCTCTATTGCCTTTTGAATTAAAATATTACCAGCTTCTCTACTCTTATCAAAGTCAGGTGATTGATCATATACTATATCGTGTTCTCTACAAGCTCGATCTAATAAATTTATTGCAATATCCCTCCGAGCTATTCTCTTCTCTAGATTCGTTCCTGGACCACAATATTGATATGTTCGTAGATGTAACTCAAACGGTAATTTATCAATCAACTTATTTATAAAGCAACCACCTTTCTTTGCGGAGTGCCGTTACTTTCTGATACTTGTCATTTTATTATTCACCTTATATGTTCTCATTTTCGAGTTACATCCAGTGTAACTGGAATTAGAATACTAATTAACCCTTTCACTGCTAACCATAAATTGACATACTACCCCTGGGTGCTGATTGCATTTTTCCAAGTGATAGTTTTTTTTCAAAGAATTTGTTTAATATGAATATAATATTACAAAAATAATTCTCCCACTAATTTTTTTCAAAAAAAAACTATGATGTCTGTAGACGTCACGCGCACTAACCGTGAAATTTGACTCCCCAATGCTCATGACTTCTACAGACGTCATGGAAACCATTACAATAACTTCCTTATAAACTTGTAAACTATTCCCTATGAACTGAAAAAGTTGTTTTGAATTTGAACTTTGTAGAGGTAAAAGAACATAAAGTAAGTCCTGGAACATATTATGTTGCAAATAAAATCACAAAAACATTGAAACAAACATATGATACACATAAAAACTTGAACTAAAATTAAACGCAATAAAAAATTACAATATCAATAATATAACATTGAAATAAACAAATGTCAAATTCAAAATGTGCACACTTCAAAAATATAGAATCATAAAAATAAATAACAAAGAAAGCTTGCAAAGAACAAAAAATTAAATTCACTGATTTTTATGGTACACGGAAAAGCAAGCGCCAGTAGCACACAAAGCTGGTTTTGTGGGGCATGTGACACAACAATAAGCTGTCTCTCTTCGTATTTTATTTTTGTAGCAAACCACACATCGTCGATGAGAAACTTTCCTTGCTTCAGTTGAAGCATTTTTCTCCAAAACATGTTCGATATTAGGCATTGCAGGGGCAAGTTCTCGAACAGTTCTTGTTACTGGCAGCAACTGTCGTATGATATGCAGACCCCAGGGCCTGGGTGGCTACTGGGAGCGTCGGCAGGTGGCGGATAGCCGAACGACCTGCAGTGCAGGCTGTGCTATCCACAGACACACTGCAGGTTACCACCGAATAACCAATAAGGTGGCGCTGACCGACCCTCCAATCTAAGGTGTTATGCTAACCGTGCCTATGGATGCATGGCGGTGGGAGAGCACCGTCGTTAACGGAGCCTCGAGGATACTAGGCGACCTCCTCGAGTAATAGCCTTGCCACGCCGTGCGGGGCTCCGGCGTGGTCGACTTTTTAATTCCCTAGCTTGTTTTCGTGGAACTACATGGACAAGAAGAAAACCCAAAATCGGGGAAGTCACCGCAACCCAGGATGCTCAAGAGCGTCCTGGCACCCTCTCGCCTCCGAGCTCTCCTCGGGAAGCAGAGAGGAAAAACAAGTAAGAGAAGGAAAATTCGGAGCAAGAATCCGGTAAAGGTTCTTCCTCCAAGAAACCTCCAGAAACAACCGAAGGAAACAAGATCTGCCACCCCCAGGCAAGCCTGGTTGTATCGAGCGAAGAAGAACAAATGCTTGCAGGACGATCAGGAGGCAAGCACTCAATCTCTCCAGTAGCAATGGCTACCCCAGTAAAAGTTGCCCAGGTGAACACTCATCACGCTAAGGGGGCATCAGCCGCCTTATCGAGGGTGTTTTCGGGGCAAATTGGGAGTAGTGTTGATCCAAGAACCTTGGGTCACAGGGGCAGATCAGAGGGACTGCCGAACAGAGAAGGTAGGTAATCTGGGATGTCAGATGTGACAACCAGAGCTTGCATTCTGATCAGAAACGATATAATTATATCTGTCTTTGGAATTTATGACGAGGGACCTAGTGCCGGTTCGAGCAAGATCCGCACGGGCACTCACCCCTCGACATAGTGATAGCCTAGGATACTTTGCTGGAGACGGGCAAGCACCACGAGGAAGTACAGAGGCTATCCGACTACTGTAGCAGGAGCATCTACCCCTCCTGCTAGGCTGCCGTTGCAAACGCGCACAACACCATCTGGGGCAGCAACGGACACCATAAAGAGGTGAGCAACTGCTAGAATTTATACTCGCGGCTAACCTTAGTACTTAATGTGGGATGTGTCCCACCTTTGTAACTAGGGCTAGACAAGAAGTATTAGATTTAACGCTCGGCAGCCCGAGCATTAGTAGAATCGGTAAGGAACTGGAGGGTTACAGACGAACATCTCTCTCGCGACCATAGAATCATTATGTTCAACGTGGAAGGGCTTGTAAACACATCCTTCACAAGGAATCCTAGAAACACAGATTGGGAAAATACACCACCAATCTAAAATGTAACCTAGAACAGATCAAGTTCGACAGCAAACAGTCATTATCGAATTTGAGCAAACCCTAGAGGAAGTTAATGGGGCAATCATGGATGCTTACGAATCCAGCTGCCCGATAAAAGAAAATAAATCACACAGTAGCACCATTTGGTGAATAACACCTGTCAATTAAGATCCGAAGTCCGCCGGCTATTCACAAGGCAAGCGGCACGGAGACTGGCAGGGATCACCGAAAGGCTGACAGAATATAATAGAGAAATAAGGAAAGCCAAAAGAAACAGCTTCAGGAGCTTCTGTGAGACAATCACATCAAGCCCGCAGCGCAGATTGCACAAAACATGGTCAAGAGGCAGAGAGCAAGGACCATGTCACTCAGAAGAACAAAATAGTAGCTACACAGAGGATGAAGAGCAACGAGCTCTCATGCCTATGGAGACGCACTTTCCAGGTTCAGCATACCATTTGAACCCGGAAGATCACGGGAAGTAACCAGGCAGCGGCCAAACGAGAAGACTGGGAAGTAGCAAAAACCATATGCACTCCAGAGGCTTAAATGGGCAATTAACTTCCTTTTAACCATTCAAGTCACCGGGAATTGACGGCATATTTCCGGCCTTGTTTGCAAAAAGGGCAGACGGAATTACTGCCGTTCATTATTAAAGGCAGCCAGATTTAGTCTGGCGCTCGGGTACATACCGAGCACCTGGAGGAGAGCACGGTAACCTTCATTCCCAAAGCAGGAAGGAAGGACCCACCCTCCCGAAGTCATTCAGACCAAATCTGTCTCACATCGCTTCTACTGAAGACACTGGAGAAGATGGTAGATAACTACATTAGAAACCAAGATCTGGAGAGGGTGCCATTGCACCCCGGGCAGCATGCATACAGGGCGGGCAGATCAACGGAAAACCGCTCTTTATGTGCTTACGCGAAAACATCAGAAATCACTTGAGTATAAAGAAATGGCCATTTGCGCCTTTTTAGACATAGAGGGGGCATTCGACAACACTGTCTTTCACGAAGCAATAAAAAGGGCCCTAATGAACAAGGGAGTGGACAGAACACATCCAGATGGATGTGCCAAATGCTGGCTATAAGAACGGCCGAAACGAAGGTGGGCGAGAGACACTTCGGATCAGTACAAACAGGGGATGCCCACAAGGAGGGGTACTTATCACCTCTGATGTGGAGTCTTGTAGTGGACGAATTACTCGAAACACTGACGCGGGAACGGAGTCACTTGCCTCGCTATGCTGACGACATAGTCATGCGTGGCCAAAGGTAAATTCGAAGGAACCCTCTGCGACTCATAGAAAGGGAGCTAGAGACTACCAGAAGGTGGTGCTCTCGGTGGGATTGAGAATTAACGCATCAAAAACCACAGTGGTACCCTTCACTAGAAGAACAAAGCTTCAGCACTTAAGGACTATTCGTCTCGACGGAGCAGGAACTTAGAATGGCAGCAAGTTGTGAAGTATCTAGGGCTCACCCTAGACTCAAAACTACTCTGGACATGCACGTAGAAAAGATCGTTAACAAGGCAAAATCATCACTGAATGGTGTGCGAGGAACATCGCAGGAAAAACGCTGGGGCTGTAACCCATCAATACTGCGATGGATGTACACATGATAGTGAGACCTATGATGACCTACGGAGCAGTGTGTGGTATGGCAGAACCGAACTCACCACAGCAAGAAATCCTTGGAGATAAGTGCAAAGACTAGCATGTCTTTGTATAACAGGAGCAATGAGATCGACTCCAACAGCAGCACTAGAGGTAGTTCTGGACTCACTCCTCTCCACATCATGGTGAGGAGAACTGCTTGGGAGCAAACCTCAGGTTGGCTAAAGTTGGACTCAAAGTGCTGCATACGGTAAAAAGGGACTCAACCTTACCGGAAGTGCACACCTTGCTGACCTCCAAACTGACGAAATTACCAGGAAATTTAGTTTTCAAGAAATTATTTCGAACGGAACTAAATACCAAGAAGGAATGGAGCATAGAATCCATTTCGAGCCTGGAGAAGAACATCCATAATATGGTATACGGACGGGTCTAAAACTCCGAAGGAACTGGAGCAGAGTCGTGTTGGGCCTCGTACAAATACTCAGAACTCCATGGGCCAGTTCCTAGTATTTTTCAGCGGAAATTCACGCCATAGAAGGTGCATTCAGTTCAACCTCGATAGGAATACCGGAACAAGGAATTGCGCAATCCTCTCCGATAGCCGAAGCAGTCCATCAAAGCGTTTGAGCTCTTAAACATCAACTCAAGATGGTTTGTGAATGCCTAGATAAACTAACGATCTGGGCAGAGAACAACAAATGATCCTCTCTGGGTGCCGGGGCACGTCGGAGTGAAGGGTAATGAACAGCAGACACCCTGGCACGAAAGGGTGCGTCAACGCCACTAAATCGGGCCAGAGCTTTCTGCGGACTTGGAAATCTTACTTCCAAGAAGAACTCATAAAGCTGAAGAAGCAATGAGAGCAACATACTGGCAAGACTTCCAGGACTGAGGCAGCCAAAGATCTCCTCGAAAGTTCAACCGAGCAAGATCGAAGACACTGATTAACTCAGCAAAACTAGTCTAAAGACAATCACAGGATTTCTTACGGGGCATTGCAGACTCAAAGAACACCTAAGAAGCTAGGTTTAGAGGGGGACAGCACTGCAGATTCTGCAAGGAACGTCCAGAAACACTCACCATATACTGATGGAGTGCTATGCTGTGCACCATGAAAGGCTGAACACACTGGGATCATACCAGCTGACTGTAGAAGAAATACCACGAATAGACCCCCTTAAAATCCTCAAATTCCTGAAGGTATTGAGGCTTGAAGGGCTGCTGTAAAACGAGAACACATCGAGAAGCAGAAGAAGATGGGGCACAATAGATCTAATAAGGTCGCAGCGCATCGGTCACCATCCAAACATACCAATACCAATACCAATGATATGCAGACGGAAATCATAGAAAGGCATTCTTGAATTGGGACTGTATCTTGAAAATGTGATGCGCATTTGTTAGTAGCATGTGATAAATATGAAGTCCTAATTTCATGTACCATCGAATTGTTTTTCGTTCGGATGGGTAGTATGCTATCATCTGGTCTTTTTTATCTACCCCACCCATGTTCTTGTTGTATTCAAAAATAGGACGGGGCTTCTGCCGAATTTCATGTCGTCTGTTTTCAAATTCCCCCATTGAATTATCAAATTCTGTGCTTATATATGTGACTTCTCGTTTATCGCGCCACTTGCCGATCATTACACTATTTGCGTATTTTTTATATCAAGTGGAATGTTCTGTCTGTTGCTCCGTAGGGTTCCGGTGCAATGGGGTTTTCTCTGTAACAGTTGGATAGCTAAATCATAACTATTGTAATAGTTGTCCATATAAACTGCATGACCGGCGTCCAGTTTTTCATCTATTAGATGCATGACAACCTTGCTGGAGTGTCCCCTGCCACCACAATCATCAAGTGTACCTGTGTACACAGAAAATTTGATGATGGTTCCATCGGGTTCTGTTAACACATATAACTTAATCCCGTATTTGTGTTTTTTATTTTTAATATATTGGCGAAATGCAAGTCTGCCTCACCAAAGCAACATTGACTCATCAAGAGACAAACACTTGTCCGGATAGTAGATCTCTACCATTTTGTTATTGAAATATTCAATAAGGGGGCGTATCTTGTAGAGCCTGTCCTCCGGCACAGGTTCACCATCCGCAGGATTTTTTTTGAAATGTAAACATCGAAAAATTAGTAGAAATCTGTCTCGGCTCATATTTGCACTAAATATCGGTATATCAAACAGAGGATCTTTTCTCCAGTAATCTTGTATACGACTCAACTGGATAGTACCCATATGTGTCAATAAACCAAAGAACGTTCGAATTTCCTCCCCTGTTACATCCTTCCAGCGACTAATACGTGAATTTTCTTGAGTTTTCATGAAGACTTCAATCGCATGCTGATTAGTTTCCAGTGCAATTAATTCAAAGAAAGTTTCATTTACGAAAAGGTCAAAAAAGTCTATAGGAGCATCTCCTTTTGGTACAGCAAGCAGTTGCCGCGCTTTTTCAAAATTGAGTTGCTGAACAGCTGCACGTGGCGTATTTTCCCAAGCTATGATTTCACTATTATTGCTCCGCTTTTGTTGCGGTTGAGGCATATGTAAACTATCGTCTGATGAAGATTGGGCTGCTTCGGTTACTGAAAAGTCTTCTTCATGTTCGTGTTCGTCGTCTTCCTCTTCATCTTCTTCATCAGAATCAAGCCACCCACATTTTCTCGCTTCAGCTGCTAACGAAAATGTTGGATCGTCTAGTTCATCGTCAGATTTGTTCAGAATAGCTAACAAGTCTTCATCACTGTATGAACCTTCTAATTTACGTTTTCTACCTGCTTTTGGTGTGCCGACTCCCGACGGTCCCGTTAAAGATTCGTCCATTATTGAAATAGAACTCACTTGGTAAATACAATAAACGATACTACTAGTAGGTGCTCAGAACGACACAATGCGTTTCTGGTTGATGCTCACTGAATACTGATTCATTTAACACAGGTATAGTTCGCGACGTCTTTGAACGTCATGCGCATGGCAGTCCAGCTATGCTATGACGTTCTTAGACGTCATCAGCAGCGAAAGGGTTAATATTTATTTATTTACAAATTATATACTAATACTAATCTTACAGCACTGATTCCTGAATCCGAACTATCGGAACTTATCAGCGTCAAATTCTAAAATTTCTCCGACCACTATTGGCCGCAGAGCGTAATCCCAACCAACGAATATCGGATGACATGCTGAGAGAGGCAATCGGCGCCGGAATACCGCACATAATGTGTAGGCTCCCCGGCAATAATGCCATACGCTTATTTTATTTATCTGGTTCAGCCCACGGCCGATGGATATGCTTCATGGAAAATATTTCGTTAATTTGCTTGATGCAACACAGGCACATTAATGGTCCTTAATCGCCATCTTCTTCTTCCAAACGAAGAAGAGCGTAGCAGATATTCGCTGAAATTCAATTATATATTGTTAATATGCAATATACATAATGTATAGAAACTTACCCATTCTAAAATTTGTAAATTAAATGCTGCCCGAAATATGGTATAGAATTAAAGAATATATACTGAAGAGGAACGAGTAGGAATAAAAATGTCAAGGCGATTATTGACCAATCGAAATCAAACTTCAGCTCACTTCTGGTATATTTAAGGTTAATAATCTCAAGGTCTGTTCTATTTTCAACCAATTGAAGGTCAACCAATTGAAAACTAAACTACCGTACTCCTGATAAATATTCAAGGTTATTGTGTATTATGCACGTCCCTTAACTAAGTTACCCCGACTCCTAAATATACTCTCAAGGTTAACCTCCTTTTACAAACTTATATAAATTACAAGAATATTGTAATATTCATGTTAGCGATAGGAAAAATTTTGAAGTATATCAGAATAAAAGAAATCAGGAAGGGTATTATATTTTCGGATTAATTAAATGTAATGACTAAATTAGAAAATTGAAAACGTAACTCCTCAAGCGACATTATTTCAGAAATAGTGAAAAAAATTTGAAGCAATTCAATAACCGAGGGGAATAAAATTATAGTAGTTTGGATTACTAGGCATAAGGGAATTACTGAAAACGAAATAGCAGATAGATTGGCCTATGAGGTAGAGGTGATGGGAAGTTTTTAAATTGGGTCTTAAATTATTTTAAATAAAACAAATAAAGTTGAACCGAAGAAAATATATAGACGAATTCTTCAGGATTTACATAGAGAATGGGAAACAGTGGTAATTCGCTGGGGAAGAAGCAAAGGGAAAATTTACACATATTTGAGAGATAGAGATAAACATGATAATTTAAATAAACCATATGTATTGCTTGAATCAAATTTACCGAGAAAATGCATGACTATTCTAACGAGACTCAAATCAGGTAATTGTCTCACTCCAGAAAATTTGTTCCGTGCAATAATTTATATAGCCGGTTAGAAGTGTTTGAATTCGAGAAACCTATAAACATACATGAAGTAGTTTTTACACATAAGTCAGAGATAATTGAAATATTAGTTAAACTTTTGACACAATCGAAGATAAGATTATAAAAAAAATACATCCTACTGCGTAGCACTAGGAATGATAAAACTCCTCGGCGCATGTGCATGTCGTAATGCCTGATAAGTCTATCCCGGATGAATTTTTTTACTACACATTAAATGCTATCATTTTATTTCATTATTGTAAAAATAGGTTCAGGTTTAAGATTTATAGATAGCACCACATGTCTATGTACAAAAAATCTAAAAAACGCTATAATTTTTTTATTCTTCGTGGGGAAAAATTTTTGAAAACACTTTTCTCATGAAATCATATGTGTTTTATCGATATCCGTTGGAATTTTTCGGACCAGCTACTTACTTTTTGTTAATCCTTTAGGGTTAATAATGGGGAATAATGGATCTTCATTGTTATGTTAATGCTAATCAATGCAGTTGGTATATTATGTTTGTGTTATATCATACCTTCTCTCCTTTAGTGGGTTGCAGGGTGAGCTTTAGGAAGAAACAAAATTATATGAGATTTGCACCACTTTAATCTGGGTAGGTACATCGAAACCCAAGTCTCCGTTATAAGAGGAGAGTCAGAAAGAAGAAGAAGCATTTTAATGTCAATTTTCCTGTACTAGGTGTCATTGTCAATTAGATCGGCCCATATTTGAGGTTGGGTTGTGCTGTGGTTTCTATTTGTATTTAAAAAACATTGAGTAACTGGGTTTAAGTGTGTATTTCCGTGAGTATGTGAATTCAAAATTAGAAACTCGTGATTGTGTCTGATAAAAATGTATCAAAATTCTTGCGGTGCCGCAGCCGCTAGTGCGGGAGGTTGTGGAGAAACCGACCGTGAATGTCATAGCTTAATTTCCAAGGAGTCACAAGTTCCAGCTATAGAACATGATTATAGTGGATTTGATATAGTTAAAGCTACACAGGTACATTCTCTATTGAATATACATTATATAATCATTTTCATTAAAATACGAAGATTGGTAAATATCACTCTTTTTTAGTATGGAGCATTTTCTAGGGTTAAAGAGCTAGTTGATACTGGTTATAATGTTAATGAAAGAGACAGTGAAACTGTAACACTTCTGCATTGGGCTGCAATTAATAATCGTAAAGAAATAATGGCATACTTTATAGATAAGAGTGCAGAAGTTGATGCTGTTGGGGGAGAACTGAATGCAACACCTTTACATTGGGCAACTAGGCAAGGTCACTTAGAAGCAGTAGTTATTCTTATGAACTCGGGTGCAGATCCAACACTCAGAGATGCAGAAGGATGTTCTTGCATACATTTAGCGTCACAATTTGGTCATACTGCACTTGTAGCTTACTTCATAGCAAGAGGTGTGAATCCAGATCTTGTAGATAGAGGTGGAATGACTTCATTGATGTGGTCTTGCTGGAAAGTATGTAATTTGGATCCAACTAGGTTACTATTAACTTTAGGTGCATCACCAAATATCACTGATCACCAAGGAAATACAGCCTTACATTGGGCAATTTTAGCTAGAAATTCTTCAGCCATAACTTTACTCATAATTCAGGTAATTCATTTATATACATTCAAGGTTACTTCGACTATTTTGAAAGTTATTAAAACATTCAGGAAACTTCAATATTCTGAGTGGCTTACTGTGTTCCATGTGTAACATTTTTTTCTCCATTTCTAAGATATGAAGGTCTGACTTGTCTTATTATTAATGTTCTTCTAATTTTTTTGAAATGTTTTACTCTTTTCATTTGAAGATTTATTTCAAGTTATTTTTCAGTATTGTGATAATCCATTATTTACTGATAATTTAATTGAAAATAAATGTTCCTTAATATTGAAATACGTAATTTAGAATAATATCAATGAACTCACGAGATGTATTTATACCTCTATACATGAGTTTTAACAATTACATATCCTCACATACTTATCAAATTCTAACAATATTTCATTAAATTCTTATGCAACTTGCTCTTACATTGCAGCTTTCTGCTGAATAAGAAGATATACTTAGATGCATTAAATTAATGCGGCATTAATTGTCTCAATTAAGTAGCATAGTATTTTAAGTTATTAATTTCACTAAATAATTATAAAACACTTCAATGTCCACTGTATAATCATCAAATAAAGCGAGTGAATTTGTCAAATTATCGAGACTTCAATATAATATTTGTATTTGAATGTTTATTAATATTCCTGAAGTATCAGCCTCCTTAATTCAAATGTATATTGCGCAGTTTACCGAGAGAAACTTTTATCTATATTACAAAATTCAATATATATTTGGAATAGGAAATGAATCGATATTTTACTAATACATTTATAGGGTTCAAGGAAACCATAAATATTAATCCAATGAGAATATGCTAGTATTTCCAGAAAGACAAAAAATAATAATTATGCTTTAAAATGCGTTCTTTATTAATAACTCTTTCAAAATAAGCATAATTTAGAAGAGTTATATAGATTTATAATTCAACTTTTAGGTTATTCAAAAATGATGTTGCTTCTTTGTAATAAGTAAATTACCCAAAGTTTTATGTTCCAATATCTATTAGTAACATGAAAATCCATACTAAACTTTCCAGACATAAACATGTCAATTTCTTCTGTAATATGAATGACTTTTAGGGAAATGCTAACTTAAATGCTTCAAATCGAAGAGGAGAAACTCCTATTAACATGTTACAGTCACAAATTGGATCAGTATGGGTAGGGGCAAAGGTAACAGAAAAGATAAGAGAGAATCTTCATATTAGTAGATCCAGAACATTCTTATTTAGGATAACCAAAGATAAGGTGAGTGTGTTATATGAATAAAATGAATTTTTTAATAAAGTTCTGTTA
The DNA here is from genome assembly GCA_030704885.1 of Cynegetis impunctata. Taxonomy (NCBI): domain Eukaryota; kingdom Metazoa; phylum Arthropoda; class Insecta; order Coleoptera; family Coccinellidae; genus Cynegetis; species Cynegetis impunctata. The sequence continues at coordinate 82,226 of JARQZK010002937.1, read as the reverse complement.
TTCTTTAAATTTAACATTTACATACACAACCAAATCAACATTATTGAATAAAACTATAGCAACAGCAAAGTCAGTGGATGGATTCTATAAAATTCACCTCGGATATAATTTTTTTCTCTATCGTGCATAGGTATAGGTAATTAATTTTTTATTGGTTTATCTCTTTATGAGGTTATACATACTGAATATAATTACGGAAAAGATTGATTTTTATCCCAAAAATTTGACTTTGGTTCTTTTAAATTCAACTCATAAAATCAAAAAAAAAATTAATTATTTACAGTTACTGAGAATTTGGTTTCAGAGAATCTGTGAAGAAATTCACAAAAAAATTTAAATTGAAAATTGGAATGTGTTATTGCTAAAAAAAAGCTCTGCATTTTCATAAATATCTACATAGTTTTTTGTTTTGGGAAATAAGGATGGGAAAGCAACATAAAACTATATTAGCTGAAAGTATATGACATTAAATATTCATGCGAAATTGTGTTTCTCCTTATAAGTCCTCAGATTCAAAGATTCAATTTCATTTTAATATCTCTGTATCTTGAATAGGCAAGTACTCTTTGATTGGAATATATTTTCTTGTATGAATATAATTCATATTTTCATTGGTTTTCTGAATTCACTCTTTTTGCCTATCCTCTATTTACACTTATTTTTTATTTAATTTGGAAAAACTTCTGAATGAGATTTTGAAAAAGGTATCTAACGTTTCATCACTGAAGTCGCGACTTTTATACAAAAATTTTAACAAAGGTAAATTACTATAAACTTTAAAAAATTGGAAAGTCAGAAAACAAACTCAATCACAAACAACCCAACCTTTTTGATATCAAGCACTAATCTAACCACACTTATCCCCAATTCCCAACTTCAAATACATATTTAATTGGTTTAACATTCATAAAACAGGAATCAATGCACAAAAAATTAACAAAAGTTATCGAATAATAGTCCAACACCATCGTCATTTCAGAACATTAAATCAACCATCAAACACTGTTCCTGGAACAAGAGTAATAATAATCCTAGTATAAATTGAGTGTGTAAGATTTTCTGTGGTTTCTCTCATCAGTCATCATATAATGTTATGAGACCAGGCTACTGGTATTAGACAGAATACAACCTAAGACTCCAAAAATATAGATGAAAGAGTTGTCAGTTTTTATATCTAATGTATTAATGACATTGTCTAGGAGACACATAAGTCCACATTCAACTCAAACTGCAGGCACATTTATGTGAGTGTGAACAAAGCGAACTGAAAAAGTTGTTAAACAAATTTTCTTAATTAATTGTGGATTCTATTTCAGTAACAAATAATCTTCATCCTTAAAGTGAAAATGCCCTTATTGTCTTATCAAACTGCTTAATCTTAATCTCGTTCAACACTCTATGTGACATAGTTGAGTGTATACATTAGGTAGGTACTTCATTTCTGTACATCTGTTTTCCTTTTTTTATCAGGTCTGTATGATTTCTGATGTTTATCATGTCTATTATTAATCTTTTGTTATATTAGGCTTCTGTACAAAGTATTTCAGCTCTATCGAAATGAATTGTGTGGTTTTTACGCATTGAGTGCATGGTCAAGGCACATAGTTCATTCATCCCTTTGATGTCAGTCTTGTGGATTGGCATTCGGTTTTTCAACCATTCTGATCTTGGTCCTACATATGTCCTACACCATTCTTTTTACATACCTCATTTAATCTTAGTAATTTTGGTGTTGGATCTTTTAATCTGGTTTATAATGTAGAAATGGTTTTGGTGTTCAGTGTTGTAAGTAGTTATTTTGAATTTCTCCTCTTTGAAGCAATTCTTTTTTGTGAGTTAAGTCTTCTATATTGGATAAGCCATATTTGATATTTTGTTAGCATTGTTTGTTAGTCAAGTTCATGGGTCCTGTTCTTCTCTGTTGTTTACATTTGTTTCATACAATAGTTTGGTGATCATCTGTTTTGGAGAAGAGTTGTCTTGAAATATTTTTTGTAATTTCTTTATACTCGCATCCACCAAATCTGGTGTTGTAGTCTTAACCTTCTTTATTTCGACGTTCAGTCATGAGTGATTATTACCACTACGATAATGATGAATGAAAGTTCGTCTTAGCCAAGTCACCACTTGTATTTAGTTAATATATCGAAATATGAGGAACTTGTTTTCTCTGCAAATAACATTAGGAATATAGAACTAGGAAATATTTCGATGACCCGTGATTTGCGGTAATCACTGTAGCGATATTTCCTGTTCAAGTAAGTAGTAAGTAGAGTAAAAAAAATATTTTAATATTGTGGTAACAATTTTTTTCCATCTTATCTTAATTTTTTCTTTTAATATTACATTATTGATGATAAGGTTTTCCACTATTTTTATGGATTGCCACATCCTTAGTGTCCAGTTTTATCACTGACTTAGGCTACTCATCGCGCACAACACTATAAGGTCCTTCGAATAGTTCGTCGAGTTTATTTATTACGCTATTTTTCAGAAATCCTAAGTCATTTTTATTAAAACTTATATTAGAAGTACTGTGCTGATCGTGAATATCTTTCCTTTTATTTTTTGCTTCTATTGAATTTTGAAGTGCATCAACGTTCGCTTGTTGCAGAATTTAAGTTCCAAAGGGTAATTATCAAATGAATACAGAGGATCGACATTTTCATTGATGATTGAAGGTAACTCGTGTGGAGTGTATTTTGTCTCTGTATGAATGTGTGTATTATAATAGAAACACCAGAATGGTAACCAATCGCTCCATGCGGTATTGTAGTTCGTTACTTGTATTCTTGAATACGCGCCTAGATGTTTATTTGTGTTAGTTTTCTAGTGCTCCTAATGTTTCTAGATGGTAGGCTGTTGAATTTAGGTGTTTTACGTTCAAATTTTTACATGTTTCTTTGAATACTGAAGAAATAAATTCTTTCCCTTGGTCATTTGTGAGTGTGCAATGTGTAGTCCTGAATGTTTATATCTTTGACAATCATCACATCGCCATACGAAAGATTCTACATCTTTATGAAGTCCGTTCCAAAGAGAGTATTTCTTTATATTCTAAACTTTTGGTTTATTCTGGAATGTCCACCGGTGGGTAACATGGAAATCGTTTAGTATAAGTTTTCCTGTAGGTGAATCCATTAATAGTTCAAACAATTTTCAAGTAAGAAATTTTTATACTGGCGTTTTTAAATATTCCTTCATTAAAACGCTGCACCTTCCTTATCTTTTATAATTATCAATTTTGTGAGCACAATATTTGACATTCTTTCAGCGACGCGCGAAGCTTAGACTCAGCAAGATGAGCAAGAATATGTCAATTTGAAATAAATTTTTTGTGATTTACCATTTATAACAAATAAAATTTTTTTGTCAATATTCATTAATTTATTATTTTTATAAAGCTTGATTGGTTTTAATTCGGTTGTATTTTTAGGTTTTTTCAATAATTTCACTAGTCCAGGGTGATCAGTACAATTTTTGTTATCGTCATTAGTTTTAAATTCCTTAGCTCAAGCCCTTGTTAGAACTTTCAGTGTTCCCTCAATTAGTGTTGAGTAGGACATACAAGAGGCAGTACATTTGTCCCGTACATGACGTCAAAATGTGAAAGCGGCTCAACATTTTATATTGTACTGCTTCAAATTTTATGACGCGGGTGTCGCGCTAGGCGCTGCTTACTTTCCGTCTCCGTAAAACTATAGGATGATGACAAAGAGGAAGTGAGACGCATGCTACAAATTTATTGCATTATTGCTTTTCGAGTCTCGTCGAGCGATGAGGAAGTATCCTATGAGGCACGTATTGAAGCGACTGTTTTGCTTTTGAATATCCTTCAAAATATATTAATTGTTTATATTTTTATTTACCTACTTACAAACAATATTCATTATGCTAATCGTTTCATATCACTTTGCGATACTGATTATTAATATATAATCAATCAGAGTTCAGACTGTAACTATTGTACTGCAATAAAATCAAATGTCATATTCGTACTCGGAACTTCAAACGTATCGCCGAGGTTCAGTACGCCTCGCGTAATTTGAAGTGGGACATTGTACTGGCTCAGTACAAAAAAGAGTCTACTCTTACAAACTCATTTTCATGTCGTGTCCTACCCAACACTACCCTCAATGTTACCAGATATGTCCTGTAAGTTTGTTATTCGAATTTCTATTCATGATAGTGTTTCAGCTGTTACATTTGCTGTACCTTTAATGTATTGTATGAAAAATTCGTATTTTTCCAAAGTAAACCTAAATTTTGTTAGACGACTTGATGGATTTGTCATTGCAAACATATAAACTTATGGACGATGGTCTGTTTGTATAACAAAATTTTCGCCCATACAAATAAGGTTTGGAGTGCTTACCCGCCCATACAATTGGGAAAACATAATAAGCGATACGCCCCCTACCGGTGTCGAATATTACTAGAGCATGGGCGATAGATTGCTTTGTTTACATCTGTTTACGTGTATTTTATATGAGAAGTTGTTGAGTTTTAATTGTATTTTGGATCGTTTACAAACGTTCAGAAAAGATGAATCACTATTGTTATTATTCTATTGTTCATCTTGGGCAAAAAAAAACCGAATATAGCTTACATACCTTTCCGAAAGCTGGACAATTCAAAGCTGCATTCCAAACAAAGTTGGGAAACAAGGAAATGATGGACAGAAGAAAGGTGTGGATTCATAACTTGAAGATTGAAAAAAAATGTCTGAACATAAGAGAGTTGTTCTTTACAGTTTACTGAGAATAATTATTTCCCATGCAGTAAGTTTGTGGATTTTTCCATATAGAATTATACCAACTAATGATGTGCAATTTTCAGTTAACCGAAAACCTAGAGTTTTTGAAGTCCAATGCTATTCCAACGAAAAATGTTCCACTTTTATCGGAAACTGAACCTGGGCCATCATCCAGAGATTCTAGATAATTGTATTTTCTTTCATGTAACAACCAGAGGTGCTATTAAAATAATAATAGCAAATGATGTTTATTTGCACAACCAAAATAACATTATTAACAAAACTTAATTTGATTTTACTACGTTTATTATCACAAAATATTTTGAAAAATATAACACTCCGATTGCAATTTCGGTCACTAGACCATCATCGGGCAGATTGAGTTAAGAACTGAATACAAAATAATTATAGATTTGCGCTTACGGGTGGGAAAGGATTATTGCAGGTACCTAAATAGACAAGAGGAACATATTTCAAGAAGGGCTAATCGAGTGAATTTCACAAATTGGTACAATACAATGTTCTTAGAAAAGTCATTATTGTTTAAATACACTAAATATAGGAGAATATATCAAGTCAATCTGGTCGTTCAGCAAGATATCTTTTGCATTATTATTGAGTTTAAAAATTTCTAATGATTCTAAGTAAGTAAGTTTGGTTCCTTTCGGTAATTTGTGCATGATTTGAAAATTATCTATTTGTGGAAATGGGTGGTGGTTTTCACGGCAATGATTTGAAAACGTTGAATCCGTTTTATTTTTCAAAAAAAGATTGTTGGTGTTCTTTAAATCTTGTCTTGAACGATCGACCAGTCTGACCTATATATACTCCTTTACATACAGGACAAATCAACTTATAAACTCCTGAACTTTCAAATTTTGAAGTGATATATTTGGCATTGAATAAAAATCCTGAGAGTTTTGTCTTAGGTTTGAAAGCAATTTTAATATTACATTTAGGTATGACATTAGCAACTTTTTCTGTTAGAGGACCAAAATATGTTAAAGATGTGAATTTTTCCGATTTTTCTACTTTTAATTGGGGATATATGCTGTTGTACGCTAGTTGATTACGTTTCTTGTTTATCATTTTATCTATCAAACTTGTATGAAAACCATTATTTGACGCAATTAGTTTTATAGTCGAAATTTCTTTCGCTAAATTTGTTACGGATAATGGAATTGAAAACGCTCTGTGGATCATTGAATTAAAAGCTGAATGTTTATGTGTTGTATTCCGTCGGATTCAAATCATCCTCTTTCCCATAAACATTCAGCTTTTAATTCAATGATCCACAGAGCGTTTTCAATTCCATTATCCGTAACAAATTTAGCGAAAGAAATTTCGACTATAAAACTAATTGCGTCAAATAATGGTTTTCATACAAGTTTGATAGATAAAATGATAAACAAGAAACGTAATCAACTAGCGTACAACAGCATATATCCCCAATTAAAAGTAGAAAAATCGGAAAAATTCACATCTTTAACATATTTTGGTCCTCTAACAGAAAAAGTTGCTAATGTCATACCTAAATGTAATATTAAAATTGCTTTCAAACCTAAGACAAAACTCTCAGGATTTTTATTCAATGCCAAAGATATCACTTCAAAATTTGAAAGTTCAGGAGTTTATAAGTTGATTTGTCCTGTATGTAAAGGAGTATATATAGGTCAGACTGGTCGATCGTTCAAGACAAGATTTAAAGAACACCAACAATCTTTTTTGAAAAATAAAACGGATTCAACGTTTTCAAATCATTGCCGTGAAAACCACCACCCATTTCCACAAATAGATAATTTTCAAATCATGCACAAATTACCGAAAGGAACCAAACTTACTTACTTAGAATCATTAGAAATTTTTAAACTCAATAATAATGCAAAATATATCTTGCTGAACGACCAGATTGACTTGATATATTCTCCTATATTTAGTGTATTTAAACAATAATGACTTTTCTAAGAACATTGTATTGTACCAATTTGTGAAATTCACTCGATTAGCCCTTCTTGAAATATGTTCCTCTTGTATATTTAGGTACCTGCAATAATCCTTTTCCACCCGTAAGCGCAAATCTATAATTATTTTGTATTCAGTTCTTAACTCAATCTGCCCGATGATGGTCTAGTGACCGAAATTGCAATCGCAGTGTTATATTTTTCAAAATATTTTGTGATAATAAACGTAGTAAAATCAAATTAAGTTTTGTTAATCATGTTAAATTATCACGCAGTAACGACGGATTCCATCAACTACCAAAATAACAGTTTATCATAACATCAAGAATATGAAATAAATCTTGACTCTATAGCTAGGTAAAACTAAAATATTCAATTATATAATCAGGAAAACAAAGATTCTATCAAAAAAAACCAGACTCTCAGAAGTCCACCGTAATTTTAGGATAGCTGTTATACGTCAGGAAAATTCGAAAAATATATTAACTCATTACGTTAAAATCATTAAA
>JARQZK010002937.1:0-70000 GCA_030704885.1 Cynegetis impunctata | reverse complement strand
TATCCATTTATTCGGAAACTGCCTATTTAAAATTTTGGACATTTCGAGCATTATGGGGTGGGCATCCATCCTGCTGAAACAGTATAGGTAACTCATCTTCCAAAAAATTGTAGATAAATTACGCCATTTAATGCCAATCAAAAAAATATGACCCAATTATTGTTCCACCCAAAATGCGACACCACACATTCACACTCCATCTATTTTGAAATTGAACTTCCTTTAACCAATGAGGATTTATTTCTGATCAATAGTGCATATTATAAGTATTAACTTTCCCTGAACTAGAGAAAGTGACCTCGTCAGTCCATAATATTTGAGATAAAAAATTTGAATTCTCGTTTACCATCCATCTAATTACAAGTCCAGTCTATTGTCGAAATCGGCTGGCTTTAATTGTCGATGTAAAATTACATGGCGCGGGTGTCATTTATGGTCTTTTAATACAGCGTATATACGCTGAGTTGTGGAATATGTCAATCCTCCCAGTAAACCAGCCGACGTCAGAAAGTCGTGAATTTAACGTCAGTAAATGACATGGGTGACGTCAGAATCTGACGTCCCTCTGTCGTCGCAGGGAAGTTTTAATGTCCCAGCCCAGTGACGTCAGCAGTTGACGTCCTTGTGGCGTCAACTATTGACGTCTCTGCGACATGAGCAGCGGACGTCCTTGTGGCGTCAACATTAGGTCGACCTTATTTTTTGGTGCTTTAAAAAAGGAAAGTATAAGTAAATTAAAGGATTCGAGTTTATATAAATTCTTTATTTTATTGAAACAAAACAGTCGATTTTATTACATTAAATAAACTTTTACATTAGTGTTAAAATTTGAAACAGAGAGTACAGTTCTATATATTTGAACCTCTACATGAAATAAATATAAATAAACGATACCGGGTGAGATAATAATAATAGGTTCTGGCGTTATACCTGCTACTATAAAAACATTAATACAAAATTCATCGAATATTTTATGTATGCTTAGTGTTGTAAGATTAAATTGTAATTTATTTATTGTAAATTATAATTTAAAAGTCAATCATAAGAGTGAATTAATGGAAAAGATACAAAGTCCACTTTGTTCGAAAGAGAATAGACTACACATTTACTTAGAACATCTTTTGAAGACCAATATAATAGTAAGGGGGAAATATGATTCAAAAGGAAAATATCCAACTTTTTTGAATCAAATGGATAGTTATATAATGAATGATAATTTTGAAAAGTTTTGCCAATTAAAAAAACATTTGCATTTTTTTGTATAATATTCTGAATTTGGACTACTTGTTTATTGAAAGTTAAAAAATAACAGTCAGAAGCTGAGTAAGACTGAATCGTTAATACAAATGTGTTGAACACAATTTTTTTAAATTGTTTGTACTCATTGTCAAAGCTCAATCGAGGACCTAAAAAGTGTTCATACAGGCATTGTACACTGTCAGTAGGTAGCTGCAATTTTATATTATGATTTGATTCCACTAAACGACAGTAAGCTTGCTGTAAAGGTTTTCTTGAGCCCCGTAACATATTTTTAATCTGTCCCAAATAATTTTCAAAAGGGAAAGCAGAAAAAGAATCAAGTACACCATAAATTTTTGATTCATCAACCAAGTGAGCTAAAACATGAACATTGTATACTAGGAACTCAGAGCCATATATAGTTTTACTATGTGAAATAAAATTTGATAATAGGGTACCTGGTAAATCATACCCAATGCCATTTAACAAATGTTTTGAACAAAGAATAAAAATTGCAGCGTGAAGTAAAAGAAAATGTTCATAAATACCCAAATCTACGTTCTTTAAAACAACTGGACCAAGATAAAGTAGAAAAGTTCGTAATTCGGTTGCTTTCCAATGACTTAATTCTGATAGATCACGAGGTTTTCTGTTAATTTCAGCTGGAATAAATGTTTTTAAAAAATTCAGTTCATCAGACAATAATTGGATAGTTCTTGTTCTAAATCGAACATTTAAACTTCCTCCTTTCCAAGTTTGTAGGAGTTTCCTCATTACCCCTAAAAGTACTGCATGCATATAATCTATTGTAAATGAGGACACAAGGCCTATATTTAAGTCTAGTAAAGGTGACACACCTGTATGATGATCCTCATCCAATTGCAGAACAAAAGATGCATCTGTCCTTTTACTTGAATTAATTTTTTTAAAAACAACTCTGCCATTGACATAGCTACCTTGTTCAGTACATTTGTCACATGAAGAGTACCCTGTAGGATTTTTCACACATTTAATAAAAGCTTTAGCAGGTGCATCACAAATGAAGTTAAGTATTTTTACTTGATATTTAATATTATTAAATTCTATGCCATCATTCAATAAACTTGAAACATCTTTTATGAAGTCTTCCAAAAATAATGATAGAGGTTTTGGTTTTGATGTTCCACAAAAAATTCCAATTACAAATGGTTTACAAACATTTTTTACAAGTCCCAATATTGGCCAAAATTGAGTGTTACAACTGTGAAACAAGGGCACGCCATCTATATTAATACAGATTTCCAAAGTTTGTGAAATATTATTTGCTTTTGATAAGACATTTATTAAAATATCTTTTAAATTAAAATGTATATACTCTCCATTGTGTAGTAACTTTGTATATATGTTTCGAGGAGTTGCAAGTAATGTTCGACAATCAAGTGGTAAGTTGGGATGATAAGGCTTTAGCAAATGCAATAATTTTGTTGCACTTGAATGAGGAACATTTTCTGTACAAATCCAGTTCTTTAATTTGAATGAAAAGTCTTCACAGTTACCTTTATCTACACATTCACCTGTAACTCCATTATTAGTTTCTAAACTACTAGTGTTATAACCAATAGACAAATATTGTTCTCCACAAACATTATTGGTTTCATCACTATGAGGATCAAGAGCTCTAGTGCTCTGAACAAATTCAATATCACTAGAGATTGGGCTATTTTGTTCATTTAAAAATTCCAAAGTAGGACTGTCAACATCTGAACGTTGATTTAAAATGTTTTCAACAGTATGTTGATTTAAAATGTTTTCAACAGTATGTTGAATATTCAACATTTCCACATTGACTCTTCTACAAACCCTCCTACAAAACTGTTTTTTTCCTACCCTACCTTTTCCTTTTCTATTCATCTTAACTATATTAGAAAACTGCAATATATTTATATTATATACAAAACTCTCTGTTTCAAACTCTACCAGTAAAACATAAAGTTACAAAATATTAAAAAATAATAGAATGCGAATGAATATACTTATTTAAGCATTTATTCGGTGATGATTTGGATTTTATTTTTCTTCTTTAATCTATCTGGGGCATGCTTTAGCCATGTTTTTGTTGCTTTTTCTATATCATGATCAGTTGCATTTCTAAATATTTGTTGAACTGCCCCTAAAAAACAAACAACTTAAGTCGCTCATAAACATAGGACAGTAGGAAGGAGATATACATGTACATATACAGATATTATTTTCACTGGTTCAGTACTTATTTGTGGAACACTTATTTGTGGCAACTGTCCATAATGAATTGTAAACTTTTAAAGACTGTTTGAAATTTATGTAAATGTCTTACCTTTGACAATATGGAACAACTTTAATTTGCCGAATTCTTTTTTATTCTTCCTACCAAAAAAGCTATATTGTGATGCCAACTCATCAGTAATAATGTTTTTTAAAATTCTATTTGTTGCAATGGTGATGTTTTCCCCACCACTTCTTGCGAAAAATGGTTTCTAAAAAGATTATGGATAATTAAAATAAATTCATCAGAGCATACATAAAGGGCATCAGAGTTATACAGTTAAATGTTTATCACTCACCACAATAGTTTCATTTTCTGTGTAGAAAACTTCTAGTACAGTTAAATCTGCATTTGTTGTTAATAGCAATGGCAGAGATACAGGAAAGTTTATTGATGTTCCTTGGTCTTGTTTTTTAAAAGTACATTGTTCTAATAATGACAATATGTACTTATTCTGTTCTTGAATACCAACTAAATATTGTAACAGAGTCTCATAACCTTAAAGTAGAAGGTTACTAAAAAAGTAAGAAAACTACACCTCCGTTATTACCTTTGGCATCTATCTGAAAAGATAGTGTGGGTTTTGAAGTCAAACTGCCTGCAAAATTGTTAGCTTGTACCAATTCACCATTTGAATTTGTTTTATTACTTGAATGTGAGTGTTTAGTAACTGAAATGCAAGAAGGTTGATTTGATGCTGAGCCATATATCTGGATCCCGATTAGTTGAGATTTTGAAAGCGAATTGCTTGTTGACTGAACCAAACTTCTTTTAGCTAATACTATCTTTATACGTGGAGGTCCTTTTACTCTACTCTTCTCTTCACTTTCACTTGATGACAAAGCTTTAGATTTAGGTTTTCTTTTCAATGGAAGATGCTCTTCATCCGAAGTATCTAAATTGGAAGTCTCTTCCGCTTTTTTCGAATTTCTTTCAGTAGTTTCAAGGTTTTCTAGATATTAAGAATATCATTGACTTAATTACCACAAATACAAATTAGGTGTAAGATATTACAAACTGTATTATAAGATACTAACCACTTTTCAATGGATTTTCCATATTTCGTATAACTTCCAAGTTTCATCAGCAACGTTGTTATCCTTTTGCAGAAGTTTCTTAAAAGAATTTGTATATTTTATGGGTGGCCAATAAATCTCTTTTTTTTCGTGAGGTTACCCAATTAGATGGAACAACGGCTAAACCTCCTTCTACAAATTCTATTACTAGAAATGTCATATCTAAAAGCTATTGGTATATAAATATACTATAACATTACATTAGAGAATGGTTACATACCTTCAAATTTTAATCCCTAATTCCGATACAAGCAAGTAACACACTGCACTTTCAGTTAGCGTGGTGCTAGCCTAACCTAACTTTATTCCTTTGCAGTTTGCGGACGGTTCTAGGATCTAGGCGCGCAAATTCATTGACATTTGACAACCGTAAGGGTTAACTGTTCAACCAATCATAATGTATGCTTTTTTGGCATTATTTGAAATTTAAATTTGATTGGTTGAAAGGGTGTGATTCCGGTCAGCCACATTTATAATATAGTAAATCCTTGTTTATATATAACGCTACAAAATTAATATTTTAATACCTTCTTCAATTTTTGTACACGAATGAACAATCTATTTCGCAATTTAGGTACTCTAATTTTCATTTTACGTGGTTGGAAAATAAATACCTTTGCACGGCAAACTTCTCCCTTAAAATATCACTAATAGTTAAGAATATTAACCTGGACATGACAACATCACATAGAAGATGTATCATTATCTGGTCAGCAAACAGACGTCCTTCAGACATCATCTTCTGGACCATAACTGTGACGCGTCCACATGTGACGTCAATTTAGCATTATATAGACGTCGTATGGAAGACGTCATTACAAGGTCAGCAGATAGACGTCAATCAGACGTCATCTTCTGAATGGATGACCTAGCTGACCAAAAATGTCTGAAAAGCGACGTCAATATGACGTCACCGTTGGTCACCTGGTTACTTGGGCTAGATCTATTACCAAATCTCGAATACCTAAACGAGGGTCGGCAGTAATATAATAATAACATTAACTTAATTTCTTGCTCTCCGTAGGAAAAATTTCTTGATTGATGATGCCGTGCAGGATATCTAATTGCGGATTCATTTGCAAACATTCAAAATAAACTGCTAACATATCAAAAACTTCCTCGTTAGTATACGACAAATTTTAAATAATCAATTCGGCTATTTACTAATTTAATTGTAAAAGAATTAACTATCTATTTGTAGAAAAAAAAGCTGTTTCTATGGAAACTGTCTACCAAATCTTTTGACGGCCTTCTAAGATTTAATTTTTAGCTAGATTACAAATAAGTAATTTTTGAATTTTGAAATAAAGTAAAAACGAGATATTGAATCCTAACCTTGAACAAAATGAGAGTAAAGTTTAAAACTTTTTTATTTATCCATGACATGCTTGGCAACGAAAATTTTTCAAATAATTGAAAACACAACTATCTATTTTGTTTCTTTAATAAATTCGTTAATAAAATATTCTTTAAGCGATAACTTTTGAACAAGTGTAGATATTGACTTGCGGTTTCAACATATTTTGTAGCTAATTTAATCTGCTCACTAGTAAAATCATCATACTGTTCCATTTAAGATTTCGGAGCAACATTAAAAAACCGGTCAACTTTGTAAAACACGCCCTCTAGCGATCGCGGCAAGAAACAGAATGACATAGATTATTTTTATTTTATTTAACAAATCTTTTTTTCTTAAACTTGACTTTGTTAACAAAATTGCGTTGAGTCAAACTTAAGTTATTGACACACACAGTCCAAAAGTTTCGTTTCCGCTCCCGTTCTTATTTTACTTCCTACAATAAAAAATCATGGATAAAAAAGATGGACCATTGTGGTGGCATTAGAGTGGGAATATTTATTTTCAAACTTATATTAGGAAATTTTCGAGAAAAATGCATTTTGTAAAGGACCGAAGCAATAAGGCCCCCTACCGGTAATTATGTGAATTTAAACAATATTTCCAACAATTTCTCTTGGTCGATTTAATTCAAATAATTTTCATTCCAAACTCCAATGACTATTGGTTCCAAAGATACGCTACTTCGTCACTCATAATGAATTACCCTGGACGATGACCAAAACTGCCTGCCAAAACATTAAGCTTTTTCCGATGTTGCGTATGTACACAATTGTAATCTCCAATCATCAAAATTTTCCTCGTTAAGTTTTTGTACCAGGTGTTTTTTTTAGAGATGAAACTTGTGTTTTTGGACCAGGGTAAAATGATAAAAAGTGAAAAAAAATAATAGTAGGATGAAACCCATTTGAAAAGAGGGAGAATATAATAAAAATGATAGAAAAAATAAATTACGGGCGATCTGAGGTCGGGAAGGGAAGGGGGTGAGTTTGTAAGGGTAAAAAACGGTTTATCTCGATTATCAGCAAAACTATAAGTCTATGGAAAAAAGTCTAATGGCAAAGTTGTAGGTAATAAAAAGATCTACAACTTTTGTATTCACACTTTTTTCACATAACCTCAAAATTTATGTGAACAGTTTAAAGATCCAAGTTTTTGGTTTTTTATTTTTATCTTTTACAAACAAATTTTTTGTTTCACGAAATTTGTTGAAAACTTACCTTTTCATGTCCCAAATACACTAATTTATTTGATTCAAAATTTTTATTTTTTCACCTTATTTTGACTTAATATCGGAAAAGAACCCTTATTTTCAATTGAAAATTCTCCCGTCAAAATATCAGCTTTTTTCAAAAAGTTAGTGTGCTTTCTGTTCGTTGAAATCTATACTTTCTGATGGTGTAAAAAAAATACATTACTATAGTAAATATTCACAAACAAATAAGTTAATAAAGTTGAGGCCTCGGTAGACCAGCGGTAAGGTGCACCGCTTGTAAGCCGAGGATGTGGGTTCGAGTCCCACCTTGCTCTTGGGCGTTGTGTATGTCCTAAATTTAGTGGTTCTAGTTATGAGATTAAGTGTTGGGTAATGCACTTTGTTTACAAGCCCATTGGCCGTTCGGAACCGGTGTTAAACTGTAGGTCCCTCGAGTTAAAAAAAAAAGTTAATAAAGTTAAAAATATTCAATAATACATCTACAATATTTTGAGAAAGTTGTAGAATCTTCTTTAAATAATATGCGTAGATGCCTAAGGAAAATTTTAGCCAATCAAAAGGTATTTCATAGAGAATTGGTGAAGGGGCTAGTAGGGTCTTGACCTTACTACATACCTGTTATTTCGTAGCTGCTGTAAAATTTACTATAGTAATGTATTTTTTTTACACCATCGGAAAGTAGAGATTTCAAGGAACACCAACTTTTTGAAAAATGCTGATATTTTGACAGGAGAATGGTCAAAATAAAGTGAAAAAATAAATATTTCAAATGAAATAAATTACAGTGTATTTCGGACATAGAAATGTAAGTTTTCACCAAATTTCGTGAAAAAAAAATTTGTTTGTAAAAGATAAAATAAAAAACCAAAAACTTGGTTCTTTGAATTTTTCACATAAATTTTGAGGTTATGTGAAAAAAAGTGAATACAAAAGTTGTAGATCTTTTTATTACCTACAACTTTGCCATTTGACTTTTTTCCACAGGGCTTGTAGTTTAGCCGGAAATCGAGATAAACCGTTTTTTACCCTTAAAAAGTCACCCCCTTCCCCGTCCCGACCTCAGATCGCCCGTAATTTATTTTTTCTTTCATTTTTAATATATTCTTCTTTTCCAATGGGTTTCATCGTACTATTATTTTTTTTGATTTCAAAAATTATCGACCCTGGTATATTTTTCATTATCTTCTGAATGCTACTTCTCTTAATACAATATGTTATCACCCACTGCCTTGTCCGCAATGTGGGATCTTGAACAACATGCCCTGCAATCACCACCCCTGTACCTTCATTTACTATAGCATTTTCATTTCACGTTTTTTGTTAGCTACTAACCCCGTTTCCCGAAATTTTTGGACTAACTCCAAAATGTACTTTCGATGTACTTGTCGTATTATCACTAATATGCCACTTTTACGCCGACTCTACAACGAAATAAACTAAACCTTACTACTATACGGCGACCAAAAAATGTCATCTGATAACAATAGTTGAAGGCCACAGGCATAGAACTAGAATTGTTGAAGGCCACAGGCATAGACATTTTTTAAATAACAATGTAAAAATTATGTTGAACCAGTTTTGTAGTTTTGGCGAGCCTCTGTATGGTCTACATAGATAGTAGCGATGCAAAACTCAGGGTTTTAATCTAGGTGAAAATACCTTCAAAATAAAATATCATTCGATCCCTCTTTTCATTAGAGTTTAGGGATGGGTCTCATCCCCGCTAGTGGGTGATACTGCCAAAAAAATGTTTCCTCCTAAAATCTAAAATTGACGTGTCCGAGCGTTTCTTCTTAAAGCTCCTGGGGTGAAACTGGCTCTGTTTCGTTTTCAGGCCAGCCTGTATATATATATATATATATATATATATATATATATATATATATATATATATATATATATATATATATATACATATATACATATACATATATACACAGGGTTATTCACGTTATTCGACACGAAGAGTTATGGCTGAAGTATTTGATTTTATGAAAGTTTTTTCTTTAGGATGGATAGAAACCTATTAGAACTACATTTTAAAAATATCTTCATGTGTGCCAAAAACACGAAAAGTATCAAAGTTGGTGTTTTTTAAATAGCCTGTATATTATTTCATTTTTGGATTTTACAGTGAAAAAAAATGTCAGTTTCGTTAAGGTTTAATTCACCTTAACCTCATGGTTTTCGAAATAACTCGTGTTTTGTGAAAATGTAGTAGGTATCAGTTTTAACGCTTAAAATCTCAACTGGTGTTTTCTTGTTTTCAACTAAATTACTGATAAGGCCTACTAGGCTAGGCATATTAGCAAAAAAATTAGGGCTCAAAAACAAATTCAGCTATAGTTTTGATTTTCTCACACTTTATGATTTTTGAGTTGCTGAACACGAATTTGAAGTTTGCTAGCAAACATTTTTCCCGGAACTTTGATTTTTGGGCACTTTTTGACCAAATTTTGGCACTTTTTCAGTTTTCGGCCTATATCTCGAAAAGAAATCATTTTTATGACAAACTTATTCTATACAAAATTCAGGCAGACAAAATTGCCTACAGTTTTCATAAGATATGTTTTTCTGTAAGGCTGACCGTTTTACCGCTAGAGCGTGCACAAAAATCGACATATTTCCATATCTAGTGTCATTCACCGTTTACGCGAAAATCGACCTTGCTGTGATACTTAACTGTTGTAACAATTTATTACATTATACAATTTATCTTATATAACAGTAGATTTCTCATAAATGACTTTTTTTTTTGGAAGACTCACCCAGTGATTCTCAATCACTGTGCCGCGGCACGCAAAATTTTGTGTGCCGCGAAATTCTTAAAGTGTGCCGCCAAATTTTGAAAATGTATAATAGAGAAAAAAAATTGTTGTGGCGTCCTTTTATTGTTGAGAGTCACGATCCTCCATGCTTAAAAGGTCCCCCCACTGATATTCAGTCATCGGGATCTGACATAGAGACTGAGCTTATGTGATAACGTCAAAACATGGCTCTTCAAAACCAACTTTGAACACGGGTTATTATGAAAGTTTTGGAGATTTTCATAACAATGTTAGTTTCAAGTGAAATTGTGAAGCCATATGAATGTGAAGACTTACTCTAAAGAAAATACAGAGAAGGTGATAGATTGGAAAGACATCGTACAATGTGCGATAAATTGAAAGCAGTCGGGAACTGGTATGGTTAATTTTAATGCTTTTTGTCTATTCATTTCTCACAGAGATATACCCCATAAAATGAAGAGTTTGCAAAATCAGAGTTTGCAGAACGAAGTAAAATTTTAAAACTTCTATCAGAGTGGACGAAAGGTGTCGAAAAATAGACACATATGGGCGAGCCATTCTCGCACACGTTAAGAGACAAAAGGAATTAGTGGAGACCCATAAACCCAGAAAAACCAGGTCAACAGCTCCCGAATGCACGTTCAGAACAAACTGCTTTATATGTAATTTCCAAAACTTTGAATCAATTTTTTAATTACTTTTCCTATATCCATTATTCATGTGAGGTATACTGGGTCTGTGAATTTTTTTTGTCGCAGCACATTTCAACGATTTTAAAATTTGGCGGCACTCGAAGAAAAAGATAAGTTTAAAAGTTGTTTACTTACCTGTAATACACTGTGTAAAATAGTTTATAATAATAATTTTGAATTCAAAATAAAATAATATGTACTACAAAAACAATAGTATGTTTATAGGGGATACATTTTTTTTTCTTTAATATGCATTATACGGTACACAAAAATACCGTAGCACTGTGATTGGGAATCTCTGGGCGAGTCTTCCAAAAAAAAATATCTTATTTATGAGAAATCTACTGTTATATAATATAAATTGTATAATGTAATAAATTTTTGCAACAGTTGAGTATCACAGCAAGGTCGATTTTCGCGTAAACGGTGAATGTCAATAGATATGGAAACATGGCGATTTTTGGGCGCGCTCTAGCGGCAAAACGGTTAATCTTACAAAAAAACGTTTCGTGTAAGAAATGTAGGCAATTTTATACGCCTCCATTTTGTAAAGAATGAGTTTGTCAAAAAATTTATTCCTTTCTGAGATACAGGCCGAAAACTGAAAAAAGTACCAAAATTTGGTCAGAAAGTGCCCAAAAATCAAAGTTCCGGGCAAAATTTTTGCCAGCAAACTTCAAATTCGTGTTCAGCGACCCAAAAAACATAAAGGGTGAGAAAATCAAAGCTATAGCAAAACTTGTGTATGAAAATCCTAATATGCCTAGCCTATACTAACTGTATTAAACTTTATGCCGCACTTGTGAAATATTGACTTACTTATACTTGGTGTGTAAAAATGAAGGTAAAATTATTGCAATCTTTAAACGGCACTAACTTGATTAACTTAAATGGGACACCCCGCAAATTTCGATATCATAGTATTTCTCAACTCAAAGATATAAGCGTTTTTATAGGTATAGGGAAATATCATAAAAAGTTATTGGAAAATTGTTGGAGATTCTAAAAATAATATTATATACAGGCTATTCCATTTGAAATATCAGAGTTGCTTCTACTTTCTAATAGAAGAGACAACTCCGCATTGCCAAAAATATTTTAGTGGGGCAGAGAATCTCCGACTATGCCCTCCATTAAATTTTCAAATTGATCCGTTGTATGGTTCACCAGAAACGTCTAAGTGCCATCCACCGTGAATCACCCTGTATATATATATATATATATATATATATATATATATATATATATATATATATATATATATATATATATATATACAGGATGGACCACCAGGAACTGCATCGATCGATATCTCAGAAACTGGCTGTAGGAAATATTTTAGATTTTGGAAACCCTAAGTCGCTTATTTTGAATGGGACACCCTATATATTATTACATTTTTGGATTCTACTCAAGATTCAAGGCAGATTTTATGTATGTATTATGTCCTATCCCTAAAACTAAGCGCTTTTGACATATTCAGGTTTTTACGTTAAAAATGACGATTGCAAGCCCTAATTTAATTATCAATTGTTCCTATAAGGAAGCACTTTTTGCTTACTTAGGGTTGGATTCCTTGTTGAAAAGGACCTACTTCAATAGATTTTGCCTAATATTTGGACAACTAATCATACAGAGTGTTCAAAAAAATAAGATCTAAAATGAAATTGGGAAAACTGACGAAAATCAATTTTTTCAAATGGAAACCCCCCATTTTTCTTATTTTGTAGTATTAAGCATCAAAAATTAAGGTAATTTTGTAAATTGTTATCTATACAGTCTATACTTAAAATTTTCAGTATTCGAAATATTGCCGGTTTTATATTTTTATATGGTGATTCTGCATTTAATCATTTAACAATTAGATCTAAGATAGCCACGATCTTATTTGATATTTCAAATCATCGTAATGACACCCCGGTTAAATTATACACAAGAAGATTATTTAAACTTAGTTATTATTTATGGACAATGTGATGAAGTTATTTAAAGAACATGTGTTACATTTTTGGCACCATATCCTCAAAAACAGAAGCACATGAATTTTGAAGTTGACTTTTTTGACAGCAAGCCTCTTTTATCAACATTATGGGGGCACCTCCACATAATGCCAATTTAGTAAACAATTATCTGAAAAACTTATTTTATGATAAATGGATAGCCAACAATGGACCAAATTTTTGGCCACCTCGCTCCCCAGGACTATCAGTATTCGATATTTATTTATGGGGAACATTGAAAAATAACGTGTATAACACCGCAGTGACCACCACGCAATACTGCATGAGGCGAGTAAGTACAGCATTTGAAGACCTGGACCACCAGTCAATTAGAAGAGCCATCCATTTACAATTGCGGCTCAGGTGCGCAAAATATCTAGAAGACACCAATTCGAGCATTCACTTAAATAATTTTTTTTTAAATTTCTATTCCCAGTTTACGATATAAATATTTTCATTCTTAATAACTGGTTTATTTCTGTACATTTTCCCTTTGCGTATCCAAAGTTCTTCAATTTTTCTATAATTCGTCTTATAGTATTTGGTGATTGTTTCTGTTTTTGAGGATATCGTGTCATAAATGTATCACATTTTCTTGAAATAATTGTATCACATTGTCCATAAATAATGAATAAGTTTAAATAAGCTTCGTTTGTATAATTTAACCGGGGTGCCATTACGATGATTTGAAATATCAAATACGATCGTGGATATATGGTTGAATGCAGAATCGCCATATAAAAATATAAAACCTGCAATATTTCGAAAACTAAAAATTTTAGGTATTGATAACCTTTTACAAAATTACCTTAATTTTAGATGCTTAATACTACAAAATTAGAAAAATGGGGTATTTCCATTTGAAAAAATTGATTTTCGTCAGTTTTATACCATGTCATTTTAGATCTTATTTTTTGAACACTCTGTATGATTAGTTGTCCAAATATAATACAAAATCTATTGAAGTAAGTCCTTTTCAATAAGAAATCCAACCCTTAGTAAGTAAAAAATGCTTCCTTATAAGAACAATTGATAATAAAATAAGGGCTTGTAATCGTAATTTTTGACATAAACACCTGAATATATAAAAAAACGCTTAGTTTTAGGGATAGGACATGATACATAAAATCTGCCTTGAATCTTGAGTAGAATCCAAAAATGTAATAATATATATAGAGTATCCCATTTGAAATAAGTGACATAGGGTCTATTTCTATATAATATATATATATATATATATATATATATATATATATATATATATATATATATATAAATATATATATATATATATATATATACCGGGTATAAATGAGTGTTGGGCCACCCCTATAACTTTTTAATGGATTCTTCGATTTTATTGAAATTTGGGTGGTTTATCTCAGACATAATTTTGAATTTTTTCACATACAAAATCAATATGGCTGACTTCCGGTTTCACAGAAAACGATATAAAAATTAAAAATTTAAATGGAACACCCTATATATTTTTACATATTTTAATTCAGAGGCTTCAAATACATACATTCCATTTGTCGAATGTCAATTCTAGCGCAGTTTCAATTTTGTTTTTCATTTTGTTTTTTTTTTATCGTAAATGTCTGCGACGTCGTCTAAATCATAGATAATTGATTTAAAATATCGTCCAAAGTAATAATTTTTCAAAAACTTCATTTTCGTGAAGTTTGTTAACGATTAAATTCTTTTTCGAACCAAAACTCAGTTTTTTAAATAGAAACATACATGGACCACCCCGTATATCAAAAAACTCCTTCAAATGCCTTCAAAATGATTCACACCTTATTTTTCTCAATTTCTAAATAACGAAGTAATTATTGAAAATCTTATTCTTATTAGTTCCCTTTGCTCCTGAGACCGACCCTGTTTACGAAATATGAAAAAAAAAATTTGACAGATGGAATGTATGTATTTAAAGCCTCAGAATTTAAATATGTAAAAATATATAGGGTGTTCCATTTCAATTTTTAATTTTTATATCGTTTTCTGTGTAACCGGAAGTCAGCCATATTGATTTTGTATGTGAAAAAACTCAAAATTATGTCGGAGATAAACCACCCAATTTTCAATAAAATCGAAGTATTCATTAAAAAGTTATGGGGGTGGCCCATCACTCATTTACACCCGGTATATATATATATATATATATATATATATATATATATATATATATATATATATATATATATATATATATATATATATATATATATATATATATATATATATATATATATATATATATATATATATATACATACATACATACATACATACATACATACATACATACATACATACGTACATACATACCTACCTTATGGTTTTTGAAATATCTCGTATTTTGTGAAAATGTAGTATCATTTTTGACGCTTAAACTCTCAACTGGTGTTTTCTTGTTTTTAACAAATTCATGATAAGGCCTACTAACTGGAGCAAACTTTATGTCGCACTTGTGAAATATTGACTAACTAAGACTTGGTGTGTAAAAATAAAGGTAAAATAATTGCAAAATTCAAACGGCACTAACTTGTTTAACTTAAATGGGATACCCCGTATTTCATGTCACCAACAGCTATAAAATTGTCTATCGAATACCTGAAAACATTCCAATCGTTATCTCTTCAAGTTTTCAAATCAAATGCACATTTTCATCTTGCAAACTGATTTTAAGAAATTTATCGTTCATCAAGTCGCCTATGGCGTTTTGAGAAATCAGAATTGATTGAAATAAACATCAAAATCATGATATATGCGTTCATCTTTCAATATCGTAAATTTTATGTAATATTTCAAATTAAGAAGGAAAAAAAAATTATGGATATGAAATATTCTATATCAAGTTTTCAAAATGGCTACTAGCAGACTCTATTTATTATTATTTATATATAAATATGGGGGCGTTCAAGTATTACGTAACGCAATTTGGGGGGTGGGGGGGTCTTGTAAAACGTTACGATGCGTTAAAGGGGCGGGAGGGGGGTTCGAACAACGCGCTACGTAACATTGATTTTTATTGAAATAAAAAACTAGAGAATTTGAATCTCCGAAGTTGTTAACTCTTTTCGTTTATTTTTTACGGGGAATCCCTCGATTGTATTGTAAGTCAGTTTTATTTTGTTGTCCCAAGTTGGCAACTCTATCCGTTTATGTTTTATGGGAAATACCTCGACTGTATTATTCGTCATTTATATTTTGTTTCCGTTGCCAGTTTTCATTAAGTGTTTTAAACACGTAATACACAGGAGGCGAAACTACGAAACTATCTACCTACATACATACGAACATATATATACATATATATATATATATATATATATATATATATATATATATATATATATATATATATATATATATATATATATGTACATATATATATATATATATATATATATATATATATATATATATATATATATATATATATATATATGTATTTTTGTTAAGGATAGACTACTGTCTAAGTTAAGGGAGAAAATTCTTAATCATGTATGCTGTCATGGGGGTGTTTAAGAGAAAACTCTTGTGTTTGTTCAAGGTTTAGAGTCTTATTTTGCTTTTCATCAGGAACTCTACAATAATAATCATAAAAAGATATAAAAATATATATATATATATATATGTATATATATATATATATATATATATATATATACATATATATATATATATATATATATATATATATATATATATATATATATATATATATATGTATATATATATATATATATATATATATATATATATATATATATATATATATATATATATATATATATATTATATATATATATATATATATATATATATATATATATATATATATTATATACATATGTAGATAAAGAGAGACTTTTGAAATTGGGTTTTTGATGCCAAGCATCCTGAAATGTCATGAAACGAAAAACTATCTTGGGCCTAGGTCCTACTTCGCTAATCGCACCCATTTCAATAAGCAGGTTTTCAAAGTGAAAACCTGCTAATAAGCGAAAATTGAATAATGCATGAGAAAAATAATGGTGGATGAAGTTAGCTAAAAATGTATGCGACAGGGCTAAGTCAGGAAAACGGCATAATTAAATGTAAGATTAGTAGTAAAAGTTTATTAGGACAAATTTGAGCCCTTTTCAACATATCACATTATGTATGATTGTTTATTGAATAAAAATCTCTTGTTTTGTTTATTATTAACGAAAACACGATTAAAACAATAAAAACGGTATTTTAGCAACTTTCCGGTACTTTGCGCAACATATTTGTGACTGTTAGGTAAAAATGGCCACTTGGGCGTTACGTAACGTACCCCTCAGACCACTTCCTCCCATTGGTAAGTAAGTATTTAGCGTTTCCACACTGAAAATTTTGCCACTTCACCACTGATATCTTTATATATCAAAATGAATCTTTATTTCCCTTGGTCCCGCCATCACGCTTGAACGGCTGGACCGATTTCACTAATTCTTTTTTTGTTGTTATTCTTATTGTCAGAAGAAGATTCTTATGAAAGAGAAAAAATTAAGAAAATTGCGCGGGAAATTAGAAAATCTCTATATATAAAAATTATATATAAAAATGAATCCTATTTCTCTTGGTCCCGCCATCACGCTTGAAGGGCTGGACCGATTTCACTAATTCTTTTTTGTTGTATTTTTTATTGTCAGAAGAAGGTTCTTATGAAAGAAAAAATTAAGAAAATTGCGCAGGAAATTAGAAAATTTGAGAATAATTAAAAACAATATAAAATTATTTCTAAAATTCTTTTTTTTGTTGTGTTTTTTATTGTCAGAAGAAGGTTCTTATGAAAGAAATAATTAAAAAAATTGCGCGGGAAATTAGAAAATTTGAGAATACTTAACCACCATATAAAATTATTTCTAATCTATGTCATTTTTATTTTGTCATGACTTAGAATAAAAAACTTCATATTACTCTCCCTTCTACGATCAACCCCTATTTTTGCATCTTTTCATTTTTTTAAATTTTATCCACAGATCCGCAATAGGGCTGCAAGATGACAATCGAAAATAAGAATAGTCGGTTTGAGAATAGGTCGTAATATATTTTTCATACTCCCAATGATTAACATTTTTCCGGGTCAGATAGATAGATAGATAGTTAGATAGATAGATAGTTAGATAGATAGATAGATAGAAAGATAGATAACTAGATAGATAGATAGATAGATAGGTAGATATACATCGGCAGATAGATAAATATTTAGAAAGATAGACAGATAAAAATAATTTTAATGGCAGAACGTTTGCCCGGTCAGATAAATTGATAGATATATATCAAGATAGATAGACAGATATATAGATAGATAGATAGAATGATAGATAGAAAGATAGATAAATAAAAATAATTTATATGGCAGAACGTTTGCCCGGTCAGATAAACCGATAGATAGATATGTAGATAAATAGACAGATAGATAGATAGATAGAATGATAGATAGAATGATAGATAGATAGTTAGATAGATAGGAAGATAGATAACTATCTAGATAGATAGATATATAGTTATATAGGTAGATATACATCGGCAGATAGATGAATAGATAAAAATAATTTTTCGTGCAATCGCACGCGAAGCGAGTATTTCGCGTATGCACCACAGTCCGCGAAATTTAATTTCGCGGCCGTTACCCATCGCAACGGCCGCCAAACCAAACGTCACTTATACCAAAAAGTAACAACAACTATGATATTTCAAAAGAGACATCCTGTATCTCAATGCATTTTGCGTTCTGTTAAGAACTGTCAAAATATTTTGTATATATTCGAACATGGTCTTTCCATAGCAACGCTGTGACTTGTTAATTACTGTTGATTTTAAAGAACTAATATTTTTATTTGCAATTGTCTCGTTTAATAATTTTGTCGATTGCACGAAAAATAGTGTGTATGCCATGGCCGCGCAACTTTTTAGCTACCTCAAGATTATCCTGCCTCGGCGATAATTTCTCTTTCGGTACGCTAAAAAGGTATTTCGCGGCCTAGGTATACGAATAACTATATATGGCAGAACAACGTTTGCCGGGTCATCTAGATAGATAGATATATAGTATATATATATATATATATATATATATATATATATATATATATATATATATATATATATATATATATATATGTATATATATATATATATATATATATATATATTATATATATATATATATATATTATATATATATATTATATATATATATTATATATATATATATATATATATATATATATATAATCTCTTGATAATTATTAGCAATAACAGGCTTGTTGAATCTTAAAAAAACTCGATTTTATTAAAAAGTAAATAAAATCGAGTTTTTTAAGATTCACAAAGCTTGTTATTGCTAATAATTATCAAGAGATTAGAAATAATTCACAGGCAACAACAATTCGAATAAATAATATATATATAATATATATATATATATATATATATATATATATATATATATAATATATATATATATATATATATATATATATATATATATATATAGGCACTTTTTTTTTAGCTGATCCCGCTATTGCTATCTCGGAAACCTACAAGATCGGTTGAATTGGATAAAAGTTTACAATTTTGGGGAGCAATAATAAGCCTTTTTCAGATCTTAAATACCAATGTTTGTTTTTGAGATATTCGTCAAAAACTAAAATAGTCGAATTTCGTTTTTTGGCTCTACCGCCTCCATTTCGAATGCTATAAGAAAAGTCAGGGGAGTTTCAATAATGTTTTATAATCGTTACAATCTGATATGAACCAAATTTCAATGCGACGTTTCGTTCATTAGGTTCCATCATCAGCTTTATTTTTTTAAATATGGGCCTCTAAACTTTTTCATCAATTTTACGAGCCACTGTTGTAACAAATTCAGCTATTAATTACAATCGAATGAAAAAGCGTCAATTTCAGTATCGCCACCTCTGTTATTTACTGTATAGCTCTTACTGGAGGGTTATTCTAATGAACCATGATTCCGTTAAGTCCTCTCAATGCATTGAAAATATCTTTCGGATGGCTGATTCTTCTCGGGGTACAATTCCCTATACATAGCTAGAGATTTAGTAGCATTTCTCAAACACTTTGCGTATACGAAAAGCAAATCAACTTTCTCGTCATTTGAAACTTTCATGGTTTTCGCCTCACAAATTCACAGGAATCAAATAATTATTTATGTACTTGTAAATAGATTTGACATTTTGTTATTCTGTTAATTCATGGCTCACTTTGAAACAATAAATCCATTTCAGTACTCTCACAATTTTTTTTCCAAGATTTCTATTTGCCAGAAGACACCATAACTAAACATTTACGCTCCATAAGAGTTGGCTTTCGAACAGTTCTTTCATATTCATACAAAATCCCTTGAATGCATAGGCACGTTCAAAATTTCAAAAGATGTACCTATGGAAAATCTTTGAGTTTTAAAATATTGGTTTTTACGTTTTTCAGACTACACTAACGGAAATTGTTTGACCAAATATTGATGATGTTTTTTCGGAGAAAAACGTCGAGAAATACATGTATTGTAATTAATAGCTGAATTTGTTACAACAGTGGCTACCAAAATTGTTGAAAAAATGTAGAAGCCCATATTTGAAAAAATAAAATTGATGATGGAATCTAATGGACGAAACGTCGCATTGAAAATTGGTTCACATCGGTTTATAAAGAATATGAAACATTATTGAAACTCCTCTGACTTTTTCTACTATCATTCGAAATGGAGTTGTAAGACCCAAAAAACGAAATTCGACTATTTTAGTTTTTGGCGAATATCTCAAAAACAAACATTGATATTTAAGATCTGAAAAAGGCTTATTATTGCTCCCCAAAATTGGAAACTTTTATCCCATTTAACCGACCTTGTAGGTCGCTCCGTTTCCGAGATAGCAATAGTGGGATCAGCTGAAAAAAATGGCCTATATATATATATATATATATATATATATATATATATATATATATATAGTATATATATATATATATATAATATATAGTATATTATATATATATATATATATATATACATATATATGTATATATATATATATGTATATATATATATATATATATATATATATATATATATATATATATATTATATATATATATATATATATATATATATATATATATATATATATATATATATATTATTGTGAACTGTGATAATGAATCGTACTCGAGTATTTATTTTTATGGCAAGGGATGTCAATCAAAAGTAAAGAAAGTCAATTTACTCTTTTTTTAATTCCATATGTCTAGCTTTCGAAACGAAGTTTGTTTCTTCTTCAGGACTGTCTGCAATTGGGAACATACAAAAGTTACAAAAATATATCTAAATTAATTTAAAATATTAACCTACAGAACGTGTTAAGAGTTTCCTTTTCTTTGGTCTGCTTTCATTTAAGTATAAACTATATAAATAACATTAAACACGATACCGCAACCTCCAAATCAAATCAAACACAAATGTCAAAGAACAAATACAATTTACACTGATATCAATTGTCAATCATAGAGTCAATATTCAGTCCTGGTGTCGCCATCTCCGTCACTATTCATCAATTGGTCCATCGTAGAATTTCTTTCCAAAGTTTGTTTGTGATAATATAAATGTATAGATGTTACTTAAGTTTTCTACGTCTGATTTTTTATTTATAGGATTTGTTTGTTTTTGTATATGAATCATCTCCAGAGTTAGTCTTTTTTTTTTGTATTACCTTCAATATCCAATATCTTCACATTGTTGAAGTCTATAGTATGGTTCAAAACTTTTGCATGCATAGCCAAATGACAACGAGTATTGTACTTCCCTATGTCACTCTTATGCAATGCCAATCTACTTTTCAACAATTGAGAAGTTTGTCCGACGTACGTACATTCACATTCGGACTCTTTGGTCCTCATCAGAACGAATATATATATATATATATATATATATATATATATATATATATATATATATATATATATATATATATATATATATATATATATAAATATATATATATATATATAAACATATATATATATATTATATATATATAAATATATATATATATATATATATATATATATATATATATATATATATATATATATATATATATATATATATATAAGGTTTCCGTGGTTTCCCTTACCATCTAATAATAACAGATTTGAATGTTAATATTGGACTGAATAGCACGTAATAAATAACAGAGAACCGCCACAGCCGAAAAATTTTGATGAAACATAGTAGTCTTTTTTAACTATTCGAATTTTTTCAAATCAATAAATGTCAAAGAATTTTCAATTTTTCAAAAGTTTTGAAAAAGCCTCGAATGTCGTGGCGAAAAGTCATCTTTTCAATAAAATCGAGTTTTTTGAGATTCACCAAGCCTGTTATTGCTAATAATTATCAAAAAAGTTAAAAATAGTTCAGAGGCAACAATAATTCAAATAAATATCAATATATATATATATATATATATATATATATATATATATATATATATATATATATATATATATATATATATACTAGCTGACCCAGCAAACGTTGTTCTGCCATATAAATTATATTTATCTACCTATCTTTCTATCTATTCATCTATATGCAGATGTATCTCCATCTATCTAACTATCTATCTATCGTTCTATCTATCTATTTATCTATCTATCTACATATTTATCAATCCATCAGAGCCGGCAAACGTTGTTCTGCCATATAAATTATTTTTATTTATCTATCTTTCTATCTATTCATCTATCTACCGATGTATCTCTATCTATCTAACTATATATCTATCTAGATAGTTATCTATCTATCTATCTAACTATCTATCTATCATTTTATCTATCAATCTATCTGACCCGGCAAACGTTGTTTAAATTATTAAAATGGCTATTAAAAAATATGGGTTGTTGATAGAAGGGTGAAAACTCAGACATAGGTAATTAGTCATGAAAAATAAAAAAATTTGTCCAAAAAATTTATAAAAATGTTTGGGGTAGACCACCTTAATCACTTAGAGGTATGAAAAATATATTACGACCTATTCTCAGACCGACTATTGTTATTTTCGGTTGCCATCTTGCAACCCCATTGTGGATCTGTGGATAAAATAAAAAAAATGAAAATCGCGATGGAAAAATAAGGGTCAATCGTGAAAGGGTGAAAAATTGAGAGCAATATAAATTTTATTCATTCTAAGTCATGACAAAATAAAAATAAAAATCTTACCAAAAAAATTGAAGTTTATAATTAACAAATAAAAAATAGGGGTTGATCGTAGAGGGGTGGAAATTAAGGGGTGGACCACCCACAACATTCAGGGGGATGAAAAATAGATGTTGTCCGATTCTCAGACCTAGCCGATATGCACACAAAATTTCATGAGAATCGGTCAAGCCATTTCGGAGGAGTTTAAAAAATTAAAAATAGGGGTTGATGGTAGATGGGTGAAAATTTAGGATTGTATGTATTTTTGAATGCTGTATCATTCAAGAGAATGAACAGAAAATTTTGTCTGAAAAATTAAAAAAATATCAAGGGGTGGATTATCCTTAACATTTAGGTGGATGAAAAATAGATGTTGGCCGATTCTCAGACCTACCCGATATGCACACAAAATTTCCCGAGAATCGGTCGAGCCATTTCGGAGGAGTTCAACTTCTAACACCGTGACACGAGAATTTTATAGATTATTATTATATATATATATATATATATATATATATATATATATATATATATATATATATATATATATATATATATATATATATATATATATATATATATATATATATATATATATATATATATTATATATATATATATATATATATATATATATATATATATATATATATATATATATATATATATATATATATATATATATTTATACAGGGTTATTCACGTTATTCGACACGAAGAGTTATGGCTAAAGTATTAGATTTTATAAAATTTTTTTCTTTAGGATGGATAGGGGCCTATTAGAACTACATTTTAAAAATATTTTCATGTTGTACAGGGTGTTCCAAAAACACGAAAAGTATCAAAGTTGGTAGTTTTTAAATGGAATACCCTGCATATTATCTCATTTTTGGATGTTACGCTGTAAACAAATGCCACTTTCACTAAGGTTTAACTCACCTTAACCTTATGGTTTTCGAAATATCTCGTATTTTGTGAAAATGTAGTATCAGTTTTAACGCTTAAACTCTCAACTGGTGTTTTCTTTTTTTCAACCAAATTAATGATAGGGCCTACTAACTGGATCAAACTTCATGTCGCACTTGTAAAATATTGACTTACTTAGATTTGGTGTGTAAAAATAAAGGTAAAATAATGGCAAGCTTTAACCCTCTCGCTCACCTTGTCCCCAATTGAGGACAACCTTCTTTGGAATTTTTCCTATGAAGTGCCGCTTGCTCTTACTTCTCTGTCACATTGTTCTCAGTTGTGGACATCATATACTTCCAAATGAATATATGTGCTGCCATCTACAAGCTGATGGAAAAAAAATTCATTCATTTGAAATATAGGTTTCCGTAGGGTGGTAGCTGTGACAGCAGTGTAGCGCTCTACTGTTTATTTTTTTTGGTTATATTCGTTAGACCACGTGTTTGAAAACTGTTTGTTCACGTTCACAATAAGTGTAGACTTGTTGTTTTTGAAAGTGTGGTGTCCTAATTTGAGGACATTGTGAGCTAGCGGTAAACGCAACATCTAGGTAAATATAACAGCACTTTTATTTTATTTCTGCAAAAGTTAAATTTTATACATTTTAGTACTTCGAAAATGGACCATTCATGAAATACTATACCCTGTAGTGTTATTTTAATAAAACATTAATATTTTACCCTCTGAACATATTTCTGAAAATTTTTTGTCTTCCATCAGCTCATGATGTTCTCAATTGGTGAATTCTCACTAGAACAAGTTTTGCCCTCCTTCGAGATTCCATTCACACTACGAGACGCAACCTAAATCACACTAACGAACTACTTCTCAAAACTTTCCATCACCTTCACTCTTTCCACATCCATCCAATCCTATGGGACACTTTTGATCGCCTATCCAACTCCAAGGCACAACATCTTTTCGACCAAAAGACCTTAACCCAGAAAAATAAACTAGCCAAACTCATTAATTCCCAAAAACCACAAAAATCATTTTCATCTTATACCTCCTCCATTGTTCACAATTATTCTGACACCCCAATTTCCGAGATCGCAACAAAAGCACTCTCGAAAGGTTTCAACTATTCCATCACACCTAAATCCATCCCCATAGAAACTATCATCTCCCAAACAGAAGAAGCAATTTCCCATCTTCCAACAGATCAAGCGGAAACTGCCAGGCATGACATCGCCAAAATTCTTCGTACAAGTCGGCCACCCCGTCCCAACCTCACTTTTTCTGAGAGGCAATCTCTCAAAGAACTTTACAATGACCAAAATATAGTCGTCCTCCCAGCCGATAAAGGCAATGCCACTGTCATTCTCAACACTTCTTCTTACCTCGATAAAATGTCCAATCTCCTTGACACCCCCGACTATAAGCGTATCACTCATGACCCGACAACATACCTGGAGAAAACCACAAGATCTCGTATCAACCAATCGAATCTCCCACCTGAAATAAAAAAGTCTCTAATCCCAAGGGAAAAATCTTCAAGAACCCCTCGAATTTATGGTCTACCCAAAGTTCACAAACCTAATATTCCAATTCGACCTATTGTCAGCGCTTACAATTGTCCAACACATCCTCTTGCAAAAATATCTCGCCAAAAATCCTTCAACCTCTTGCCGAACAAACCCAGTCATACGTCAAAAAACTCTTTTCACTTCAATGAACTCCTCCAAAATATTGATATTACCCCAAATGATCTCCTTGTTAGTTTTGATATTGTCTCCTTATTTACAAATATCCCCATTGAAGAAACACTTTCCATCCTAGACACGAAACATCAAATATCCCCAGACAACCTATCCCTGATCAAACACTGCATGGCCAACACTTACTTCATCTTTCAAGGCAATTTCTTCAGACAAATCAAGGGAGCCCCAATGGGATCCCCTCTCTCCCCCGTCATAGCCAACATTTTCATGGAACATTTCGAAACCCAAGCTCTCTCGTCATTCGACCTTAAACCATCATGCTGGCTACGTTATGTAGACGATGTCTTTGCGATCTGGCCCCATGGCGGAGACTCGTTGCTCCACTTCTTGAATCATTTGAATGGCATACATCCAAGTATCCAATTCACAATGGAAGTGGAAAACGATGGGTCTCTGCCATTCCTCGATGTCATGATCAAAAAACTTCCATCCCAAGGCTTCTCCTATTCAGTTTATCGTAAACCCACCCATACAAACCGTTATCTGAACGCCCAGTCTCACCACCATCCTTCTCAACTTAACTTTGTAGTTAATACCCTAATCTACCGTTCCATTCGACTATTTGACGACGAACACCGTGAATCAGAACTCAATACTCTAAAACATATATTATTACGGAACGGTTACAACACATATCAAATCAACAAGAGCATACGCAAACACACAAACATCACCCCACCTCTACCACCTTCCAATCCCACTGAACAAGAATCTACACCTAAATTATTTCTTCCTTACATCAAAGGAGTAACAGATAAGATCGCAAGATCTCTCAAAAACACAAACATCAAAACAATATTCACTACTCAACAAAAACTCTCCCATCTGATCAGATCCGTCAAGGATAAAATTCCTAACGAAAATCACGGTGTTTATGAGATTCCCTGTTCCAATTGTCCTCGTTCTTATATAGGACAAACGAACCGAAGAATTCAGGTCCGTGCCAAAGAACATTCACTTTCGGTAAGACACTCAGATATCGCCAACGCCCTTTCCCAACATCACACCCAAACAGGCCACATTATCGATTTCCCCAATACAAGAACTATTGCTCCCGTCCGATCTTTCAAATCCCGAATTTACCGTGAAGCTGTAGAAATAGAAAAACGTCCAAATTGTTTGAACACCAGAGATGACAGTCACAGACTCCCATCAGCATGGAAACCACTTCTCAGTGGTCGCCATGTCACACCCAATCAGAGTGCATCCCGCACTGATGAGCGTGAGTACCCGCCCCTACCCCTATAAATACGGCCACGCGACGATCGGCCCGTCAGTTGACTCTGAAGAGTAGGCAGATTGAGACTTCAGAGTTGACAGGAAGCAGTACGGTTAGTGGAGTAGGCAGGTTGAGACCACGCAATCGTATTGTTTCCGATTCCTTCTAATTCGATTCGTGGAGTAGGCCGATTGAGGCCACGAGTCTGAATTATTTCCCTTCTAATTCTGAGCCGAAACGTCGAGATTTTTCAAATCTTTTACGCGGTTCATTCCGTGAACCAAGTTTTTCATATATATATATATATATATATATATATATATATATATATATATATATATATATATATATATATATATATATATATATATATATATATCAGTGGCGGCTCGTGAGGTTTTGGTTTGAGGAGGCTACAAGAGGTGTTAAAAAATGCACCATAGGCGAAAATTTTCAGCATTTCAAGGTCAACCGCCTTATAATTTAAAGAAAATCAAAGTAAAACAAGCACCCTGAGCTATTAATTTGTTTTCACTTTCGAGTGTCTACCTTGATACCTACAACTCCTATTTACAATATTCACAAAAACTCTTCTCAGCCAATTAATCAATTCATCCATTCATCAAATTTTTTTTTCTTTCACAAAATAGGTACCTACCTACCTACTTAACGAAGTTGTTAACAGCTGGTGAGAGCAAATAAAAAGTTATTATATATTTTTGAAGATTAGCGGGATTCTGCGATCTCTAACGTTAGCAAAATGATCTATAATATCCTCATAAAAAATTTTGTCTTTCGCCAAAAGTTTTACCAATTTTTTTTCAATAGACAACAAACTAATATTCTTCAAACGATCCTGGCTCATTGAATTTCGTAAATAAGTTTTAATTATCTTAAGAGTGGAAAACGAGCGCTCTACGGAAGCCGATGTCACCGGGATAGAAACAATTAGACATAAGAGTTTATAAACTTGAGGTAAATCTTGATTCAAATCATTATCAAAAAGGTATTTAATAGTCCTCACATGATTTTCATTTTGCCCCAAAATTTCATTGTCATTATAAACAACACACAGTTCACTTTTTATGGCCACCTTATCAAAAAAAAGTGTATTTTTGACATAAATTTTCCAAAAGGTTATCTGGAAAATTAGCCGAAAATCCGGTAAACAAATTTTTATTGAGTAAGTCGAAGAAATGCAGTTCTTTCAAATCAGAGAACCTTATTTCTATTTGACCCCTAATAGTATCCAAAATTTCATAAAATATTTGCTTATAGTGAAGCTCCATATCTGCGTAACTGAATTTCTTTCGTTTTGGGCTAAATTGAGTCGTATCATCAGTAGTTTGAAATACAGAAAATAGTTTTTTAAAATAAACTTCTGCACGAAATTCTGAAATTTTTTCCAAAAGAAACTTGAGCCGATTTCGTGAGTAAATGACATCTGAAAACTTGTGCTGTAAGAATTGAAAAACTATTTCTGTTTGTTCAGAAATTAATTTAAAGATGTTTAAAAAATATATAAATTCCTTATCTTGTAAGTAAGATATTAATCCGCATGCTGTATTTAAAGTTACTTTATCGGTGAAAAATTCCTCACTTTCAACTAGGTATAGAATTAAATCCTCAAATCCTAAGCAGCCCCAAACAGAGACATTTTCACTAGTAAAAAGTAAACACTGCAAACAAAATAATTTATTTTTTACCTGTGATCCGGTTAGGCAAGGATGTCTCTCATAATTCCTTGTATTAAAACCGCGGTTTTGTTGTCTGTTACGCTGCACTAAATTGTTTAATTCAGAGGTAGGTCGCAATGTTTTTATCAAAACTTTATCCTCATAACTTAGTGCACTAAACTTATGGGATAACAAATATTCCACTAAGTCACCATTGAAATTTTTGAAATTAACTTCAGTAACCAAACTCATTTTAAAACAATACGCGAGCAATATAAGTAAACAAGCTGTTGTCGGCCATTAGTAACTACGATCACACTACGATTCAATTGATGCTTTCCAACGAATTCACTCGACGTCACGCGAAATTCTATAGCTGTGATTGGTCGACATTGTATGAGACTGGGTTCCTATCGGTGTTGCCATTTACATGTGTTTTGCTTTTCTATTGCAATGAAGTATTCATTCGGAGTATTTGCACCGTTGTTTGCTTTTCTGTGACAGGCATAATGAACGTTGAGAATATACCTTTCTAAGCCTCCGCAGCGTTGCCGCAAATCTTGAAATGAATGAAATGCAGTAAATGTAAATACCTTCTATCTTAATTAATGAATTATATTATATAGTGTAGGTTGAAAGGAAGGTAGGTGCATAAAATAATATGATTTTGATTAATATGAATATGCTGAATGCTGACGATTCAATATAATATATTAGTGATGCACGGAATATTATTGAGGAGGCTTAGCCTCTTTAGCCTCCTTTGACTAGCCGCCCCTGATATATATATATATATATATATATATATATATATATATATATATATATATATATATATATATATATCTATTCGAATTATTGTTGCTGTGAACTATTTCTAATCTCTATATATATATATATATATATATATATATATATATATATATATCTATTCGAATTATTGTTGCCTGTGAACTATTTCTAATCTCTTGATAACTATTAGCAATAACAGGCTTGTTGAATCAAGATGTCCATAAATTACTCATAAAAAACGATTACCCAATAAAACTTATACAAAAAATCACTAAAAATAGAATTCATAAACTTCACAACACATTAGAAACATCAAAAAAAGAAAATATTAACAAAAAATATATTCCTCTTCCATATATTCCTTATTTAAGTAATAAAATTTCACAAATTTTAAATCCACACGATATTAAAGTAGCCCACACCGCACAAAATCAAATAAAACAAATATATTCTAAATTAAAAAGTAAAACACCTCTTCTGCAAAAATCTCATGTTGTTTATAGTATACCCTGTAATAATTGTAATAAATCATATATAGGACAAACTTTTCAAAATTTAGAAGAAAGATTAAAAGCACACAAATATACCATAACACAAACCACAGCACTAATAAAACATAAAAACAATGAGAATCATACTTTCAACTTTAATAGCACAAACATTTTAGAAATAGAAAAAGATCAAAAACGCAGAGAAATTTTAGAAATGTTACATATTCAAAAAAATTTAAATAAAGTCGTAAATGATAGAACAGATATCCAACATTTGAGTTCAATATACGCAGATTTAATTCTTTAATTTTTCTAAGAAACAACATAAATCAAAACAAAATAATTCAACAAACAAACTCTAACCATAACAACTCATCTTCTTAGACAAAATCTAAACATCTATAATTTTCCATTTTTCTGAAAAGAAAGTATAGTTCAGAGCATATGATCTCCAAAATTACAAGTAATGTCTTTTTAAAGACAACAATCAAATATTTTGAACCTATTTTGTACATTACGTGGGTGAAGGTTTCTGTGGTTCCCTTCCTATCTAATATCAACAGACCTGTCTGTTGATATTGGACTAAATAGCACGTAATTAATAACTGAAGACGGCCACAGCCGCAAATAGAAATTTTTGAAAAAAAGATAAACAGTACCCTATCCTTTGACTCTTCAAAATCAAAATAATTTGAACCTATTTCGAACATTACGTTGGTAAAGGTTTCTGTAGTTTCCCTTACCATCTAATAATAACAGATTTGAATGTTAATATTGGACTGAATAGCACGTAATAAATAACAAAGAACGGCCACAGCCGAAAAATTTTAGTGAAACAGAGTAGTCTTTTTCTATTCAAATTTTTTCAAATCAATAAATGTCAAAGAAATTTCAAATTTTTCAAAAGTTTCGATAAAGCCACGAATGTCTTGGCGAAACGTCAACTTTTTAATAAAATCGAGTTTTTTAAGATTCAACAAGCCTGTTATTGCTAATAATTATCAAGAGATTATGTATATATATATATATATATATATATATATATATATATGTATATATATATATATATATATATATATATATATATATATATATATATATATATATATATATATATATATATATATATATATATATATATATATATATATATATATATATATATATATATATATATATAGATATATTCAATCGAATTGTTGTTGCCTGTGAACTATTTCTAATCTCTTTATAATTATTAGCAATAACAGGCTTGTTGAATCTCAAAAAACTCGATTTTATTAAAAAGTTGACGTTTCGCCACGACATTCGTGGCTTTATCAAAAAGTTTTGATAAAGCCACGAATGTCGTGGCGAAACGTCAACTTTTTAATAAAATTGAGTTTTTTGAGATTCAACGAGCCTGTTATTGCTAATAATTATCAAGAGATTATATATATATATATATATATATATATATATATATATATATATATATATATATATATAATATATGTATATATTTTTTTTTTTTTTAAAATTTTTTCTTTTATTGAAGATTTTATTTTTTTTTTACAAATACAAAGTATAATATACATTTATTTAATTTGAATATAATAATGTTAGCCCTGCATAATTCTATTTTTTATGAGATGGAACCTATCTCCATACCTCCCATTATAATTGGATTCAGTTTACGCCGGTTTTCTTAGGAACGGAACTCCGGCGTAAACCGAGGGCTACCTATATATATATATATATATATATATATATATATATATATATATATATATATATATATATATATATATATATTTTTTCATTTATTTAAGCCTATTAAAGTCCCCAAACGGGACTATACAGCTGTACAATTTTCTTAATTACTTTACAGGGATTTCACTATGCCATTTTACACATTCAATTTACAGTCTTGTAGATATTTAAAAATATGTTTTATTTGATAAGAGTTAGATTTGAAGGGAGGAAACAGTTTAATCTTTGCTAAATTCATAAACAGGATATTTCTCTGTATGTTGTAAGAAGGGCATTGCCAAAGTATATGATCTAGGTCCTGATTTTCATAACTGCAAGAGCATGATGAGTTCTCGATTATGCCTACACGTGCTAATGACGCAGCTAAGTTGTAGTGGTCACTTCTACAGCGATTGATGCTAACTACTAGTTTTCTAGGCAGATTTTTTTTCCAGAACCAAGGTTTGATACTTTGGGTTATGAAGTTTTGGAAGTAAAGTGAACCTTAGATTCTCCCTATGCTTACATTTGTTTCTCTTGAGTTACAATAGGATTTTTGTTTGAATTCCTGTCGGAGGTCGCTTTGGGGTATCTTAATTTTGATGTCAGGTTCTTTTTGAGCTGCGCTTTTAGCTAGAGAGTCTGCTTTTTCGTTTCCTTGTATATTAAAATGAGATGGTACCCAGTAGAATTCTATTTTACCTAAGTTATTCGTCATCTTCTTATAATTAAAATAATTTTCTCTTATATGCAGAATGTGAGGATTGATTTTAATATTGAGCTTATTTTCTGTTATACATTTTAATGCACTGAGAGAATCAGTAAAAATTTTGTAGTTTTCATTTGGGTGGGATAGGGCTACTTTGGTGGCTTCATGAATGGCAACACATTCTGCAGTGAATATTGATGCATCTTTTATCAAACTTATTGAAATATTGATATTTGATTCCTCTGAGACGCATGCGCTCCCTACAGATTTTGAGTTTTTGCCATCAGTATATATATTCACAAAGTTGTCTTTTTCTGGCATGTTGATTATGATAATATTCGGAATGGGAGAATTTTCTGCCGTAATGCCTATTTCGGTGTTGATTGCAATTTTTGTCATCAGGGCTTGATAACTTGTGTCATATAGGGCATATTTGTTTGTGATATTGATTTTGTTGTTAATTTAGTCATATAGGTCTTCTACGCATTGTTCAATTATTGTGTTTTTGACAACCCGATTGGTACCTCTATGTTTCATCAGTTTGTGTATGTTTTGATTAGACATTGTACTATTGTTCGATAGCGCCCTACTTATGTATGAGCTGCACAAAAATTTAGCACGTTCAAAGAGAGACGGCAGTTTGGATTCTTCTAATATTAAATTTGTGGGTGTACTAATTATATAGCCCATTGAGATTCGCAAGGCTGAAATCTGCATCTGTTCTAGTTTTTTCAATACTTTCTTTGACTCGTAAAAATTTTATGATGTTGAGGCTCTTATTACACTTGCTTAAGACGTAATTGAGATGTGTTGAGAAAGACATGTTATAGTATATTTGAACACTTTTTGGTATGTTATGTATGATTTCGTTTACATAGATAATGTACAGTAGGGGACTGAGTACTCCACCTTGTGGGACGCCTTTATATACTAATCTTGGCGCTCCTTCAGTGAAGCTAGTGTATATTTCTCTGCATCTAGTTAAGAATTTTACAAATGATACAAGATTTTTTGTGCATTTAATTTTGGCCAATTTATCCAGTAATATATTTATGTCCACATTATCAAAAGCTCCCTGTACGTCTAGAAATACTGCAATAGTGTCCTTGCGATTTTTGAAACCCTTTTGTATATACAAGGATAAATTAAATAAGTTGTCGTTACAAGACTGCCCTTTTCTGAAGCCTGTTTGTGAAATTGGAAGTATTTGATTAGTCTCACACCAGTATTGAAGCCGATTTTGTATGAGTGTTTCAAACGGTTTGCTCAAACAAGAGGTGAGAGCAATAGATCGATAATTTTCTTTATCTGCTTTTTTGATGAAATGAATATAAGATTTTGACCAGTTGTAGTATATATGCATATATAAATATATATATATATATATATATATATATATATATATATATATATATATATATATATATATATATATATATATATATATATATATATATATATATATATATATATATATATATATATATATATATATATATATAATATATATATATATATATATATATATATATATATATATATTTTTTTTTTTTTTTTTTGAAGATTTTGTAGAGGACACCAATTTATGTATCATTTTTGTACAAGTAATATTCGTATTTCTTTCCGATGGGAAATTCAATCATCTTAGGGGATAGTTTAATTACATTAGGAGCAGTGGCGTAGCCAGGATTTTTTTTGGGGGG
Organism: Cynegetis impunctata; assembly: GCA_030704885.1. Taxonomy (NCBI): domain Eukaryota; kingdom Metazoa; phylum Arthropoda; class Insecta; order Coleoptera; family Coccinellidae; genus Cynegetis; species Cynegetis impunctata. Next base: position 36,090 of record JARQZK010002937.1, on the reverse strand, counting down.
CCAGCGACTGTTCTATAATATATAATATATACAAAGGTGTATATATATATATATATATATATATATACAGGGTGTCCCGTAAATAAGACGCCAGAGTGACACTGGAGGTAGATTGGTTTCAGGTCAATCACATAACATCAACATGACCTCGATAAAAGTTTTCTGGTTTTCGAGATATTGCCACTCTTATGTTTTTTTCAAAAATCTATTCTTTTTGGTCATTTTCTCGCCTGTTTTGAATATAAATAAGTTCTAACTCATGGTTTTTTTTTCTTGTGCTATCATCAATATATGGTCGAGACAATTGCCCTATCATTTCATTAAAAACTAGCTCACTCTTCTCAAAAAAAATCAAGTTGTTTCAATTTAATTTAAATCCGAAACCCATAAGTAAAGTTTGACTATTTGCTGTGAAAAAATATTGTACCAGACAGAATCAGCAAATGATCTTAAAAACTAGCTTATTTAATGCTCTTTCGAGAACAGTATAACATTTGTGGTTTTTTTCTTTCAAAAGTCTAAAAATTTAAATTTTTGTCTTTGAAGTGATACTTGCGAAATACACTACGCCGCAAATTTAACGCATACATTAAATACTTCCTAAGTTTTGACTGAATATTTTCTCAGGCGGTGATCCGATTTGAATAAATTTTTCACCAAATTGTAGCTCCGTTCTTTGAGAAAATGCAATAGTTATAAGATGATCAAAAAAAATATGAATAATCTTATTGTACAAGGTGTTTGAATAGCGACATGTTTTCTTCGTCCAAGTTTACATCCTTCTGCGGGCAATATCGGGTAGCTCAGGCAGAAAAAAATAGACGGTGTTATAATCGCATGTCTTCTGAGTAATTCGTTTTTTCAATCGTCTATTTATCTCGAGCCACTCGAAAGATATTCATGTTTTTATAACTGCTTACACTTCTCACACGAAATTTTTTGAAACTTTTTTGTTAATTTGCGAAGAAGGCTGTGTATACAAAATTTCTTTACAAGTAGAAACTGTGTTTATTTGGTTTTGTATGTCTCTCCATACTACAAGCCCCTTCCGAATCTTTTGAAAACTACCTGCCTACCAGTTTAGAATGGGTTTTTCCTACTTTACTAATTTGTACTCATCCTTTTATTTACCCTTTCTACACAATTTGTCATTTATTTATGTCTTGTATTCGATATAACGGAGAAACCTATTTATTAGTTAGCATCAAGCATCTGAAGAAGATGAAGTTTCACGGAAACAAGAGTCAAGCGTTACTTTACTTTGTGTATATAAATAAATATGTATATTGTTTTTATAAACCATTGTTTTGAAATATTTATTAATTTACATCATGCCCAATCAATTCAAAATAAATAAATAAACAAAGTTGTCAACTTTTAATGAAATTTTGTATACACAGCCTTCTTCGCAAATTAACAAAAAAGTTTTAAAAAATTTCGTGTGAAAAGTGTTAGCAGTTATAAAAACATGAATATCTTTCGAGTGGCTCGAGATAAACAGACGATTGAAAAAAAATTACTCAGAAGACATGCGACTATAACACCGTCTATTTGGACGAAGAAAACATGTCGCTATTCAAACACCCTGTACAATAAGTTTATTAATTTTTTTTTGGATCATCTTATAACTATTGCATTTTCTCAAAGAACGGAGCTACAATTTGGTGAAAAATTCATTCAAATCGGATCACCGCCTGAGAAAATATTCAGTCAAAATTTTTTTTCAGGAAATACTTAATATATGCGTTAAATTTGCGGCGCAGTGTATTTCGCAAGTAGCACGACTTCAATGACAAAAATTGGAATTTCTAGACTTTTGAAAGAAAAAAACCACAAATGTTATACCGTTTTCGAAAGAGCATTAAATAAGCTAGTTTTTAAAATCATTTGCTGATTCTGTCTGGTACAATATTTTTTCACAGTAAATAGTCAAACTTTACTTAAGGTTTTCGGATTAAAATTAAATTGAAACAACTTGATTTTTTTTTGAGGTTAGAGAGGTAATTTTTAATGAAATGATAGGTCAATTTTCTCAACTATATATTGATGATAGCACAAGGAAAAAAAAACATTAGTTAGAACTTATATATATATATATATATATATATTCAAAACAGGCGAGAAAATGACCAAAAAGTATAGATTTTTGAAAAAAACATAAGAGTGGCAATATCTCGAAAACCAGAACTTTTACTAAGGTCATGTTGATGTTATCTGATTGTCACTCTGGCGTGTTAGTTACGGGACACCCTGTATATATATATATATATATATATATATATGTATATATATATATATATATATATATATATATATATATCTCTATATATATATATATATATTTATTTATATATATATATATATATATATATATATAAAGAATATAGGGCTATTCAAATTCGAGTCTCTGCATGGGGATTTCGATAACAGTAAGAGATAGAGGGTCGGTTGAATGGGGGAAAGTAACGTATTTCAGAAGTTAATTATATGAATAAAAAAAATCTGACCCAGCGTCTTCTGTCCTGGAGTTATACAGGCAAAATCGAAAATTTCGAAGTTCTTCTTTTGCCTATATCTTTTTATTTTACGAAATTTTTTTAAAAAATTCACCACTTTTCCATAACAACTTTATGTAGCCTCTCCAAATATCTGAATAAAATGCATATATAGGGTATCGTACACATTGTGCCACCCTTTACTTTTAATATTCAAATACGGACCTGTATTGTTTATTGCATTTTTCCAAATGCCAAGAGTCATGTTTCATATTAGCGTTTTATTTTTATCTAGTATTTGAAACATCACAATCTCCACAAAATGTTTACCCCTCGGACACATTCGTTCTTCATGTGCATCACTACATATCGGACATACCTTTTTCTGCATGCAGTCTTGTCTTTTGTGATAATTCCTTGGCAGTTGTAACATTTAGGTACATTCAGGTCTTCGTATACCACGAGTCTTTTCCATCCCAGGCATAGCTTCTTAAAAAATAGTATTTGATGAAAAGTATTCGGCGCAGCTTCGCAAACATCGTTCTAGTTCCATTTCTCTTTTCTCGAATAAAATTTACTTTGATTTCATCCCTTAAATCGTTTTGTTTAGAAAGTTTTCAATTTCCTCCTGTGTATGTTCCTGGGTAAGAACCACAATTTTGATACGCGGTTGTTTCATTTCACTCATTTTGATTTCATATTTTTCCTTCTAGTTACTCTCCATTGCTTGTTTCAGGGTATCCAGTTCATGTTTAGTCTTGCATTTGAGTTCCATATTTACGTCTTTTGTTGTTTTCAAATTGATAATTACGATTTTAAGTTCGGCTAGATTAATTTTTGTGTATAAATATCTCTTAATTTGATGTATAGGTTGATGTTTTTTTGGTTTTACTATTATTTTTGGAATATTCATCTTCACTGGTTTTGATGTTTGAGTTTGAAGTACAGTAGCAGCATAAGTAAGCTTGTTTGACTGTTCAAGATTTTCAATTTTTTCATTCAACAGTTTCATGATAGTTTCTTGATATAATTTTCTCTTTGTTGGCTATCAAGTTCTATAATATCCCCAAAAATGCTAGATTTCTACATTTTTTGCAGTTGTATTTCAGTGTTCGTTTTTGGAGATAAATACATATCAGTTCCGATGTGATCAGTTCACTACATTCAATGCAAATATGGTTTCCACAGGAATCACATTGAAAACATGGTTTTTTTACATGCTTTGTTGGTTGCCTAATGATATTGCATGTGGAGCAATTCATCTTGATTGAGTTTCATGTATCCTATTTTGCCCCAGAATAAGTTCCAAGTACGGCATTGGTTTTTAATTCAGTTTATCTTTTTGCACTCAAAATTAATCAGCGAACGGCCGCACAGGTGTCTAGAGCGTCACAATATCTTTTTTCCGTTCCTTATTCGGGAAAACAAGCAACAAAATGAAACGAAATCATCACATCAATAACTATTCTTCCATAATTTTTCTAATTCTCATGAAAACTGTCAAGTTGGTGGATTATCCTCATATAAATTTCATATCTTATTTCCCCAATTAATTAAGGCTAATAAAATAAATTCGCAATATCCAGCTGATAGGACGTCTCAAGCACACATCCAACACGAACCAACAATTGATATATATATATATATATATATATATATATATATATATATATATATATATATATATATATATATATATATATATATATATATATATATATATATATATATATATATATATATATATATATATATATATATATATATATATATATATATATATATATATATATATATATATATATATATATATATTGATTATTTTAGGCAAATATAATTGAATTTTTTTAAATTTATTTTACCTGTGTTCTTATATATTTATCTTTTTGTTGTATATAACAGGCCATTCGAGTTTGAAAACCGATTTAATCAACAGTGAACGTATCTTCTGACACTGGCATACTTATCTACTTCCAGTACACCTCCATGGGAAATTGAAAGAATGTTATTGAGCTATCTCGAGAAAATTCTGATTTATTGGAATTTACAATTTTCTTTTCATGTTTCAGTATCCTAGAAAGTTTCAATTACCTCATCTATATCCGAATATGTACTGGAAGTATAACCAAAATAACAATTTTAAAACAATTCATTCTTAGTACACCATCACATACACCATCACAAACACCATCAAATACACCATCACACACACACACACACACACACACACACACACACACACACACACACACACACACACACACACACACACACACACACACACACACACACACACACACACACACACACACACACACACACACACATTTAGTTGCAAGAAGCAACACCAAGTATCAAGGTCAAATGAATTTAATAAAAACGGTAGAATAAAAATTAGAACTGAATAAAAGGCAGCATGAGCACTTGGTGTATTGTATTTGCTTGCTGTGTGTATGTGCGATGTATATGTGTGCGTGGTATGTGTTAGACACGTATGTGTTGGTAAAATAACTGTTGATTTTCAATGTCTAAGATATATTATTTTACTCCGCAATCCCAGTTTATTTAGAAATTTACTGTTTTTTTCAGACTATCATTGAATTGGCCGAAAAAGGACCTAGCGGTTTTGAACCAACCAATTTCTGCTCTGCCTGCCTCATACGTAGGCCACTGAGGTCAAAGCATTGCTCAGTGTGTAATCATTGTGTAGCTAAATTTGATCATCATTGCCCTTGGGTAGCGAATTGTATAGGTAAAGTCACGAAGTAATATTTTCAAATTAGATGCATTGAAATATTTTAACCTGAAATTCCGTTATTACAACAGTTGATCAAGCAGAATTATTCAATAATCTAAAATAATTTTATATCTAGAAGTATAGTAATATCAAGATACTTCAACTAACTTTTATATGTATTCTAACACAATAGTAATTGCATGAATTTTTGAAGGAAAAAGATCGATTTGGATTTAAATTATTTCAGTGATATTAGTTTTTTCTATTTATATTCAATTTATTGTCTTTGCTATATCCTAGTTTGGTATATTTTCTGCTTTATATTTATAATACTTTTTCACTTGACACTTGAAAAGTTGGAAAAAATAGGAAAAATTTCAGAATATAGTCAATGTGGACACACAAATTTTTATATTATAATTTAATTCCGGATCATAGACTGCAATTAAACACAATAGTTAATTATCTCAACTTCTATTATATGAATAAGTTTTTTCTACCACTGAGGAAATTTTTTAACAAAATTAGTATTAGTAGATATTTATGAGAACTTTCGGGTCATATTTGTGAAAGCCTAAGTGTTCTAATAAACTTTCGAAAATAATCTGCGCAGGAGTATAATATTTTTTAACCGAAAGTAACAGAAATATTTTAGCACTCTACTAATTAATATGAATTTTCGAAACATTGTTCTCCTGAATTATTCGCTGGTTACAATTCAGAAAGTTAATCCTAAAATATATTTTTATGTTTAAGTTGATTAAGAATGATTCAATAGTCCATTATGAGTAAAAATTTTTCAGGTATGAAAAACCACAAATATTTTATTGGATTTCTTTCTTATTTGGTTATTATGTGCGCCCAGTTGATTCTTGGATCAATTAAGTTTTGGCAAAATCAACCAGAATGCAATTTGACTAGTATTTCTCCGAATTTCTGGGATACCTTGGGCGACATGGGTCAGTGTGACGCGTGGGTTGCGTGGGTCAGCGCAAATGCTTTGTTCCATTCGATTTGGGTATCCATGTTGCTGGTTTGTCAATTTTACCAGGTAAGTTTCTACATTTATTTCGTTTATTGTTAGTACGAAAAAATAATTCAACACTTAAATGTACACGATACTACCAGATTTTCTTATAGAGTCTGCATTATTTTTTAAAAGTGGACTGTATTGTATAGTTTTCGATTGTTATTTAACTATGAAAGGTAATTAACTAATCCAAATTTACTTACCATCGTTTTTTTTCTGGATACTCCAACTATGATTTGTATTAGATTAATTGTATATAGGAAAGAAATGGGGATCATATACAAGTAACTGATTCCATTTCTCTATCAATAGTACCGAACGTAATTTTACTAACTTATTAGTCACTAGTTATTTCAAAACCAACCAGGGCCCTTGAAATAAACAAAATAAAAGTAAAAATATGAAATTGGCATAAACATTCATAGAAAATTTTTTCAATTAAGGTTAAGTGGGGTAAGTATGTTTTCGGGGTAAGTGTGTAAGCGCCAAATAATTCTTATTCCGATAACATACTGGTGTGGCCATCTATAAAACATTATCTAAAGGTTCATAATAGGCCATTGTTAGCTACAGCCGAAGTTAAGATAATTGCTATATTGGCGGGAAAAGCTAATATTTCATAACCTCTCACCATACACAGTGCATGTAGTTGGTAGACGTTTACTCATCGTGTGACATCATAGTTCCAAGTGAGTTTTTTGAAGTTTTTTCACTACAAATATGGTAAGAAACAGTTCAATTTTAACCTATAGTCGTTATTTTCATTTTAGATTAAGCGTTTATTATTATTTGGTACTAGTACACACTTGTCCCACTAAAATTCTACTCAGTGGAAGTGTGTATTAATTCAGCTGGACAAGTGTGTACTAATAGTGAACATGAGAAAAGTTCACTATTTGAAGAGCTGCTTCTGGAAATGGTGAAACAACACAGAAGAAAAGAAGACAAGAAACCTAGAAGAAAAATCGCGGGTGGAGCTGAAATTATAACTGCTCCAGAGGTAATTAAACATTTACAGAAAAAACCAATTAAGAAGACAGTGAAAAAAAGTGAAGTCTCTAACGTAGTCAGTGAATCAGAAACATCATCAGATGAAGAAGAAGTTTGTGAAGACCAGAGTGACGATGATATTGACGAGGAATTTAGAGATCAGGAAGAATTGATCACATTTATGGATGAACTAAACAAAGGAAATTCAGATGTAGATGTTAGTGATTGGATATTGGTAGTATTCATGTTACTGTCAACAAAAAAGAAGACGAAGAGGTAAAATTAAAATTTTTAAGAAACGTTCATTCGTTAGATCCAACTGCTACAAATTCTTTCATCTGGGCTGATCCTGAGGAATGTGCTTTCATTGGAAAACAAAATATTATTATGATTCTTCCAAAGCTAGTTGTTAGTAAAAAGGGTCTGCATCGATTTGGACTTTCTTTTACAGATTATAATGTTCATTAGTAATATAACTCGATTTATTCAAGTATTTTACTTTACCTTTAGGATATATTCATGTTTTTTCTTCACTTTTAGTTATGTCCATTTCTTGTTAAAAAGTTTGTAACTTGAAGAGTTTGTAAGATAAAAAAATTTTTTTCGTGCAATCGCACGCGAAGCGAGTATTTCACCACAGTCCGCGAAATTTAATTTCGCGGCCGTTACCCATAGCAACGGCCGCCAAACCAAACGTCACTTATACCAAAAAGTAACAACTACTATGATATTTCAAAAGAGACATCCTGTATCTCAATGCATTTTGCGTTCTGTCAAGAACTGTCAAAATATTTTGTATATATTCGAACATGGTCTTTCCGTAGCAACGCTGTGACTTGTTAATTACTGTTGATTTTAAAGCACTAATATTTTTATTTGAAATTGTCTCGTTTAATAATTTTGTCGATTGCACGAAAAATAGTGTGTATGCCATGGCCGCGAAACTTTTTAGCTACCTCAAGATTATCCTGCCTCGGCCGCAAGCGGCCTCGGCGATAATTTCTCTTTCGGTACGCTAAACAGGTATTTCGCAGCCTAGGTATACAAATAACTATTTTGCACCAGTTGGAAAATAAAATATCGCAGTTTTACACACTTGCCCCAGACTTCTACATTTCTTGATATGTGCATTGCACTTTCCCCGTTTCACAGGAGATGTGTGTACTATGGGCATAGAAATATATATAATATAGAAATAAATGCGAAAATGTGTCTATATCAAAGTGTTATTATGAAGATTTGTAGGCAATACCCATAACTATATTATACCAAAATTTGAAATCTGCAACTCTAGTGCTTTGTTTAAAAATATGGTATATATACGAACTTTCCAAATATTGCTACACACTTACCCCACCTTACCTTATTCGTTTTGTATTTCCTAGCAACCGACTATTAATTACCGGATAATAGCGAGTTGAATACAGTGCCATCGACGACCTACAAAGTGGGAATTATGAAGGTTGTAGAATTTCTATTTTACTTTAAAAAATAAATAGTAAGAAAATTGCTTTCCTGTAATATTAAAATTTCGATAACGTACCGGGTGTCTGATTAAGAGAGTCGCGCGGCTGTATCTCACAAACTATACGTCGTAGAGACTTACGGTAAAAAATTTTATAACCAAAGTGGCCAACAAAAAATCCTGGAAATTATTTTCAGGTTTCTAAGATGGCCGCCAGGGGGCGTAACCGCTATCTGAAACTTTTAAAGTGATTTTTTTCTGAAATTCATCTAGCGAATATACCAAAAAAATATTTGAAGTTTAAAGCTGAGCTTCATTCGAGTCATTTATATCTGACACTTTTTGACGTTTCTATTGGTATGAAGTGGTGGGGATTGATTCAATGTTTTTTTGAATAAACAGCTGTAACTCCTGAACGACTGAACGGATTTCAACAAAGTTGATCTCGTTGGGAGAAGCATTTATTGCTTCATCGAAAACATTTTATCTGTGGTCTGTCAAATTTTTAGTTATGCCGGAAGAGAGCGTTTTTTGATATAATAACAGAAAATTGCTAATTTCTCTAAAAAATTAAATGTAATAACATAACTTTTTTTCCTTAAAAATGTTTTGTGATGATGCCAAAATAAGCTAGTGGAAACCGTATGTCGATACCTTATTCCTAGCCTAAAATATCGAAGAAAGAAAATTTAGTTATCATATGATTCAAAAAGACGCCATTACACCGGTATTTATTCTCATTTATCTGTATTTTTTCCAAGAATCAATGATGAAATTTAATAATTTTATGATTTTCAAAAAATAACATTCTTATTTCAAAAACTTCAAAAAAAAATCGAGTGGGAGCATAATAACCAATGTAATAATATGCAAGTGCAATGTAGTCAGTATATGAAGAGCAGGCCATGGAGGAAAATCATATGCCTAAAATCAACTTGTCAACAAATACTAAAATTATAAATATAGTGGCAGTTTAATAAGTTTTTGTGGCACATAGAAGTAAGGAATGAAAAAGATTGAAATACATTTTACAAACAATGAAGCTGTTGATATCACTGACGGTATATTTTGAAATTCTTCAAAATGTGGCATTGGCACAAAGAATATACAGTGCTCTATATTCGGCGTTTACGACATGCGAGAATTTTTCCGCGTTTAGTCCGAAATTTGCGTAATACTGGCAGCTTCGACCCTATAAATTTCAGATGAAAATTCTCTATTTTCTTCAAATATGCCCAACAAATTCTCGCATGGCGTGAACGCCAATTTGGAAATCGAGTTCTATATAATCTTTGTGCCATTGCCGCATTTTGAAAACTTTCAAAATATACCGCAAACATATCAACATCTTCATTGTTCGTAAATGCATTTCAATAGTTTTCAGTCCTTACTTGTGTGTGCCACAAAAACTCATTACACTGCCATTATAAGTTCATTTTTGATATTTGTTGACAAGTTGATTTTAGGCATTTATTTTTCCTTCATTGCCTTCTCTTCTTATTCTGACTACCTTCTTGCACTTTCACAAATTATATTTATTGATTATTATGCCCCTAAACGATTTTATAGAATTTTTATGAACTAAAAATACTAGTATCTATATGATAATCATTGAATGATAAAATTTCATCATTGATTCTTGGAAAAATATAGATAAATGAAAATAAATACCGATGTGATGGCGTCTTTTTGAATCATATGATAACTATATTTTCTTTCTTCGATATTTTAGGCTAGGAATAAGGTATCGAGATACGGTTTTCACTAGCCTATTTTGGCATCATCATAATACATTTTCATGGAAAAAAGTTATGTTATTGCATTTAATTTTTTAGAGAAATTAGCAATTTTCTGTTATTATGTCAAAAAACGCTCTCTACCGGCATAACTAAGAATTTGACAGACCACAGATAAAAAAATTTCGATGAAGCAGTAAATGCCTTTCCCAACGAGATTAATTTTGTTGAAATCCGTTCAGTCGTTCAGGAGTTACAGCTGTTTATTCAAAAAAACATTGAATCACCCCCCACCACTTCATTTCAATAGATACGTCAAAAAGTGTCAAATAAAAATAACTCGAATAAAGCTCAGCTTTAAACAAAAAATATTTTTTTGGTATATTCACTACATGAATTTCGGAAAAAAATCACTTTAAAAGTTTCAGATGGCGGTTACGCCCCCTGGCGTCCATCTTAGAAACCTGACAATTATTTCCAGGATTTTCTATTGGTCACTTTGGTTATAAAATTTTTTACCGTAAGTCTCTACGACGAATAGTTTGTGATATACAGCCGCGTCCCTCTCTTAATCAGACACCCGGTACATATAATGGAATTTTCATTTCAAATTGCTACGTTCGTAGAATGAAACTTTCAGGTCACTTTCTCAATTCGGAATTCAGACACACAAAACACTAAAGCTGATGTTGATATTTGAGTTTATTTCGAAGAGTTGTAGAAGTTCCATAGATTATTAAACCTAAATTTTTATTAGAATTCCATGTTCATTTTTAACTTTAACTACATTATCAACTTCTGATGTTAAAATAGCTAATTTTTCTATTATACCCAATTTCGCTTGTTATGTAGTTATTCCATTCCTTTCAGGCAGGTGCTACGAATGCAACCGTTCTGTATAGAGAATTGTAGACGATTTTATATAAATAAGTAAGGCATTCGCCTGTCGATTTATAAATGAACTTTCTGAAATCATTGCCAGACTTATACCACAATACGGTAATATTTCCAGAAAAAATTGCGCAAAATATCAATAGAAGACGATTTGGTAAGGTTTATTATGATGCCTGCATTGGTTTCTAACAAACAATTAAGAAACACAATCAGAATAGATGGTACTATAGCTTTTCTGCATAATTTTGCAATTTCAGAAATGAATTGAGTGAATAAACTAATCATCTATTATAACTTATATAGTTTCAATAAGCTGCCACTGACAATGCAGTATGTTATATCAAAACAAAAATACTCAACTTTAATTCAATAAGCATAATTTATTACAACGTTTTTAGCAGGTTTTCACTTTGAAAACCTGCTTATTAAAATGGGTGCGATTAGCAAAGTTGGACCTAGGACCAAGACAGATGTTCGTTTCATGACTTTTAATGATGCTTGGCTCCAAAAACTCAGTTTCATATATATATATATATATATATATATATATATATATATATATATATATATATATATATATATATATATATATATATATATATATATATATATATATATATATATATATCTATATATATATATATATATATATATATATATATATATATATATTATATATATATATATATATATATATATATATATATAATATATATATATATATATATATATATATATATATATATATATATAATTATTTATTCGAATTGTTGTTGCCTGTGAACTATTTCTAATCTCTTGATAATTATTAGCAATAACAGGCTTGTTGAATCTCAAAATACTCGATTTTATTTAAAAGTGTTTTTAATAAAATCGTGTTTTCTGAGATTCAACAAGCCTGTTATTGCTAATAATTATCAAGAGATTATATATATATATATATATATATATATATATATATATATATATATATATATATATATATGTATATATATATATATATATATATATATACAGAGTGTTCCATTTCAGACGAGCCACCCAGTATATTTCTTATCCCATAGTGAGTGGAAAAATTTCCCGAAATACGTCAAATGTAAAAAGGCTTCCAAGACCTTTCAAATGACGTATCACTCAACACCTCTCCCCTATTTCATTTTGAGGGGTTGAAGCGCCTCCTATTAGGGATTTGCTCGTTCAAGCCTCAAATATACGTCAAAAGATGTCCCCCGAACAAAATCATTTGACGTGTTTCGGGAAATTTTTCCACTCACTAAGAAATATACGGTGTCGCTCATCTGAGATGGAACACCCTGTTTGTATATATATATATATATATATATATATATATATATATATATATATATATATATATATATATATATATATATATATGTTCATATGTATGTATGTATTTTAGCGTTGTTTATACGATAAAGGGCGCAATATTGAAGCAATAGGGTTGAAAGTTTGTGAATAGGTAGTTTCGTATGATATCTAGGATGGGATTGGTTTTGGTTCGAAATGGTTGAGGGGTTGACCCCCCCTAGGGAGAAATATATCTTGTATACACGACGAAGGACGCAATTTTGAAGCAGTAGGGTTAAAAGTTTGTAAATAGGGGGGTTGACCTCCTGGGGGAAGAAATAAATCTTGTTTACACGATAAAGGCCTAATTTTGAAGCAATATGATTGAAAGTTTGTGAGTAGGTAGTTTCTTATGATATATTGGATGGAATTGGTTTTGGAGCGAATTGGTTAGGGGTTGTGGCCCCAGGGGAGGAAAAAAATCTTGTTTACACGATAGAGGGCGCAATTTTGGGATCATAGGATTGAAACTAAGTAGGTAGGTAGTTTCTTATGATACCTTGTATAGTATTCATGTCGATGTGAATTGGTTAGGAGGTTGACCCCCCGGAGGAGGAAATGAATCTTGTTCACGCGATAAATGGCCCATTTTTGTAGCAATATGTTTGAAAGTTTTTAAGTACGTAGTTTCGTATGATATCTTGGATGCGATTGGTTTTGGGAGGAATTGGTTGGGGGTTGGCCCCACGGGAGGAAGTAAGTATTGTTTACATATTAGAGGGAATTTTTTTTTGGATTTGGAACAAAAATCATATATGAATGAATAGATTTTTTAAACTAGATACGTTATGGAAACCTGCTTTTCTAATGCAGCTCGCTGCGATAGAGTTTTTTGTTATTTAATTTTTCTTTATCTTCTCCAAGAATCCAGTTTCGGTTTCTAATTTAATCGAATGTAATTGCCTCTCTTTTCGCAAACTGTAGGGTAGGTCATAGAACAGCCTTCCGTTTGCTAATCAGAGGGCATGCACTTCATCTTGTCGCTAAAATTTCTTTATTCCAGATGTTAGTGCGGCTACTTCGTTCTCTATGCAGATCCGTACAGTGTACTGTACAGTGATGAAAATAATCATTATACAATATTCAAGTGAATGGCGATTTCAGTGAGGGTCAATGGTCTGAATTCAGGCTTGAATTTCTTTGAATTATCAAATTAATTCACTTAGTCATAAAATCCTTACTATACTGAAATATCTTCTCGTCATTGAAGTTGAGCAGTTGACCTTGCTGAAGGGTTGGAACATATTCGCAGATTATTACGAGTAGTGAGAAAGGAAAAAAACTTACATATGTTGTGTATGTCTCAAATTAGTAAATTTATCTCAGATAATGATAGATCAGTGAGAATAAAAAGTAAGATCTGGAGTAACAAAAAACAACACCAAGAAACAATTTAAAATATAAAAACCATCTTAAAATTGCGACTGAGTACTTAAATATACTAGATATAAACATAAGGAGTCTAAGAAACAAAACGAAAGTTCTCAAATAAATATTATCAACTAGACTGAAAACAGTTTAAAGTGTAATGCTCACTGAAACCTGGATTAACATAAATAAAGAAAGGTACTTTGACATTGCATCATATACAGCAGTGCATGATTGTAGGACAAATAAAGGAGGAGGAACAAGCATATATGTAAGAGATGAAATAAACCATCTACTAAACACTAAATACAAAATATCTGCATACGGCGGTAACATAATTTCTATATACTTACCACAAAGAAAATCAACAATATATTCAGTTTATCGACCATCCAAAAATAAATGCAATCTCTTCTTACCAGAATTAGATCAATTACTCGAATAACAAAATTGACATTGCGTGTTTGTAGGGCGTATGAATCTAGACTTGTTTAAAAAAGTCTCACAAACAACTATTAACAATTTTAAACAAATTACAAATAAGAATTTGATCTTCACTATAAAATTAGAAGAACACAATTCATCAGACATGAATATGTACAAAATATAAAACAAAGAGGCAATATCTGTTGAATAAGATGGAAAAAACACAAAATGAAATAACGGAAAGGAAACAATTAATTAGAGAATTTGAGAATAAAACTACAGAAAATGAACTAAGCAAACAAATTACTTAAACACAAGGGGATAGCAAAAACTTATCATGTATTAGCTTCAAAAAATGGATCAAATTTTAAAAAGGAAGTGGTAGAGAGTATAACTTCAATAAACACCGACCTGTCAGAATTGAAGAAAATAATAAAGGCTATGAAAAGCCACTCTGCCCCAGGACCAATGGAAAAAAAAGAAAGACATAGAAACACATGAGAAAATGACTGCTTCCCAACTCAAATTATCGAAAATATCTGTATATAAAAAAGGGCACGTTAATAATTATAAAAAAATATCATTGATAAGCATATTCAACAAACTTCCAGAAGATACATCAAAAACGACTCGTAAATTTCATACACATTTAAATTTGATAAAAACCAATACAATACAATTTATTAATTCCAATAAGTATTCTCAATACAAATGAGACAAGTCGAAATAAAGATAATACGAAGAAAAAAGTTTGGCAATTTAAAAACAGAGAAAAATAGCTTCAAATATTACAGAAACTTACAAACTCATCAATAGAATATGAAGTTAAATTAAATTACATCCCTGCATATAATATTGTGTGATTTCTTCACACGATTTCCAGTATTCAGCAATCGCTAAAATATCCACTTCATCCTCAGACATTTTAATTTGTTCATCGATGTACTCAAACACTGTACCTACATTTTAAAATAAAAGAGATAAAGGCTTGTAACCACTAGTTTTTGAATTATCTTCGTAACCAGAGGGATGATTGACCCTGGTATTTTCTGTACTTGAGGAACACTTTCCGGTACTTGAGGTGTTCCCTCTTTGAATAAAAAATATTCAGACACGAGAGCCCCATTGGGCCAAACATCCTTACTCCACGCCTTCTCAAGATTATCCTGATAGATGGACACCTTAACAGACGCGTATATAAGTGGATATTTAGATTGCAAAGATTCACATTGTACCTCTGGAAAAATTGTAAACAATAATTTCTTCAGATCTTTAGGCTTAGTACTAGGATGAAGTCTACATACATGAAAATGAATATATTTAGGAACAGTTTTTACTTCTGAATTACCCCCACCACATCCCATTACAAATTTCCTATTACGTGGTTTGTTACGTCTTTTTACAGATTGCCACTCAGATGCAGTTTTATTTAGATTATGAGGGTATTTATCAATTTTCGTATCGACATGAATATTTTGATATTCATTCATTAGTATTGCTCGTTGAGCATGAATTATAGCAGAGTTAACTGACTTACTATCGATAACTAGTTTTTTGTTATCTATATTGGAATTATGATTATTTCTTCTATTTTTAAATTGAATGCTAACAGATACATTTTCTGTGCATTGCGCCTGTTCATTCTGAAGTGGATTTTCACGTTGATGTGACACAGGTGTAGAGCGTGTGGTCAACGATAATTCCTTATCAGAACTATTTACATTCCGGTTAGATATAACATTTTTTCCTACATTGAACCGATCTGTTGATACGATTTCGACATTCTTGGAATTATTTTTATACGATTCAATAATTGATTTTTGGAGACTCACAATGTAGTCCAGATCCTGTATCGACTTCAGCAGAAGAGTTTTTTCTCGTTTTAAATATTCAATTTCATTTTGAAGTAGAACATCACCTGTATTCGGTCCAGATTTTTCTGGACCGAAACTAGAACTGAATTTTCCACAATCGCTGATATGGCGTCAGATGTTTTTCTACCATTTAACACCACATATTTATGTGAAGTTACTTTCTCAGCTTTAACACATATTAAATCCCAATATCGTTCATCGCTAAAAACTGTTGAATAGGTCTTACGTCCAGCAGTGTCAAACATTCCACCAAGATTTAAGTTGTTATGCTATAAAAAACAGGCACATCCATCTCATTGAATTTTTTCCTTCAATTTTAATTTAATATTTACCACTCAACGACTGCGTTCGAATATATTCGAGCGAACTTAGACGATCAGAATTCCCTTTTATTCATGTTATTGCAAAAAATGCAATTTTGATGAAAAAATAGGGCATATAATTTCTGTAACTATAATAAATACAATTTTACAACTTTTTGTGCAATTTCTAATTTCAGATTTTTGTATGTTTCTAAAGGAATTCTAAAACAATATATTTCCATATATATTGTTACCTAATAAATAAATCATCAAGAAATATTTATTTCTCTTTCTTTCATATATATATGGGGCCGCCAGCAAACTTGCAATCATAAATGGGGTCGTATGTGAAAAAAGTTTAAGAAGCCCTGATTTGAACCATAGATCTGTTATACGTCAAATATTGAATACGATTGCCCTTTGTTGAGTAGGTTCCAATGGATTTCTGAACCGTGATCTGTAAGTCACCTAACGAAAAGTGAAACATTAAAATTTGTATAAGAGTCTCAAGGGCCCCCATGAAATTTCCATATATTCCTGTATATTGAACTCAGTCGTCTGAGCCTGCCTGAAGACACCTGGAAGCCCCCATTTACAATTTCAGTCCCCTAGGTCTCATAGCCTCACGCATCCACCATCTTGGATTTAAAACATAGATCTGTCGTACGTCATACATCTGTCATTCGAAAATGTCAAATGTCATTTTGAATCATAGATATCTTAGAGCATATATCTGTCATTCGTAACTGTCAAATGTCATCTTGAATCATAGATATCTTAGAGCATAGATCTGTCATACGTCATCCCATCTGTCATTCGTAACTGTCAAATGTCATCTTGAATCATAGATATCTTATAGCATAGAACTGTCATACGTCAAACATCTGATCTGTCATTCGTTACTGTCAAATGTCATCTTGAATTATAGATATCTTAGAGCATAGAACTGTCACACGTCGAATTCAAATTTTGAATGCGATTGCAACGCCCTCTGTTGGCGAGACTCTGAATGATGAGAATATAGTGATCTGTCCACTTGGAACGCCATCTGTTGGCCAGGTTCTGAATGATTATAATACAGTGATCTGTAAGAACGCCATCTGGTGGCTAGGTTCTTAATGACGAGAATAATATGAACCGCCATATTGAAACGCCATCTGGTGGTCAGGTTCCTAATGACGATAATACAGTGACCTGTAAGAACGTGATATGTAAGAACGCCCTCTGGTGGTCTGGTTCTTAATGACAATAATACCATGGACCGCAGTCTTATTGTCAAGTTGCCATCTGTTGGTCAAGTTCCAAATTACGGTAATACCGTGGTCCGCCATCTTAGAAAATGGCCGCCATCCGCAAAATGGCCGACTTCCCGATCACGGCCACGCCCCGAAGTCGCGCATGCGCAGAACTGACATTTCGGACTTGTTGAAGTGGGCTAGAACCGGTGTAGCTACACTACTTCAGTGAGAACCAATATGTGTTTGCAGTGATTATTGACTTACAGAAGCTGCGGACACAGTGGATATTACTTTGCTTCTGAAATAATTACAAAAAACCAGATTCCGGGGAAAATTTTATGATCTACTTAACTCATACTGCAGGGGAAGAAAGCAACCAATATATGTATAATGGTGCAGAAAGTGATGAAGCAAGGAAGTACTATAAATTCTGCTATAACACAGTTCTCATTTCCTCAGGTGTAAATAAAACTGAACTTATACAAAGTATAAAAAGTGATCTTGAACTGTACAATCAGTGGTTGTGCTATAATACATTAACTATATATGGAAAATACTGTCTACATGGTGCTGCAGGTGGTGAACATTTAAATAAAACCTAAAATATAATTTATTATTTTGAGATATAATGATAAATGACTTTCTACTAAAAAAAGTTGAACAATATAAACGCCCAGGCTTTATAGTGGCGGGACTATCATATGTATCAAAGTTTATATATATGTAATTTTATACCAGTGATAGGGGTTGAAGGAAGTGAAAAAGTTGTTTACAATAGCCTTAGGAAGTTTTTTAAAAACAGAGGCAAAACCTGTCGAGCAGTACTGCTAAAATATGGACTTATATTATATTATATTATTTCTGTTACTTAATATTAAAAGTTGAGGCCTCTCTGTCCCGCTTATTATAAGCGGTTCAGATATTATAAAGTTTATAAACTTTGATTAAAGTATAAATTTTTCAGAATTGCTTAATTGACGACGCAAGTACTCATGTAGATCATGTTTCTTACAATACATACGTACATACATTAAATTGTTTAATCACTATATTAGAATTACTAAATAATTTTCAAGATTTATTAAACATATACAAAATAGATTTTATTTTATGGCCTCGTTTTAAATAATTTTCCACTTTCATTTATGACAAGCTATGCTAATTGTTTCGAAATATAACATCAGTGATAGTATTGTTTAATTGCTCCTTCCAATTGGTGTGAAAGAAAGCTTCTAAAGTTTCCTAAACAAGTCAAGAATTAAACTAGCCTCTTCTAGACTATCATGTCAATGACGTAGCATATCACTTCGATTTGAATTATGTATAATATTTTGGAAAAAACGTATATTTCTATTTTTCTTATTCACAATGGAAATTTCAATAAATTCACTCTCATTAAATCAATAACAGTTCAATTGACAAGGTCTTTTCGGTACGTATCCTGAAAAATGGATGTTGTCAATATTCCTGGTACCACCCTGTGATGGTAAGTCTATGGGTTAGAGTTTTCAGGTCGCGCAATGGCCTCTAACATCACTTAACGACTTCTTAGTAGCCGGGACCACCATCCTTACATGTCTTCCCAAACACAGAGCGGTGATTAAATTCGTTGGATTGGCCCGGGGGTCGAATCTGGTACCTTGCAGTTAGCATTCCACCACTCTACCGCTGAGCCATCGCCGCTCATGCTTTCAAATTGATATATATATATAATAAGTACTTCATTTAAAAAAAATTATCAATTGATAAATAATGCAAATTATTCAAAATTCAAGGTATTATTCAAAGATATTCACGGTAGACCTTGCATTACAGTACGCATGGCTGAGCACTGCGAGCCATCTATCGCGAAAACGGTTGAGCGCATGAAAAAATGCTTGAAGTAAAATTTGTCACAAATTTTATACTTTATAATTTTTTTAATGAATGTAAACATGATAGGAGCAATATAAACCGAAATAATAGCGAAAAACTGTTTTTTTTCACGTTTGAGCATGAATAACTCACGACGCAGACACGAGATTATATGAGACTTGTGAGAAAACTTTTATAACGCCAAAATGAAGGTATATACAAAAATTCAACTCATTATCTCTCATTCCGAGGTTGATCGCTGAAGTAAATGCACTATTAGCTTGATATTTTAGTTATATTATTAGATGGCTAGACATGAGAGAATGCAAAAAAATTTATTATTTGAATAAAAAACAGAGAATGATAAGTATTGCCTGCGAACTTATATAATTTTTTTTAGTTGTATTAAGGTGATTTGTTTAATTTTTGGTAGATTCCTAAGAGTTGGTATTGCTGATTTTTTGTTTCTTCAATATCAGGCGTGAACAAGAATACTCTATTAATGTAGGACTTGCTAGTATTAATTTAGAAAGGTGAATTTAATCTTGAGCCGATTCGTTTTTGCAATTCATACAATGCTCACTAAAATTCAACAATAGTTTGATCCCAATGTATCTTATTTCTAAAACGTGGCGAAGTAATGAACAATACTGCGTGCAAAAACTGTATTCCCCATAACTTGGTCACGTAAAAAAGTGCATGATATTATTTTTTTCTACGACCGTGCGTTTTAACCCACTTTCCCGCACGCATTTTAGTTTTGAAAGTGTCACTTTCCCGCACTGGTGCGGGAAAGTAAAATTATGCAAATTTTGACCTTATTAGATAGTTTTTTACTTCGGAGGTTATAACTATTGTTACTACAGGTAAATAAATATCTACGAAATAGTCCATCAAATGAAATTTAAACCTTTTCTAGCTTTTTGTAGCATTTTTAATTTTTTGAAAATATAAAATAATAAAGATATTTTTTATATAACCATGTACATTCTTCAAAGGAGTGTCAAAAAACAACTATCAAACCACCCGGGTTTGATATCAATTGCTATGCCAACCCAGGCGTGTAATTGTTACTAAAACGTCAAAGTTGTTCAAAACGCCTTGGAAGTGACCGAATAAGTACAATCTTCTTCTAAATTAAACCACATTAAACCAAATCCGATACAATGATATTAATGGATTCATCCGACGAAGAACTTCTCGAAGCCATTTTGAAGGCTGCAAATGAAGCTAATTCCGAGCTGTTACCTGCCAAATCCAGACTAAGGTATGAAAAGCAATACGACCATTTTGTTACATGGTGTAAGGAGAAAGGGGCCAAAACTTATAAGGAAGAGGTATTTCTGGCGTATTTTTCAGACCTAAGTAAGGTTTTTAAAATACATTATGGTCCCGCTATTCGATGGTAAAAAGTTTAGTAAAAATAAAACAAAATTTGGATATAGGAAACTTCCATAAGCTAACGTCGTTTCTTAAACAAAAAAATATTGATTTTCGAGCACAGAAAGCACAAGTTTTTACCAAAGGAGATATATCCAGGGTTATTCTAGCTCCCGATGAGGTATACCTGATGATTAAAGTGAGTACCATTTTTGCACTGGTTTGCGCTCTCCGCAGATCCGAGCTTGTAAATATCACTGTCGACGACATTCAAGATAAAGGCAACCTAATTGTTGTGAAAATTTTTGATTCCAAAAATCATTCGTCAAGATCATCTGTTTTATCTGAAGAAATAAATGATGGAACCTATTTGACGCTGTACAGAAAGTACGCAGATTTACGACCACCTACCACTCCACACCGCCGATTTCTTATTCATTATAAGAA
Source organism: Cynegetis impunctata (assembly GCA_030704885.1). NCBI lineage: Eukaryota > Metazoa > Arthropoda > Insecta > Coleoptera > Coccinellidae > Cynegetis > Cynegetis impunctata. The sequence goes on along the minus strand of JARQZK010002937.1, from coordinate 14,486 downwards.
TGGAAAATGCTCAGTTCAATGCGTTGGCGTAAACACTTTTGGTAAGATGCCAGCAGAGATTTCTGCATATTTACGCCTACCTAATCCGGAACGTTATACAGGACACAGTTTCAGGCGTTCTTCGGCAACGTTCCTAGCAGACTCCGGCGAAGAAATAACCAACATAAAGCGCCTCGGTGGTTGGAAGTCTACTACTGTAGCTGAGGGCTATTTGGAGGACTCCGAGAATCAGAAGAAAAATATATCAAATAAAATTCTCTGTACTACTAATGACTTAAAACCGTCACCGTCATCGTCATTTTTATGCGACCTGCAACCGATGCCATCCTCATCGACGTCATCTACCTTCCAGTTGAAACCAAATAACTCTACTGGACCGGCAATTCTTACTAGTCTACAGAACGCAACAAATTGGGTTTTCAATATTAATATTTATAATAATTAGTAGTTTCGTATATTATTATGTTTGTTGGAATAAAATAATTTTTGAAAAATGGGTTGGTATACTTTTTTGTATATACGGTCGTAGAAAAAATAATGTTCCTAACTCATGCGTAAAGTGTCTTTCCCGCACTTGACTGCTCGCCCGAACGACGCGGAGCGGAGTTCGGGCGAAGTATCACTTTCCGCACTTGTTAGGAAAATAACTATTGAGTGTTATAAATTGAGAGAGCTGACTAGACTTACCCTTTTGACTACGTTTGTTTTTGTGACTAGTTAGTTATCCGTAGTTTATAATTTTTTTTATATTAATCTCATTGTTGAAACTATCAAATTATTATAAAGGTACGATATAATTAATGTCATTTAGAATACGAAATTCAGATGATTCTTCTTGTTTTCAAGATTTCATGCTTGGGTATGACAACCAATGAAAGAATGAATAGAGGTCGCTATCCGCATTTCCTATCTAACAATGGAAAATCTCCGTTTTCGAAAGGACCGTTACTAAACTTGGTGGAATTTTTGGGATGCACTTGTTTCGGATTTTTCAAGCCAGAAGACCAGGACTGGCTCGCAAGTTATGATTTGGACAAAAATATCGAGCATCAACCTTTGATTAGACATAAAGACAACTATCAATATGTATAAGGGTGTAAGTACGTTCACTTCTTACAAGTTCGCATAAAAATATTGTAATGCAAATTTGTAAAAGCTTGTTTTATATCAAGAATATTGAGTCATGATCAAATTAAGTTGACCTAATAAAATAGTTCTTTGCATAAATGAAATATTTTCCCCAGAATTATCATATAAAATTCAAGATGAAGATATTTTAATCATATATTTACGCTAAAGAGCTTTATGCTTATATCACACAAAACTATTTACTTGCTTTAACATAAATAAAATTCATGAAATAGAAATATCTATAAATTTCACTATCAAAAAATAGAAAATCAACAACCACAACAATAACATATGTTATTATTTTTTCAATTTGGTATATTTTTCGAAAAAATATTCTCCAAACTCCAGCAATTTCATCATAATAATATTATAGCATTTCATTTGATACCTATTCTCATTGAATACGTTTTAGTTTCAATTATTCATCAGTTTAAACTTAACTATTCTGAATGGATGTTAGTAACTGTAATTGTGTAGGATGGAGCTTTTTCTATATCTTTACTTTTGAGATTCCCTATTTAGGAATGCATAAAAAATTTTGATAAAATTTAATTTTGAAAATTGTTCTCATAATTTTTAATAATAAAAATGTTTGGAGTAATTGGCGAAATAAATGGCTATATCAATTAGCTCAACTCAAGTAAAATGTGCCAATTGAGTATATAGGTAGCCTCTATTTGAACTTTTATGTCCTTATAGTAAGCATATATAAGAAAACTAGTTTTCAAATAATTTACGGTGATATTTTGATTTAGATAATTCGATTGCACCATATATTAATCAATTCAGTAATTCTCGTTATGGATTGGAAATAGTTAGAGAAACTGTTTGGAAATTATCAAAATTTTTTTTCACTTAAACAATTTCAAGAATACAGCAACAATTTTAATACTTTTTTAATGATTTTATGTCAATGAAAATACCCTTCTTTACATAAACTTTCATGTTCAGCATCTTTATAGGCATATTGTCTTTAATAAAAAAATGAAGAAGCTTTAATGCTGTAACCAAATGAATATAATTCAATTTATTTCATCCTTCTGATAGATCGATTAAAATTTGTTACAGTCTCAATAGAAATTGGCTCTTCGAAATGAAATAATGTTTCAAAGCTATATTAGTGCACATGACAATAAACTTTTATCATACCTACATATTATGAGAATTTATCTACTGCGAACTCTAATTTCGAAAAGATATCTTGTGTCATGAAGCAAAATTTGAACCGAAATTTTATGTATAAAAAAAATTTTATTTTACATATGTATATATATATATATATATATAAATATATATGTATATATATATATATATATATATATATATATATATATATATATATATATATATATATATATATATTTATATATATATATATATATATATATATATATATATATACATATATATATATATATTTATATGTGTGTATATTTACTTGTCTTTTTAAGCAATCACAGGCCATTTGAATTAGAAAAACGACTTCATTGAATAGTTGATTTTTATATTTGATGTATAATTTCCAGTGTAGAATATTTATTTTGTCCGATCTTTTGAAAATCAATATAAAATGAAAGATATAATTGAAGGTTTTGTTTTCCTAATAGAAGTACCTCCTATGTGGCGACTGTTTTGTATGAATTGATTTAATTGTGAAGTGCATATCAAATTATTAATGGAAATATATTGATAAAGAATATTGATAATAATCCTTCCAAAACATTCCTGTTGTTAATTTTAATAATGTTATTAAGAAGTGATGAATTTGCTAGAATTGTGTATGTATTTTCCTAATTTTCTGAATTTTTTCGATGATGAATAACAATATTCCACATCATTTGAAACAATTCCAAGTATTAATGTTGGAAATTGTTAGACACATCGATATTTAATTTAGAAGAAAGATTACTGCTTCTCACAAAGTCAATTCAACGAAAAAAATTATCACTAATAAGACAAGAGTATATAGGTAGCCTCTATTTGAACTTTTATGTCCTTATAGTAAGCATATATAAGAAAACTAGTTTTCAAATAATTTACGGTGATATTTTGATTTAGATAATTCGATTGCACCATATATTAATCAATTCAGTAATTCTCGTTATGGATTGAAAATAGTTAGAGAAACTGTTTGGAAATTATTAAAATTTTTTTTCACTTAAACAATTTCAAGAATACAGCAACAATTTTAATACTTTTTTAATGATTTTATGTCAATGAAAATACCCTTCTTTACATAAAAGTTCATGTTCAGCATCTTTATAGGCATATTGTCTTTAATAAAAAAATGAAGAAGCTTTAATTCTGTAACCAAATGAATATAATTCAATTTATTTCATCCTTCTGATAGATCGATTAAAATTTGTTACAGTCTCAATAGAAATTGGCTCTTCGAAATGAAATAATGTTTCAAAGCCATATTAGTGCACATGACAATAAACTTTTATCATACCTACATATTATGAGAATTTATCTACTGCGAAGTCTAATTTCGAAAAGATATCTTGTGTCATGAAGCAAAATTTGAACCGAAATTTTATGTATAAAAAAATTTTTATTTTACATATGTATATATATATATATATATATATATATATATATATATATATATATATATATATATATATATATATATATATATATATATATATATATATATATATATATATATATATATATATATATATATATATATATATATATATATATATATATATATATATATATATATATATATATATATATATATATATATATATATATATATATTTATATGTGTGTATATTTACTTGTCTTTTTTAGCAATCACAGGCCATTTGAATTAGAAAAACGACTTCATTGAATAGTTGATTTTTATATTTGATGTATAATTTCCAGTGTAGGATATTTATTTTGTCCGATCTTTTGAAAATCAATATAAAATGAAAGATATAATTGAAGGTTTTGTTTTCCTAATAGAAGTACCTCCTATGTGGCGACTGTTTTGTATGAATTGATTTAATTGTGAAGTGCATATCAAATTATTAATGGAAATATATTGATAAAGAATATTGATAATAATCCTTCCAAAACATTCCTGTTGTTAATTTTAATAATGTTATTAAGAAGTGATGAATTTGCTAGAATTGTGTATGTATTTTCCTAATTTTCTGAATTTTTTCGATGATGAATAACAATATTCCACATCATTTGAAACAATTCCAAGTATTAATGTTGGAAATTGTTAGACACATCGATATTTAATTTAGAAGAAAGATTACTGCTTCTCACAAAGTCAATTCAACGAAAAAAATTATCACTAATAAGACAAGAAGTTCTTTTGAATCTTGGACAAGTTACTTATTTTGTTCTAGTTAATAGGTTTCAGAAAAATCATTCATTTTTGTGCATTCTCAACTACTGCAGTTTTAAAATTATAGTTCAAATATACTATTTTGAAAGTCAATCACAATGTAAGCTATATATGAGGTGTAGCAGTCCTGTTTATATGTCTCCCAATCATATATGTTTTCCGGCATATATGTTTCGGAATTTTATCCCATCGTTAAGAGTATTACTACTTTGCATTTGTGTAACACCCTGAAACATATTTGTTCCTATTATAATTGTTAATAATGTAGTTAGGCCGGGATTGGCCAGTATATAAAATATACATACATATATATATATATATATATATATATATATATATATATATATATATATATATATATATATATATATATATATATATGTTTCGAGTTATGAACTCATTATCAAGACTCCAGAGTTCATAACTCGAAACATGTCGACTTTTCGTTACTGCTAAATACAGTATCTAAATATTTTTTATATTGTGAAACATAAGCCAAGTGTTTTTATTTTAAAGTTTATACTTTATTCTTTATGATGTTTCACCAAGTGATGTGCGAGAATTATATCTAAGTTATATATATATATATATATATATATATATATATATATATATATATATATATATATATATATATATATATATATATATATATATATATATATATATATTATATACTGTCCAAACCCGGCGTAACTGGTTTGTCCTAGGCCAAACCAGTTCATTCTAAGCGTGTCTCCTACTTTAGCGGGCGGATGCGATTTGTCACAAGCAGAATTAATTTTTTTATCGTGTTTCTGAAGGTTTTCTGTAGCTGTTGGTTTAGGCTTTCGGATATTTCCACCAATTGTATAAGTTTGTGAATCTTTACTATTACTGTCATCTCCTGAATATTTGTGATCATTTGCCTGGTCATGGGATGAATATGTTTTGGTAAGTGTTTGATGGTCATCTTCATGTCGTCGAAAGATCAACTCTGGGCCTTGATAGACCATTATAAATTTAAACTTTCCATCAGGTTGAATTTGAAAATCTATGAGATCCACTTTGTACCTACTGATTATTTTAGAATGTGAAATCGGCTTAGAAACTAAACCTTTTCTTTTCTTGACATGTTTCAGACATCGATAAATATAGTACATAAAGTGAACAAGGAAAATTCTTTAATAATTTAAAAAATTATCAAACAACTTTCCAAGGGAGCTGGTTATACGTATTCCGCAACGCAAAATCTGCATTCACAATCTACAATCTAACGGTGAATTATATAAATTCTGTAATTCACCGTTAGATTGTGAATGCAGATTTTGCGTTGCGGAATACCTATAACCAGTTCCCTTGGAAAGTTGTTTGATAATTTTTTAAATTATTGAAGAATTTTCCTTGTTCATTTTATGTAATGTATGAAATTGACCATGGTCAACAAGTATGTTTTTCATGATTTCATCGATAAATATAGGTTAATCATCTCTTCCATTTGTAGTATAGTATCTATTCTTTATCCTTTGTTAAAACAGAGAAGATTTTATATTTGCACTTTTCACAATTTATTTTAAAAACCGCTCTCTCCATTCTAACTGATAAACTTGAACACTAGACGATGGCTCGTCCACAATAACAATATAGAAACAACATAAAACTTTCAAACTACGTTTAACAATCAAATTAATGCAGCTTAACAATTTACACGTACAAAACTTACAACACGATTGCGCGTAATGAGTGAATAGTTAAAGAAGGCATGATATAATGATGCGCTGGAGGTGAATCCGCTCGTTAACAGGTGCCAACGTGATTATTTTGTTACTTGCAACGATTCAATCGCCGACCTAATTTTATCCTAAAGTATTTAGGCCAAACTAGATCGTTCTGGGCTATAGTAGTATATCCTAACACGCTTAACATGAACAGGTTTAGCCTAGGACACACCAGTTTTTAATGCATTGATATTCAGTTTCGAGAAGGAAGTTTGAAATGCTTCAATAGTTTAAATGGTTTTCCTATCGAATATTGCTTTTTGAGGCCATATCGCCGTATGGGCTTATGTGCTATTTGATTTGGTTAAGTAGTTGCTTGAAATGAGGAGACGAAAAAATAATTCCATGAGGAGATTAGATAAGGGTATATCAGTCGAGTGCTGAAGGATTTGTTAGTGAGAGGAATGAGGAAGGAATGGAAGTCCCTAGTGCAGATTTAGAACCGAAGAGGTTTACGGTGGTGATTAAATTATGACTGAAATTGGTCCAAAAACAGAAGAAAGTATAGGTGCAATTCAAAAATTTAGAAGGAAAATAACTGATGGAAGTATGAGTAGTTTAATGTTGGATTTGTATCTGAGGAGCTGTAGAAGAGACTGTTTAGTATGATGGAATTTCCAATATTCCTTCACGGAAAATGAGTTAATGAGAAGAGTATGTGATTATTTTGAAGAACGTATTGTGTTAGTGGTCAGTATTTTCAAAAGGGGTAGTAGAAAAAGGAAAGTTTTCGTTGGAGGACCCTGGAGAAGTCTGGGGTCATATGTTGAGAGCGGGAAAATGTTCATTCACTGTGAAGGTGTAGGGTGAAAATGATTAATTTAATAAAAAGTTGATAATGTTTAGTGTGGATGAATCGTAAAGGGTTATAATGTTTCATTGAGTCAGTACGGAGTTGATCTGAAATAATATTCAGGTTTTGAGAGCGGCTGATTGGCGTGAATACGAATTTTGCATTCCAGTTGTGGTTGTACAAAGTGGGCATATTGGTAGTGATAAGATGGACAGAGGAGTGCTGCTGCTTCAGTTCGTGAACAATCATGGTTTGATGGTGTGTTATGAGCCGAGTGAGTCAGCTATTGATATGCCCTGATGAATGGTGTAGAGAGAAACTAAAATATTGAGTGGAATTGTGGATATAGAAAGGGAAGCTGCATGTTTGGGGAATGCGATGACTAATTGGAATGTTTAAAATGGTGATTTCGAACAGCATGGTTACCTGATAATGTGAGGCCGGCGAGTATGGAATTGAATTATGCAGGGTTATAGGAGTGGAGCATATAATGAAGAAGTTATGCAAGGAGGAGGAAGAAGGTGGTATGGCGGAGATGAGAGTTGAAGGCAAGAAAGATGAAAAGCAGAACGACTCGTAAAAGGAATCAGGTAATGGAAGACATAGAAGGGTAGTGGAAAAGGATTGTGTGTAATGATGTTTATTTTCATTTATTTTACATACACTGTTTTACAGGATAACTTCTTATAACAAAATAGGGATGTTACTATTTACTTTTGGCTGTCGAGTTTATGAATTCTGTACGCAGAAAAGGAAAATAAGTTAAGTATATTGTATGAATGGCGATGGTCGCAGAACCGAGAGAATAATTTGATGAATGGTGAACTAGTTATTTCCCAGATCAGAGCTGGAGTGTGTTTAAAATGAGCTGGATAATCGTGGTGGTAAATTGATTCGGTTAAAATTTTGAAATCACCTTAGGTTGATGGAGTAGCTTAGAGATGATGAGATTTGTTTAAAAAAATGTGTCTGCGAGTATATTATGAGACTCGATGTCATCCTGTCGATCTTTCCTCTACCTGTATTGGGCTAGGTACTGTAGAGAAGTGTAAGATGAACGGTATACATACTCATGTGAAAGTTTATAGTAAAATATAAAAAGTGATATTTTCGAATGAACTATTTGAACGACGATCGCGAATTTCAAGGAATTCAATGTATAAATGCAGTCTTACTGAACATCACATTTTATTATTTTGAATGTCTTTGAGGTGAAATATGCTATATATGTTCACTTGTTAGTTTTAGAACAAACATGGAATTGAATATCATTATTATATATATATATATATATATATATATATATATATATATATATATATATATATATATATATATATATATATATATGTTCATTTTGGAACGATGCAATATAATGGGGGTCAGTTTTATTGATCTCGATGGTCAATAAAATGTTTTGCATGTTACATGTCAACAATCTGTATCAATTTGTTCATACTTTGTACTGCGGAAACGAACAGTATTGGTTAGTCTTAGATGTAAAGAATTTGCTGTAAAAAATTATAAATGAACATATATGTAATTTTACCTGGTTCTTCTGATATTTATGAATCATAATTTACATCACAAGAGCTTTTCAACATAGATAAATTGTTGATGCACTGAATTCTAAAAAGATTAAGCGTTGAATGTTGGTACCCTTGGCTGCTTTTTGCTTATAACTATTCAGAAAAACCAAACTGTACTATATATTGTACTGAAATTAGGTAATTTTTGTTTTAGTAAAAATAAATTATTGTATATACAATTTTATTTATTTCCTCAAGAAACCTGTTTTCTGTAGCACACTAAAATAAGTTACTACCTCTTGATAACTGAATACTCCTATTTCATGCAAATGCCCTTCGAATTTTAATCGATAAACTAATAGTTATTCAATTGATTTCTCCATTAGCTATTATTTGAATTATTCATTCAACTATTTACAGATGGAAAATCATAGTAGTATTTATTGATGACAGCGTAGACTTATATCTGTTATATCAATATTTTGTATATCTCTAATATTTGTCCTTTTAAGATACTCCTTCGCGTTTCGAACATAATAAATGACATATGTGTACATGAAAACGTTCTCAATTTAGAATGAAAATGCCAATAATTGCGGAAACCTCTAAATCTACGGTACTAATGATCGGATCAATTTGAATTTTTGTTTGTTTTGTTTGTCATAACTTAGGCTATAATTTCGGTCCTTTTCGTTTTTACGGTAGACCTAATAGTTTCTTCATAAATGAATGTAATTGCGCAGAAAAACAATTTTTTAACCCTAATACTTTGTATTTTTGGGTATATGTTTTTTGGATGTCACATTTCAGGAAAAAATTTAAAATAAAACTTGTAGATTATTCAATTGTGAATTCAATTATGTAAGGTGTCTTAGTTTACGTGCTTGGTATATAGTATAGTATAGTATAGGGGTGAAGCAGCAACACTCTTTGGCTGCGATTTGTACATACAGTGTCGTTATATAAATTTATTGAAAATATGTGTCAAATAAGTATATGGAAAATATTATAATTGATTTTGACGGATATCCTGACGAGCCTACTACCAAGAATGAAGAGCTGAACTGAAGGGTTCATTCATCTTGCGATATCGCGTTCAATAGAAACTCTGTGTTACAGCAAAAGAGGACTTTCTGCGGAATAAGAAAAATGAAAAGAAGTTGTTGCTTGCTCTGGTGTCACAACTTCGAACTCATGGTCTGAGGGTAATGACAGAAGAATAAGATGCTGATGTAGATATTGTAATGACAGCTATAAACCGAAGGAACACTACTTCTATTGTTGTAGTTGTGTGCTCAGATACAGATCTAATAACATTGTTAATTGCGCTGGCTCCTAAACAGAAAAATATAAATTTTCTGAAAGAGAAAGGGGGTGCTATATTATCAACAACCATTTACTAGATGGAAGATTCGATTTACTAGCACCAGAGTTCACGAAATCTCTATTTGCACATGCACTAACAGGTTGTGATACCACCTCTTATTTTTTCGGCATGGGTAAATTGAAAGAAATAGAATAGTTGGAGTCACCTGACATTCAAGACTTGGATAAGTTATTTCCACATCTAAAGAGGTATTGATGACTGCAGAAGAGAAATTTGTACTGCATTCATGTGTACAACCTAGAAAGCTTGCCATTAAAATTTACTAAGAGTTCAGCAATATGTAAGTGTCGAATGTGTTGTCATGTTTAAACTCCCCGATTTCTTTCGAAGAAGATAGAGTAGATCCAGATCCAACTTCACTAGAATGAAGACGTACATATTGTAAATAGAATATTTTATACTGTGCACCAAATTTCTGTATGAAAAATAAAACTCTCTGTAATAAAGAGTAAGAAGTTTAAGGGGAGAAAAGTATGTATTAAAACGATTCAGTGGTGGGTGGGTGGTCCGTGATGCTGTTGAAGCTGCTATCACCCTTTGTCGTAAACAACCTTATAAAGTTGCCGGTTTTGCCAGTCGGAGACACGCGATTTTGATCCTATGCCCCAAGAACCAAAACTGGCATAAGCAAGAGAGTATAATGAAAATTGTAATTTTAGATCGCTTCATACTGTACACCAAATTTCTATGTGATACATATATTACATATATTTTAGTTCCTATGTAATCCAAATTGTAAAGCTTGACTAGTATATACGCAAGTTAATATATAGACTACCTAACTTCCAAGTTCTATCACGACAGACTAACGAAATAGTCGGCCGCTCGTCAGTTGGCTGCCCGTAATCGCAGCCAAAAATTGCTGCATCCTCACCTCTACTACGCCACCCCGCACGAAAATGAGCAACCTTTACATCATTAAATTCGCAATTAAATAATCTTCAACTTTTATTTTATTTAGGGTTTTTTCCTGCAATATGACATCCAAAATGCCTATACGCAAAAATACAGTGTGTTACAGTTAAAACATTGTTGTTCCGTGCATTCACATTTATTTATAAAACAACTATTAGGTTTACCGTGAGAATGAAGTGGACCGTTATTGTAGCCTATTTTATAACAAACACAATGAAAAAATATTCAACTTGATCCGATTATTAGTTCCGAAGATTTAGATGTTTCTGTAGATATTGAAATTTTCATTCTTTGAGGTGGGGTAGGGAGTGAAACTCCATGGGGGTTTTTGGGGACTTTTGTGAAAATGATCCTCTGGTAGTGGTTTATCGATGGTGAAAAATTCAGCTTTACGCAAATTTTTTTCCTATCAAAACCTTCATTGACTAGGCTAATTGTAGAAAATTATGTAGTTATGTGAAATTCGTGATCGTTGTCCGCTCGGTCAATGGATGGGACGGGACACTACCGATAAGACTGTTCCATCGTGTGAGGGTTGATTTACTTACTCATACATTTTCACGAATTTCCCAACGTATTTATTATATATATATATATATATATATATATATATATATATATATATATATATATATGTATATATATTTATATATATATATATAATATATATATATATATATATATATATATATATAATATACATATATATATATATATATATATATATATATATATATATATATATTATATATATATATATATATATATAATATATATATATATATATATATATATATCTATATATATATATATATAATATATATATATATATATATATACATATATATAATATATATATTATATATATATATATAATATATATATATATATATATATATATATATATATATATATATATATATATATATATATATATATATATATATACATTTATAGGAGAGGGTAGTCTTTGCTGATTAGTATATTAGACGCAATATTGTCGAAACGTTGTTTTTGTCTTTCCGTGGTGTAGATTTCACATGACATTAAGCATGTAGAGAGTATGGTTTATGTGCAACATGAAATATTGACTTTGAGTTGACAGCTCTGACGAATTTTCGTGTTATTGCCACTTATAAAAAGCATGCCCGGATGCAATAATATCACATATTTGAAAGAAGAGCTTATATTTTAGTTCGACATGTTTTCTGTAGGGGTCTCTGTAAATATACATCTATTCGTATATTCTCTGCTGTTATTTATAATAAAGGTATATTATTACGTCCCGAAATATGGCAACACTGATTTGGTCCCGATCTATTTTTAGATCTCTGGAGGAATGATTTTCTACATCTTCCGCCGTATTTTGTCTAACCGAAAATTATTCGCTTTTAAAACGTTCTTACTAATACTATATTGCAGGGATACTTTTTCAATTTTTATTATTTCAAAATTTCAACAATTCAATGTTATTGATTTATTCTTGTTTTGAGATTAATCTTATTATAACAGGAGTGTTCCTCCTCGGGCAAGCAAATATCTCACAGAATTGAAAAAAAAACTTTTGAGCAGCAGAGCTCCATCACTAAAGTCGTATTTTTCGCGCGAAATGCATCGCGTAGAAAACAATTTTAACAATTTGCACGAACTGTGGAGTTCGGAAAATTTTCAAAAACCACGAAAAAAAATTTTATAATGACGGCGGTTGAAAAAATTTCACCAAATTTTGGTTGTTTCATTCTGCAACGAAGACAATCCCATATAAAAATAATTCAGCTCATTTTGTGTTATACGAACCGCTAGAGATGTCAGTATGTACCGAGATGGATATTTAAATGAAAACCAGGAATACCTTTGTTGCAGAAATTTACCGACATTTTGATACTTTCATTCTGCAATGGAAACAATCACAGGTACCAAATAATAATCAGCTCATTCGACTCCATGGGAGCCACTGGAGCCAGAATTAGTGATTTTGTGAAAATAAATCAACTTAAAAATTCAATGTTGAAAAAAGTAACAAAAATTGAGAGGTTCACTCGCCTTTGAAAACTTCTTTACTCAATAAACTTTTTAACGGTATGCTACACATTGATAAGAAAAACATTTCTGCTTCACATTGCGGATATTCCTTCAGAAAGACGGAAAACGTTCGGACTTAGTGAGGAAAACAATTTTATTTTTATAATCGGTCACTTGAACAAGAGTTAAACTACTGACAATAATTTAATATATAACTGTTCTCTAGTTATAAATTTTGTTCGAACTGTTCTCCCTTCTTCCTAATGCACGTCTGGCACCTCTTTCTTACTTCAGCTGTTACGGTAGCTACTTAGTTGTTGAAGCAGAAATATTTCTCTTTTTGCTCGAAGAAAATGTGATTTTGATATCGTTTATTTAAACTAAAGATAAACTAATAACAATAATTTAATACCTACCTGCTCTCTTGTTGCTCATTTTGTTGGAAAAATTTTTTTTTGTTGAAGCAGAAATATTCCTTTTATGGAACAAAATGTGTACCAAGAGTGCAGGAAGGTATTGAATTATTATAAGTAGTAACTCTTGTTCGAATAAACGATCAGAAAATCTCATTTTGATCGAACAGAAAACAGAAATATTTCTGCTTCAACAAATAAGTAGCTACCGTAATGGCTATAGTAAGAAAGAGGTGCCAGACGTGCATTAGAAACACGGGAGAACAGTTCGAACAAAATTTATAACTAGAGAGCAGTTATAAATTAAATAACTGTTAGTAGTTTAATTGTTGTTCAAATAAACGATAATAAAATTAAAATTATTTTCCCCTCCGAACGATTTCCGTCTTTCTCAAGGAATATCCGCAATTTGAAGCAGAAATGTTTTTTCTTATCAATATGTAGCATACCGTTAAAAAGTTTATTGAGTAAAGAATTTCTCAAGGAGCGTGAAGCTCTCAATTGTTGTTACTTTTTTCAGCATTGAATTTTAAAGTTGATTCATTTTTACAAAATCACTAATCTTGTGGAATAAAAATCCTCGTATGCGCTTTTGGTACCAGTAGTTGTAATGGAAACTATTAACTATTTGAACAAGCACACATTATTGTAACATAATATTCAGTTGAGAAAATTGGGCCCTTACAGGTATTAATAAAAAACTTATGAGGGTTTAAAGGCAGAATTTTGGGAAATTTGAAAAAAAAAATTCAAAAAATTATATCTTCAACCGTGAGTCTCAGGACCCAGGGTTCAAAGAGGCAATGTAGCAAGTAAGTCCAACAATACTCTAAAAAATGGTGCTTCATATGCCGAACACACATATATATATATATATATATATATATATATATATATATATATATATATTATATAAGACATGAATAATTTTTCGAAAATCATGATCTAGGAGGTCTAAAACGAATGGAAAAAATATTTCTGCGCCTGACTGCTTACATACTCTGCAATAGTATGTATTTTATAGTATACAATACGACTAAAATCAAAAGTGTTGAAGAACTAAAGAAAAGAAAAATTATTCAAAGTTGAAGAGAAAGATCATCCAAATTTACCAATAATCGAAATGTTGAATAGTCAACCAACAGTTGGAATAATGGAGCTTCTTGAACCAAATACGTCAGAGTCTA
>JARQZK010002936.1:575000-576136 GCA_030704885.1 Cynegetis impunctata | reverse complement strand
ATCTATGGTCAACATTAAAACAATGGGAGGATAGAGCAGTCTTATCTTTATTTTTCACGAAATACTGTTTTGTCTGTCCTATATATAACTTTAGGCAGTCAAGACAGAATTAAGAATAATGTATCGGAGATCTATACATACGAAATCTATGGAGTGAATACAGGACCCCGCACGGGAACCCATATAAAATGGTTCTCGTTGGAATTTCTTCATTTTTTGTATGTTTTTATATACTTTGTTATCAATAAAATGTAAAGTTTTTAAACAGTTCCTATGTCTAGTTTCGATTTTATGGATTTTTGAAATGTTTGATTAGCTTCCTCTTATATTCCGGATAGCTTTGAGGAAGAAGAAGCAAATGTCTTCGAAATTGATCAAAGGATCATAGAACCAGGGCTACTGAGATGTCGTTTATCCTCCAGGTTCAGAAACGCAGTGAAATATCAGTTATGGATTAAATATAATACCAACAATTCAGAGAATAACTATGAAGAAATAGATAATGACAATATAATCATAGGGTACTACTGCACTTGTAAAAGTGGATGGAGAACAGTGTGGTGCTGTTCCCATATTTGTAGTGTCTTGTGGTATTTGGGCTATGCACGTCACCAAAATAATATTAAATATCCCAGTAGGTTTCTTTTGGAAAATATCTTAGATGCAGGTAATAGGCCACCATAGTTAATAAACAGTTTTTTGATATTGTTAATATACGTTCTAATATTCAATTTTATCTAAATATAGTTTGAATATTACCATCATAACTGCGTTATATGTATATTATAATATAAACTAGATACCCTTCAGTACTTAAATAATTCCTAATGTTTTCCTCAAAAGAGGTTTAATATATACCAATAAAAGTTTTAAGGAAATATTTCAAAAACTGTTATGAAATTTAATTTTTGACCAACTCTGTGACTATTTCAGAGCCACCCTGTAGGTACTGATCTGAAATTGTTAGAAAAATGATAAAATATATATATTCTCTGGAAACTGTTCACATAATTTTTGTAAAAAATATTATAATAAATTAATTGCACATGGAAAAATTCTTTTAAACAATTACCGGAATTGGCTCAATCGCAACATTTCAAAAATTCATAAAATCGAAACTAGACATAGAAACTGTT
>JARQZK010002936.1:562500-570000 GCA_030704885.1 Cynegetis impunctata | reverse complement strand
TTACTTCAATAAAAACCTTTCTGATGTTCTATATATATACTTGTTTTCATCAGGAATTGAAACTCATCTTCTGCAGAGGTTTTCTATTATAAATAAACTAGAGTGAAACACTTGGCGATTCCACTAAGATTGCTATATTTACTCGACATATATGTTTCGGGTTATTAACACAATTATCATGAGCTTCATAACTGATATGAAGATGCAACAATCAATCTATTCATATAGCTGATTTAATAAGTGGGGTTATCCTAAAATCTATTCGGTCATTAGTGATGGGTAAGCTCCTGGACCTGGCAGACATAATCTCTAAATCTTCTAAAAGGTCCATCGTCTTTCCTTCGTTCAGTAAATGCAATATCTCGGGATTATCTAGTAGAATAAGGAAATAAAACTAAATTCAATATAATCGCTACATGGCAGTAAATATAAACATTCAGTCCTTATACTGAAAGGGCAGATTGATGATACTACAAGACCCCTTTTCTAAATCATTTCTCAAAATCACGAAACTTACAATTATTTGCATCCATCACTGTATTTACCCTTTCTGCCTAATTTTTATATACATCTTTGTTATATATATATATATATATATATATATATATATATATATATATATATATATATATATAAACTACAAAGAGTAAATTTATCGCGGAGAAATAGTAAATAATACAAGAAAAATTATCGGTCTAGCCCGCATACTTAGCTACGCCGTTCTGATGAGTTCCAAAGAGTCCGAAACACGTTTAAAGGGCTGCTTCGAAATATGCGGGGTTTGTAATATCTGTTATATATATATATATATATATATATATATATATATATATATATATATATTATTATTATTGTATGTATTCGAGAAATGTATAATCAGTTTAGACTAAGTGTCCGAAAAAGGTGACATCTTATCGAAAAGTACGTTATGTATTACTGTTTTGTAAATTGCTATCTAACCATTGTTTCAATATGAATGTCTTCATTGGAAAAAGGTAGTGCAGTCAGATTTTCAAACAGTATATCCGAAACAAAATTTTGCACCAAAAAATTTGACAAATATTCTCATTTTACCATTGAGAAAGAGAAAAAAACTTTTATAACCTAACTAATAACAAGGAAAGTAATATTATTAATAATTAATAATAGAGACTTATGAACCTAGACAACTGTTTCGATCTATGGGGTGAATTCTCCAAGTCTTTTCTTGTTTTCTACTTATAATTAATAACGGATATACTGTGGTTTATGAAGACCGCGGTGCCATCATTTTATGCTCGTACGAGACATTACCCACATCATGGACTGGAAACAAAGAAATCTCGGTGTCCACTAAGAGATCCCTACTACAGTGATCTATGTCAGAACATACTCATGTAGTTTCGATATTCCAATTTGTTTCGAATGAACAGCTCAGGGCTAAGGTCAACAAGTAATAATTTGTATAACCCATTTATTTGATAAAGTATTACTATTGCTTTTTTGAAACTTACCTTTTCGGCAACGTCCAACAAAGTTGAAGTATTTGGTAGACAACATTCAGTGTACCTCAGTTATAATCACGTTATATTTGAGATTTTTCTAAATTTGAATCAAGGAAAAAATGCAATAAAAAATGGCATCTAGAACAGATATCAGTACGCTCTATGAATTCAATTCAAATGTAAGCCAATCAAGATATTTTCAGAAATTATTTACAATTAATAAAAATATTTTAAAACAATTAATAGTCGCACTCTATTGAACAAGACAAATTGTGTTTAATAGAAAGAAATAAGTTTTGATAAATTTTGGCAGATAATGTTTGAAAGTGTAAAGTGAGTATTTTATATATTTTTACTCTTGTGTGCCTATTCTTTATAATATTTAGTTTTATCAGCCGATGTGATCTAGACGATTGAGCAAACAGTCTAGGGCAGTGGCGTAGATAGGGGGGGGATCAATCCCCCCCCATGAGCCTACGAAAATTATAATAGAATTGAATAAAAGTCTTCGTATCTACGTATTATGTATACATGAAATTTATTAAACACTAGCACCTCTTTTGGTATTATGTATGTGCGATTATATGAAAATCATCTAGATATGTTTTCGTGACGACTGTGCAATTGTGTGTGCAATATCTACTTATAATTTCAACATTATAATTAATCAAGAAATTGAATCGTTTTTCTAATTTTGGGTGAAGTAACTAGTAGTTTGGAGCATATTCTATTCAATGTTCAATTAGTAAGTTTAATCGGTCACTTTGAGCAAAAAAACGTGTTTAAAAAAGTTCAATTGGGTCTAATAGAAAATTTTTATTTCGAAAGGAAATTTTGCACTAAGTCATATCCCCCCCTCCATCGCAAAAAGCTATCTACGCCACTGGTCTAGGGTACTTACATACGACAGCTTGTTCGAAAACCGTAATATGATACCTAGCTAATAGCTGAACATGCGTGTTTATAAGCATTCGAGGGGACTCGGATTCGTACCCCGGAATCGACTGGTCTGCCATGAATTTTTCTCAGAGCCCGCACCGAGACAATAGCTATTGCGTTGGACGATGAAGAAAATGAGAAAAATATACCAAAACGATGAAAAATGTGGGTACACAACTTGAGAATTAAAGGTTGAACAGTAAAACATCAATACTATCGATTTTTTCAGAGTGAGCAGAAAAATTTGCCCCCCACTAGCTACGCTGTGAGCAGAAAAATTTGATCCCCACTAGCTACGCTCTAGTCTCCATTTCTACTATATGTCGAGAATCCATCGGAGAACACACCGTGACCGTCAAAAATTAAAACATGAACTATCTCGCATGGTGCGAACTCGGTGCGGGCACGGTGCGGACGCGGTACGGGCACGCACGGTGCGGAGATGTGAAGACAGCCACATAGGAAAGCACGGTTCAATTCATCACCGATACACGGCCGTGTCTCGGTGCGGGCTTGGTGCGAACACGGTGCGGACATGACTGTGTGGCTCAACCTTAAAGCGTAGCTAGTGGGGAGCAAATTTTTCTGCTCGCCCTGGAAAAATCGATAGTATTGATAATTTTTTACTGTTCACTCTTTAATTCTCAAGTTCAAAAATTCTAAAGTTTTCGTAAAATTTGGTCTCATCGTCCATTAGATGAAAAAGCAACGTGCAGAATTCGCCTTCAACATATCCATCTTTCCAAGCGTTGTGTGCCCACATTTTTCATCGGTTTTGGTCTATTTTTCTCATTTTCTTCATCGTCCAACGCATATTGTTGCCAATTCGCTGTTGCTGAAGCTGGCGAACATTTCAGTTTTTGACACCGCGCGACCGCACTGCGTCCGTACCACTTGAGATAGTTCTTGTTTAATCTATAGGGCACGATTCGTTCTCAGATGGACTATCGGCATATAAATAGAAATGGAGAGACTCATAGAAGACCAAGCTAGTTAGTCGAGTACTTAGGTACGCTGGCTAGTATTTGGGAGATCTCGGGTTCAATCCTCGGGGCCGACTGGTCCGCCATGAGTTTTTTCAGAGGTTTCCTAATGGTTATGTAAGTCACTACTTGTATACTTACAAGGCGAATGCTGGGCCAGTATTAATCCTACCCAAACTTCCTATGTTCCATAAACATCCCGTCTCACCTATCCTTAATGCACTTGTACATACAAGTGTATCCTCTGATCTGGCTGAAGGAGTTAATCCCAAACTAAAGCTGCCCGCCTCCCTGACACATACGTCAGGGAGGAATGACACACGTGTGTTCTCTTTGCTTTCCTTTCTCATAGAAGAAGTCTTCTTAATACTCTACTAATTGGGTTTACTCTTGTAATTTGAATATTTGTTTTGAATAAATTTTGATTTGATATATATATATATATATATATATATATATATATATAATATATATTATACTATATATAATACATATATTGATATTGGATATATTATTCTCGACCCGTAACAAATCAAACTTTCAAGGAATTGTATCGGGAAGCGGTCAGTGTTGATTGAAATCTCAATTATTCTCGATATTTCGCTATTTATTTTATGACTTCTTCAGGAGAAGCTACAAAGTATAATGTTACAATTGAATATATATATATATATATATATATATATATATATATATATATATATATATATATATATATATATATATATATATATATAAAGAGATTTTCTTCCATTACTTACAGAGACTATTAACATACACGCATATTAAAATAGTAAAAAATAAAAATAATAAACATCGACTATCACAGATGAGAACAGAAAAACGAATGACCCCGTACGAAAACAGCAAGGAGTTAAACTTTATCTAGAATATTACAGTAAATGCCACTAAGTTGATTTGTATCCGTTTTATAGTTTATTGCATTTTGTGTTTTTACAATATCGTACATTTCAAGAAAAATACGATCTTTGTAATTATGATTTTCGTCTAGAATTGTCTATGTGTCAATGGTTGACACAAAGAATTACGCAACACAGAAGTGATTGCAAGATAAAAAAAGGATCATGTGCTCTTACAGATCATTTGAAAACAGGACATCAGTTTAAATTCGAAGATGTAAAGATTTTAGACGAAAATCATAGATACAAAAATCGTATTTTTCTTGAAATGTACCATATTGTAAAAACACAAAATGCAATAAACTATAAAACGGATACAAATCAACTTAGTGGCATTTACTGTAATATTCTAGATAAAGTTTAACTCCTTGCTGTTTTCGTACGGGGTCATTCGTTTTTCTGTTCTCATCTGTGATAGTCGATGTTTATTATTTTTATTTCTTACTATTTTAATATGTGTGTGTGTTAATAATCTCTGTAAGTAATGGAAGAAAATCTCTTTATATATATTTAATTGTAACATTATACTTTGTAGCTTCTCCTGAAGAAGTCATAAAATAAATGGCGAAATATCTAGAATAATTGAGATTTCAATCAACACTGACCGCTTCCCGAAAAAAGGAAAAAAGGAAAAGGAAACACACGTGTTTCATTCCTCCCTGAAGTATGTGTCAGGGAGGCGGGCAGCTTGAGATTGGGATTAACTCCTTCAGCCAGATCAGAGGATACACTTGTATGTACAAGTGCATTAAGGATAGGTGAGACGGGATATTTATGGAACATAGGAAGTGTGGGTAGGGTTCAGAGGATTAATACTGGCCCAGCATTCGCCTTATAAGTTTGCATGCAGCGACTTACATTACCATGAGGAAACCTC
Source organism: Cynegetis impunctata (assembly GCA_030704885.1). Classification (NCBI taxonomy): domain Eukaryota; kingdom Metazoa; phylum Arthropoda; class Insecta; order Coleoptera; family Coccinellidae; genus Cynegetis; species Cynegetis impunctata. The sequence continues at coordinate 564,797 of JARQZK010002936.1, read as the reverse complement.
TGAAAATAACTCATGGCAGACCAGTCGGCCCCGGGGTTTGAACCCGAGAGCTCCCAAATACTAGCCAGCGTACTTAACGTACTCAACTAACTAGCTTGGTCCGCTTCCCGATACAATTCCTTGATTATATACGTTTCTAGGTCTTCCATCCCATACTTGGCTACGCCGTTCTGACCAAATGAGTCCGAAATACCTGTCAACGGCTGCTTCGACATAAATTTCCAGCCTCCTAACTGAATTTTGAATGGCCGTAGATATGCGCAATACCAGAAAATCCTCCAAAAGGTATGAAATTTCAACATAAAAATTTCGGCGGTGAAATAAATCAACTGAAACCAGAGCTGTGACGAGCACTGAAGAATAGTGCTTCTAGCACTAAGCACTAAGCACTTGAAAAAAAAGGCTCCCGGTCTCGAGCACTAAGCACGTATTTTTACAAAAGGCTTGCGATTACTAAGCACTTTGTGAAAGTAATTTGACATTTCGAGCACTAAGCCCTAAGTACTTTTTTAGGAATTGTTGAAATTGAGGTTATTTCAATCGGTAAATAAATTGTAAGCTGGCATATGAGTATGAGATTATTGACAGGCGAGAAGAGATGCACAGGGTGTTACAAATTCGATGCTCACTATGAGCTGGTACAGAACTATACAGAGTGTTTCATTGGTAAATGAACATATCTACGACAACCTGAGCTAGAGCTATCCTAGGCGAGTCCTAAAAATCGATATAATGATAGGTCTAATCAATTCCATAACCGAGTTTATGCACCAAAAATTTCAATTCCTCATAACTTTTGAACCAACCAGCATAGTCTGTTGATATTTGGAATGTATGATTCACTTCCACAGGTCGACCGATTTATATTTAAATTTCCAGAAAATTCCAGGTCCGTATTTGAAAATTATAGGACTTCTTCCAAGCGGAAATTCAACACCCTTTATATTAAAATTTTGGGATTTGATTGAGATATTTGAAAAGAGCAGAACATTTTCAATGGGGTTCAGTAGATTTCATTGTCCCGCACGTCACTTTGCTCGAAAAGAGGTTCAGGGAAAGATCCAATTGAATATTGGAATTCCACTAAATTCTCAGAAAAATCGTACATTGTACGGAGGGGGACTTACGTCTGTTGCCCTCTGTAGTTAACATCCTTATAACTCCCTTGATACATAAATAACTATAAGCATAGGCATTCTCACACGCCATTTTTGATCAATTTCATAAAGATCATAGATACATTTAAATTTAAATAATACAGAAAATCTGTGACCTACGAACATTGATATTAGCTAAATGACACAGATTTTATTGAAAATAGGATAAAAAAGGACCTGTGTAGAATCTTAGTATCAGTATTTAATCACCTAAGTGATGATTAATATATCAAATAGGAGAAACCCTTATGGAAAGCACAGAGTATTGAAAGATTCATTATTTCATATTGAAAACCCCATACGTATTATTCATATTTCATCAGAATATAGGTACTGAAAAAACTATGCGATTTAGATAGTTGAGTTTCATGCCCCTAAAAAATCCAAAATTTTCATTCAATGTACCTATTGACTACATACAAGTAACATACAAGTGATGGTGTACAACTCATCAAATTGAAAAAAAATTTAAACATCCCCATTAGCTTTTAATGAAACTAAGTTTTCGAAGTTCCTGTCACTCAGAGCATGACGTCTTGGTGCATTTACTATAGACGCAAATGAAAACAGTCTTTCAACAGGAGCACTTGATGGAAGGAGGGTGTTGTATTTTATAAATAATTTTTTTATTGACTTGAAACTAACGTGAGATGTTTATCACTGGAATGATATCAACACACGATCATAGCGCCGCCGCATACGCATATTCGTGTTACGACTAGTTTGGCTCAGGGCTTAGTGCTTAGTCATCCGCAGAAGTGCTTGGGAGCACTTCAGTGCTCGGGATCACTTTTGGGATTACTAAGCACAAAGCTTTTTGTTGAAGGATATCAATTACTAAGCACTAAGCACTGCTTTTGAAAAGGGCTCGGAAGCACAGTGCTCGGGAGCACAAAAGGGCTCCAAGTGCTTTCACGAGCACAAAACACAATGCTTTGGCACAGCTCTGACTGAAACCCACAATGTGCACTTCACTAACATTGATTCAATCCATGTACCAAATCTCGACCTCCTAAGTCAGTCAACAGAAGCTGTTAAGGTGCACATATCCTGAAAAACAACGAAAAAACATGAAATCTCCACATTTAGAAGGCGGTGGTTAAGAAAAATAGTTAAAGCCACTTCAATGCACTTCCCTAA
>JARQZK010002936.1:552500-560000 GCA_030704885.1 Cynegetis impunctata | reverse complement strand
TGCATCCATTTACTGATGCCCGCTGCATCTCCTGGCTATGGGCTATAATTTTACTCTGGATACAGCGACTTGGACGTTTTTTTTTCTGTGCCTAATTCAGACCTTTTCCCTGACTGTGGGCGATCTGTTGCTGGATTTAGGCCTAGGAGTACTTCCGAATATCGCTCAGGTATATACATATACACTCTCAAAAATATCTCTAGTACCCTTTGTACTCGGAACACTCTCCAGATAATAAATACAGAAATTCTTCAAAATATTTCGAGAATTTTTGAATCTATTCAACATCAATAATCTTCTATTCAATTTCCGTATAAATTTAATAAGATGGAATTTTCAATTTATTTAAACTTCTTCTGTGAAAGGAAAAAGTTTGAGAGATTGAAGCATAAATTTCTTCCTAGAACTCAATAAATATACGAAGATCCAACCTTATTAAGATACACTCTGTATAAAAGAAAGTAACTTTCATTTTAGTTATTTTAACTTGAAGAAGTGAAAAGTATGATAAACCTTCCCGCCAAGTTTTTCACAATTAAAGATAATTTCATTATGCTATCCAATCTTGATTATTGTTATCATTGTTCATAACAAAAAAGTGATGTAATTTTTTCCTCTCTTCTTCAATATGGCAAGTTAGATGTGCAGATATTATAATTCGAAAGAGCGTTCTCTATATAATAATATTTCGCATAAATGAATAAATTAAGTGAAAATACAGAAGTTTGTCAATCAATAAAATAATTAGCAAATTCTTTCAAACTCACAACAAGAATTCTGCTCAAATAAAAAAAAATATATTGTCAAAATATGAATTTTCAATAATTCCACAAATATATATCTTGGAGCCAGAAAAAATTCCTCAGAATCGTTGGTGTATCATAATTTATTTATATAAGGGTCTGAAAATTAGATAGTTGCGAAGCAAACCTTGAATGATTATGTACCAAACCTCAACCTTTTTCACGCTTTTTCGGAACAGTGTATAGGTTATTTTAACAGAAATAAGAAAGTCGTTTCAGTTGAAAAGATTTTGGCGCCTTAAATAGAAATTATCATTCCACGATGAAATTTTAATGTAAGTTCCGGTTACCGGAGGGAATTCCCCACATATAAAAAACCCAGCTTCACCTGAGCGGAACGTATAGGAATTCCAATAGTAAAGTTGGTTCCGGGCCAGATTTTAATCTGTACCAATCAATGATTCATTCGAGGACATATAATTACAAATGATTTATCGACAGTGATATAATTCCATCAACAGGAACTTGAAGATATCTGCCAAGGAGTAACTTCACATATAATCAAAGTGCCATGACATTTGAAAATATCAATCATATACTACCCCTTATCCCTGAAAAGGTAGGAACTGGAATCAGTTATTTGAAGGCTTTTTACACGAGCATTACAGTTCTCATTTCCGTCTCCGTTTCAGTCGAACTGTCAGTTCATTCGTTACACGATCCATTCAGTTGTTAGTTCTAGTCCATTTTGACATAATTTGATTTTATTGATTGATGAGGTATTCCATTACCTATTATCTATATATTATAGAGAACTAAAATGAGAACGGAAATTATACAGATAGGTCTATTCTCGTCAGTTCTCCCTCTTCGTTTCACTTTTCCTTTTCACACTCAGGATTAACTGACAGTTCGACTGAAACTGAGACGGGAATGAGAACTGAAACGATAGTGTGAAAAGCATTTTAATGATTTCAATGTTCGAAATCGCTAATAGTGAGTTCCGACTCTGTATATGGTTGAAGAATATGTTCAACCTTCATTCAAGAGTCCAAATTCATTAATTAAAACGAATTTCTGTCTGAAAGCTCTAGAGCAGATCGTTCAGAATACATTTTTTCAGTTTGTGTTTATATAGAATAATTCAACGTCTGAAAAAACAAAAACAGAGAAAATTCATAAGAAGCGAGATTTTTTATTACAAAAGATATAGGTATTCGGATGTCTTGTTCATTAGCAAATTTTTCTTTCATGGGAATGAAAAGCATCCATCTAGATTAGTCATCTAAAAACTGAAATATTGAAAAAATTAATTAATATATTTAGCCTTAGAACCATCTAAGTAGAAACTGACGAAATAATGTCACTTCGAATTTTGTCAGAATATAAGTGAAAATTGAAAATGTTTGGAGCTATTTCATGATTAAAAATTAATTTGATCAGTTATGAACTATTTTGAATAGTTTTCTTAAGAAAACTACCATGTGGTTTACTTAGTCATGTAAATTAAGTTCCTATTTATGTGCTTTTAATGTGTCTCAAATTTGAGGACCACTTATAATGTTTCCAAGAGTTCTTCGAATTATTTCGATATTATTTAAACTATTCTATAGGTATGAATTCATTCATTTGAATTTGTTTTATGCGTGCTCCTTTTATCATCAATTATTACTTCCAATTTATATATATATATATATATATATATATATATGTATATATATATATATATATATATATATATATATATATATATATATATATATTTACAGGTATAAATAGAGAGTTTTTTGTTCAATAATATCTTTGCAAATTTTAATTTTTGTTATTAATAATTTTGGCCCACCTTTTTCATGCAGTTGATTTGTTATGGCATAAAACGTAAAACGTTTTTTATCAACGAAAGCCTTCCAACGCCAATAACCGAAATTCTTTAAAAAGATTACGAACTAGAAACTAACAGTTTTCACATGAACGTACATAGTATATCTTTTTTTTTGGATTGATAAAACACAGTCATATCTTTATGGTGAATAAATAGTTTTAAATTGTCGGAAAATTTTAAAATCTTTTTCAGTAAATAATTAGTTAAAGGCGGATCAAGTTATAAACAGGCATTTAATTCGTGTTCCTTCATTTCACCAAGACGGCTGTTGCTAATTATTCCGAAAAATATTTTATATACATATTCTTGTTCATTAACTTATATTATACATTATAATAAATAGATTATGTTTCTGTCTCTCGAATAGATTCTCAAATTGATCGATTGTTTTTCTTACTTGCTCACCAATTTGGGAAAATTAGTAAATGAAATTGAAGAGGAACAAATATCTTATTATATTTCAAATATTTTCAATCAAAGAAAGGCAGCTATTCAAATCATTTATTCAAAAAGTCAATTATTAGTCAAATTGTTCTCGTCAAAAAGATTACGTATGTTATATGTCAAGACTTTCTAACTGAAGTAATTCAGGTACAGAATATTTTAATAAAGACGTTTGAAGTTATTTTATCTAGAAAATAAACTGGAATGCTGCAAAATACTCGAAAAATTCGAAAAATGCGTGAGCAGCATAGCTCCTCCACTAAGGTCGTATTTTCCATTAATTTTCTTTCTTTCTTACATACCAATACTTAACCCCCTAGGACAATTTAGAGGCGCTGAAAAGATGCACAATGATTTAAAACCTGCAAAAATGGATGTACTGTCTGCATTTATGCGTCGGTGACAGAAAACATTTTAAACCCACAAATAGTACTTCCCTAATATCAAACGAATTCACTTACAAATATTCAGCGTTCTTACTGAATTTGAAGTTGTTTTAGAGATGCGCTATGCTCGAAAATCCACAGGAACGCAACAGAGTCTGTAAGAGACAACATTCTTCAACTTTCGGGTGTGATTTTTCATTTGTTGTTTGCAATTTTTATTTTAATTGATTTTCGTCGGTTAAATTTGGAGTCGCGGGTTAACTAGCGAGAATGGTTTAGGAATGGTACGTGACTATAATATTCTCCTTCCCCGAAGCGGGCTAGATGAACCACTGTCCTCCTGGATAACCCCTGTCCTGTTTATTTTTCTTGTTTTTTTTAGTGTAGTTTCTAAGTTTAAATGTTTTTTTTTGGGCTTTCTCCCATTTGCCTCACTTTTATGTGTGACAAATGTTATCGGTTTTTTATAGAAATAAAAATAGATTTATTCATGTTCACAACAAAGTTTTACAATACGTCAAAATAATTTACAAAATATAATATCACAGCTACTGCAAGTCACTGTATTTTTAGTTAAAGTATAAAATTTAAAACAAATACATTTAAAATTATAAAATTTTAAATCATAGATGACAAGAGATTCACACAAAATCTGATAGGGAGATTTCATCTGACAAGAACTCTCTCATATCATAGTATGGACTTTTTAAAGTCTATATTATAAAATTTTTGATAAAGCCACGAATGTCGTGGCGAAACGTCAACTTTTTAATAAAATCGAGTTTTTTTGAGATTCAACAAGCCTGTTATTGCTAATAATTATCAAGAGATTATATATATATATATATATATATATATATATATATATATATATATATATATATATATATATATATATATATATATATATATATATATATATATCAGACATCAGAGAATGGTCTCGAAAGTCGTAAACTAGGAGGTATAAAATGAATTAAAAACCACTGAAACCTCTCTCCGTTGACTTTCGATAGTCTGTTATTTTCTAAGAAAATACGACTAAAAATCTCGAGTCGAATAATACAATAATTACAATAAGTGATCAGTCAGTTGTATATAACCTTAGACTGTACGCTCCCTTTTCAGTGTCAAATACCTAATGATACGATCAAGCAGTGAAGTTAATTTGATTGTTTTTTTCAAATCCATTTTCATGATAGCGTAACCGGAAGACAGCCCGAATAGTGTTATTGTCGTCACATTCCCGCCTTTCTAGTAGCCGATTCGTTGAATTAAAAGTTCGAATCTGAAATCCGGTCATGTTCATAAATTATTTCAAAGCAAATAAGCAAAGGACAGTGGATTGAACTTGGACACGTTGAAGTTTGTTAAGCATAAATCGAGTAGAACAAATGTTTGGAAACTATATACCGGAGTGTAAGTGAAGAATTTAAATTGAAAAAAACTGAACACGGTCAAGTTCATTATTTCGTTAACTAGGAATTGTGTGAAGACCAAACAAACATCTCGTCATTTTACGGCGACGTCTTCAATGAAAATAATCATTAAATCCCGCTACTGGTATAGGAGATACTGGACTTCGTAAAGCTACAGTTATACCGGAGGAACATTTTGTTGCTGAATGTTTCTCCTTGTTGCCAAAAGTAGAAACTTATGGCAACACATGTAAACTTCTTCTTTCCACTGAAGCAACCAAAATTGTCAATAGTTGCAAATTATTTAGTAGAAATTATCAACATTTGGGAACATTTAGAAACATTTACGGCAACAAGCAACTGCAACAAATTGTTCCACAATGTAGCTAATATATGAATTCGTTTTCGTACTTTTTTTTTTTTTTTAATAAGGGTTATGGCATGTCTCCCAACATTTGCCAACTGGTTAAATATGAGCTATTGGATATACTGGGACACAAAACGCTAAAGGGCTTATCGAAGCGATATATTTTTTTTCTCACTGTACATTAAAAATCTGCGAAACGAATGTTTACCAGTTGCGTTCTCGATACGTTTCCACTGCGATAGCAACACGGATTTTTTGTTTCTATTTTCTTTCGAAGTTTACCGCTCAAAATGGAAACCGGCGACAAGAAGGAACATTCAATATTTGTTGCCGAAAAATAAAGAAATTTAAGGAATATTTAGGAACATTTACGGAAACACGCAACAGCAAAATGTTTCTCATTGTTCCGGTGGGACTGTAGCTTTATAATACATTTTAATGCAATATGCTAGTGGAATTGAACTTTGATAATAAATCAGGGGAACACTGGAATTCCAGTGGAATAATTTTACAGTTAAGGAAAAACCATAACAATTGCATAGTCAATTTACCACGGAAATATATATATAGGTACAATTGGAAGGTAATTTTCAATTATCAGAAATGCAATTAACGTGGATATAATAGTAGTTTTATTTTCTGAGTCAGTTTCAACGGTACTGTATAGTTTTATGTTTACAATAATATATAATAATCGATGTATTATTTCACTTTTATAGATCAACGTCAGCCAAGATGAGTATTCGCAGATGATGCAAGTTTATCTTTCGTCAAGACGCTCATCATCGCCTGATAATCATGTCCCCCAACTTGTAACATTTGATGTAGGTATGTAATCTCTCTCGCAATATTACACCACTTGTACTCATTAATCCTAATATAGATATTACAAAATAACGTGTATAGATTCTGCCTTTCAATCATCGAATTGCGATTCAAGTTCAGTTGGAAGCTTATAGATATTCTTTCCTTCTTGCACACAATAAGATGACATTGAAATCGAAATTGTTTGAAAAAAAATCAATCGAAACCAACTAGTTCGTTTTCAACGGACTGTGTGATATTGTACGTAATTATATAGTAATAAGGCCCCTACACACGGACGTTGATGTCTTAACACATCAACGGGTATCCAAGAACGTGCAACCAATAACGTTAATGTGGATGTAAAAATACCCACAAAACAATACTGTTTTTGAATGCACACTCCGAATGAACGGTGATGTTTTCTAAATCGCTTGAATTTTTGAATGCGCATTCAAATGAAAACGATCATCTCTCAACGTGTGGAGGCGATTCAACGATGTTTGTGCATTCTTAAAGCAGTGGTTGCGGTTAATCTTTATTTTTATTTCTATTTTTCTTTTCAAGAGCATAAGTACACGCCACTGTTACAAGAGCTAAACATTCTTTTTCGAACAAAACTATGGTTTTGTTCGAACGTGTGTACGCAATCTGCTTGCACGTTTTTGGATGCACGTCGATGTATTAATTCATCGACGTCCGTGTGTAGCCCGCATTAAAGGTGAATGGCTTCGATCAAATCATCCATCATATTCGGTACACACTGCTATAGATGTTCCATTATATATTTGTCATTTGCAAATGTGAATATTGTTTGAATTGCATTACATCGGCTTCCTCCTATTAAAATTTCATTGAAGTCGTACTGAAAATCACTATAAAGTCTATTTTTAACGATTACTTAACTAATAATTGATAAGATTAATGATATATACATAAATGCATTATGGAGAATCGCAAAATATTGTGATATATATACAAGAATTGTAAAATATTTTAAAAAAGAAATTCTTTTGGATATATCCAATATGAAGTTTTATTACTGCAGCAAATCGTGAAATCCGAATCTAAAATCAATTTGGACGAAGAAACGATCGTACGTTCAATAACATGACATTTTATAGCCCGTTTTCTGTTTTACGATCAAACTGGTGCCGATCAGTATTTAGTGTTTATTTTCTTAATATTTTTTCATCTTATTTGGATATTCATGTTATTCTAATTTCGATTAGATCTCACCAAACAAGGAAAATTGATTTAAATGAATCAATGTCCTTACTGAATTGCCCCTAAAATTGACAATTTTTTCATGGATTTTTCAAATATTATTTGATTATTCTTAACTCAGTATTTAATATTGTTTGAGCATGCTTTATGAATCTTTTTTGAACTTATTTGATTATGATTTGACTTCAATTGCGCTGTATTATTTGTATAAACTGTTTCAAAAGTAACA
>JARQZK010002936.1:537500-550000 GCA_030704885.1 Cynegetis impunctata | reverse complement strand
CCTCCGTGCTTATAAAATGATGAAACTGGGCAAAACCACTCATTACTATATATTCTATATAATTAATTATGTATCAGTTTATTTATAACAGTCTGTACAAAAAATATTGAAGCACATGCAAACGTATTCAAAGACAATCTGTGTTGGAGTATATTCAATTTCTTTAGAGCCTTTAAGATTTTTCAGATATAAACCCCAAGAGATATTGAACTTTTACTATTACTGAATTGTTTTACAAAGCTGAATTGCAGTTGCAGAAAAAATTGAAAAAAATTAAGAAAATGTACGTCTTTACAATTATACAAATGCATTTATGAAGATTCTTAGTAGTGAAGAAAGAAAAAACGTTTAGCAACACTATGAGACTCAGATATACAGCATAATACCTTGTACCGAGGATATTTTTCATTAAGCAACAAATAAGTATGCGATATGCCAGAATTACAAATATGGATTAAATTTCTAATGCAATCATATCGATTGCCAGGGCTCATCTGTTTGTTAAATTCCAACCCATTCGATGAAAGTACCTTTTCCGGGGATTGATGGCGTAATTGCTAACAGCTAATTCTCCACTAAAATTATGATATATTCGTAGAAGTTTCCCACCTATCCTCTAGGAAAATATCATTCCTGGAACTCTATTGTTTGTGATCTCTCACTGACACGTTAGGTGAAAATATTAATCAATACTAAAGTCCTATTAGTTCCTTTTCTACATGTGTATCGTACACATTTTAACATAGTTTAATTTTGAAGTAATAAATAACGACTGAGATTAAATGAATGGAAGTATCCAAAGTTAAACTTTGGTTGAAATTAATTGTATTATATATTGCAATAGAATGATGAGAAGAATTATGAAAAAACTAAATTTATCCAATACATACTAGACAATTTTCAAATTTACGAATCATGGATAACGGATATGATAATTTCCCGAAGAAATATTTTTTTTAGTCAAAAAATTCCTGAAATTTAGCAGTAATAGTATTTTATACCTAATGCTAAAATACACAATTAGTAATTTTGTTTATCAAGTAAATTTGTATATTGTGAAATTTTGCCAAGTAATTTTATAATTTGAAAATACTTTTTCTTTAAATGAAGATTAACACGTTTTACCAAATATATATATATATATATATATATATATATATATATATATATATATATATATATAATAAAATGCACGTTAGGCTACATATTTTCGCTAATAAACAGTACCTACCATTCAGAGGATAAAAGATATTTTTGTGTAATCCGGTATATTGCTGCGGAATAAACCTGAATAAACTTCTGAAATTCATCCATGGTGCAATACCGAGGTATTTCAGTATGAAGTCTTGTGAATGTTCGTTGTACTTTTTAAGTCATAAACATTGATGACTTCATATAATCCATAGCATAAATGATTGAAATTAACTTATGATGTTTTCACTCCTGAAAATAAATTTTGTATATAATAAAACAAATAATACTTAACACATCGGATGTTCTATAATGCTTTATTTGCTGCTAAATACCAATCGTTTGTGTAAAATGAAATATTTTATATTGGGAATGAATATTTTCAAGAATTCAGTAATAAGAAATTCAACATTTAGATTCTTTGATTGTGTTTATGCATTGATTGAATAAATATTATATTGTAAAATTCAACAGTATATCAAGTTGAGAAGCACTGTTGACTGAATGCCAGTTTATCTTCTGCATATTTATTATAATATCATATTAGAAAGGATTTGCATATTTACCACTGAAATGATCTCATCTGAAGTATGAGATATCGTGTATATTAACAAGCAATAGAAAAGATTTATCTATAATTTAGCTGACTCTGAATAGGTTCATTTTCAGGCATCTCTTATTTATAGGCATTTGATTGAAATGATTAAGCTTAACTCAAATTGAATTAATATGTTTGTATTGATTAAGTGAAATATGATAATAATTTTGTCAGTCAGTTTTGTATGGCTTTTTAGGAGGGAGTTTTGGGGAGAAAACTTGTGCATCTTTTTGATGTTTTAGATATTGAATATGTTCTATATATATATATATATATATATATATATATATATATATATATATATATATATATATATATATATATATATTTGTATACATATATATATATATATATATATATATATATATATATGTATACATATATATATATATATATATATATATATATATACCTATATATATATATATATATATATATATATATATAGATAATTATATATGTATATATATATATATATATATATATATATATATATATATATACATATATATATATACAAATATATATATACATATATATATATATATATATATATATATACCTATATAAATATATACCTATATAATTATAGATATATAATATATATATATATATATATATATATATATATATATATATATATATATATATATATATATATATATATATATATATATATATATATATATATATATATATATATATATATATATATTAATATATATATATATATATATATATATATATATATATATATATATATATATATATATATATATTAAAAATAAATAATAAGAAAACAACTTGTCTAAAAACCACAAAATGAAAATAACTTTTATTCGACTAGTTTCGCCTTTAACAGCATTATCAAGACTGAATACGTATTCAGTCTTGATATTATTATTTATTTTTAATATAAATATGAACTACCACTTAGTTGATTCATCGTCCATCGATTATACACACACACATATATATATATATATATATATATATATATATATATATATATATATATATATATATATATATATATATATATATATATGTGTATACATATATATATATATATATATATATATATATATATATATATATATATATATATATATATATATTTCAAACGGTGTTTATATTAAGAGTAATTTTGAAAGATTTCATATGAAGAATACCTTATGACTCAATTTGGGTTACTTGATTGATGGTATACTTGATGAAGATTTGGATGGTGTTGAATTTTAATTTTAATTTCTACATCTGCCTTAAATTTGTGTTATCTGTTTTGTTATTAGCGGTATTAGTCAAAGTTTTCTGCATATGTTACATTTCAAATACTTCTATACATTTAATTTTTTCAATTTCTTAGATTTGTGTATTCAAACCCTAGGTATAATCTTCTGTTTTGTGTTGTTTCTGTTGTAAAGTTTTTGTGTGCTTTCAACTGAATTTGTAAAATTCATCACACAATAGGAGAAAAACTATATAACGCATAAGAAAAAAGTCGCTTATATACATATAAATATATATATATATATATACATTATATATATATATATATATATATATATATATATATATATATATATATATATATATATATATATATATATATATATATATATATATATATACATATATATATATATATATATATATATATATATATATATATATATATATATATATATATATATATATATACATATATATATATATATATATATATATATATATATATATATATATATATACAATTTTTTATTTGAATTGTTGTTGCCTGTGAACTATTTTTAACTTTTTGATAATTATTAGCAATAACAGGCTTGATGAATCTCAAAAAACTCGATTTTATTAAAAAGTTGACGTTTCGCCACGACATTCGTGGCTTTATCAAAACTTTTGAAAAAATTGAAAATTCTTTGACATTTATTGATTTGAAAAAATTTGAATAGTTAAAAAAGACTACTATGTTTCATCAAAATTTTTCGGCTGTGGCCGTTCTCTGTTATTTATTACGTGCTATTCAGTCCAATATTAACATTCAAATCTGTTATTATTAGATGGTTAGGGAAACCACAGAAACCTTTACCCACGTAATGTTCGAAATAGGTTCAAATTATTTTGATTTTGAAATGTCAGAAAATAAGGTACTATTTATCTTTTTTTTTACGGCCACAGCCGTAATGAAAATTTTTGAACAAAAGATAAATAGTACCATATTCTTTGACTTTTCAAAATCTTAAATAATTTGAACCTATTTCGAACACTACGTGGGTAAAGGTTTCCCTTACCATCTAATAATAACAGATTTGAATGTTAATATTGGATAGAATAGCACGTAATAAATAACAGAGGACGGTCACAGCCGAAAAAATTTGATGAAACATAGTAGTCTTTTTTAATTAATCAAAGTTTTTCAAATCAATAAATGTCAAAGAATTTTCAACTTTTTCAAAAGTTTTGATAAAGCCACGAATGTCATGGCGAAACGTTAACTTTTTAATAAAATTGAGTTTTTTGAGATTCATTAAGCCTGTTATTGCTAATAATTATCAAAAAGTTATTTATATATATATATATATATATATATATATATATATATATATATATACTATATATATATATATATATATATATATATATATATATATATATATATATATATATATATATATATATATATATATATATATATATATAGGTATATATATATATATATATACCTATATATATATATACATATATATATATATATATATATATATATATATATATATATATATATATCAATTGTACTTTCTTTGGGTTTTAACAAAAAACACCATCAGGTCTTCACCTTTAACACCCTGTATCTTAAAAACGAAGAAGTTGGGGACCCTAGTTTATATGAACTTTTATCACTCAGATAAGCCACAATGTGTAATCAGCATGTATCTGAGTTTCTCATATCGAGTGGAATCAGTTCATAGTCTATTACGATGAATTACGTGACCAACGTTATTCGAATTATACTACACGTAGAAAAATTAACAGAATACGATCAAAATTTGTGTAATGATCTGATAATGTGCTAGTAATCTGTTTAATTTTCACGTAATAACCTGGCACGCTACCAAAGAAAAATGAATGAACATATTTACATCTGGCAGAGGTCCTACTATTCTCCACATATATATACTCGAGGGATACATCAATAGCAAATCTGATTCTATGAAATATCTTGAATAGTTTCCAGCGAACGATACTTTATCATATGTTCCCTTATTTTACTACTTTGCATTCTTTTGAAACGACAAATTTATTCTTCGGTTTTCATAAATAATGAAATGAACTATTATTATTCATTCATTCATACTCTATTCTATAATCAGCCAAATATTTTTAAAGGAGCTATAAATATCAGAACGTAATCAATAATAAAACTATTTTTAAATATTTATCCTATCTTTATCCCATCCAAATTCACGGGGACGTTTAAAAATAGAGAAAGTGGGAGAAGAGTTTCTCCTACCTTTTTCGGAATTTCTATGATAGTATTTTTGGAATAAAGAAATTTTGAAAAATTAGAAATTCACAGGAGACTCATTATTTTTTTTCGTCAACAATCGAATGTGAAATATACAGCAAGTACTTTCAGACATTTGTCCTTTTTTTAAATAATACCTATTGGAATTATTTGTGGGATTTTTACTTATCCTTGCATCCTTTATTACATGTAAATTCGAATAATAGGGACATTCATCGTAAATATTATCATTAGTTGAACAAAATAGGGCTCTGTTGAATACGTTGAATTGTCACAATTAATTTAATCATAAGTTATGTCTATAAATATTCATTCATATGACTGAGAAAGAAGAAAATCAAGTAACCAGTTATTAATATTTCGAAATGACATTTACTGTAGAATAATTCAGAGATATCGAAACCCATTCTATACGGATAAACTTAGTTGAAAAAGTCGTTTTTCATATATGAACACAACAGTATTGCCATTCCAACTATAGAATATAGAGGTTCGAGAAATAGATCCCACTGAGATTTTTGATTTTCTGAATAAATAGTGTAAATGTATTATTATTTTAGTTATTTGACATAATAAAAATAACCTTTAAACTTTTTTATTTTAATCAATTCAACACTATATATTTCAATTTATGGTCGTATCAGTTTTTGTGTTTTTCATAAACAAATATCTTTGTGTCTTCTGAAGAAATCAAGAATTTTCTTGTTCCTTGCGTATTTTGGTGCACTCTGTTTTTGTTGTTTCTCGATTTTTTTTTTCTTTCTCGATACTCTTTTTGACGCTAGACATATGATTTCACTCTGTAATGTATTTTAACACTCGAATCACATGTACATTAAACGTACGTAAACAGTAAATAATTGTATCAAGTTTTACAATTTTATTGACTTACTTTTCTAAGTTATTATACTTACAAACTTACTGCAGTTTCCATTTCTCGAATCTTCATTGCAAAATTGCAATAATGAGACAGTATAACTCACGTAGAATTCAAAACAAAATCAAATATATAAATTCTTCCTATTAATATATTGAACTTTTGTAATTGTACTAGAAAAACGTCATATAAATCACTATATTCAAAAAATTATCAAGTTCGTATTGGTCAGATAACCGTGATCGAGAATGACAATTTTTGTATGTTGTGAATATTTTACGTTTTCTGTGTGTCCGAAATCTTTCCATCTCCTTAACTTCATGAATAACGTCCTATTTCAATTCAATCTTGCCCAGGGTATATATATATATATATATATATATATATATATATATATATATATATATATATATATATATATATATATATATAAAAAAAAAATAAATATATATATATATATAAATATATATATATATTATATATATATATATATATATATATATATATATGTATATATTTATATATATATATATATATATATATATATATATACAGGGTTATTCAAATTCGAGTCTATGCATGGGGATTTCGGTGACAGTAAGAGCCCTTTCAGACTAGGATACTGTATCCGAGATACTGTATGCGAAATACAGAATTTAGGCCAGATACAGTCAAGATACTTTTGTTAGAATATAGTTTTGTAAATAAATTTTATCAGTACAATATCAGTGCTGTACGGTGCTTTTTATGAAATGGACATTGAATAGTGCGCTATGCTGTGGTATATTATATTTCTGGGCCCTAACTACAGTGTACCATGTATAATTTATTTCCGTAACTTACAATTTACTTGATAGTTTGCGAACAGTTACTAGATAGTAGTGCACTGATTAATACAAATTAAACATCAATTCGCTCATCTAAAGGGTTTTCACTGCAATCCGTAAAAACTTAACAGCAATATAAATTAACGAATAAACTCATTATTCATCGCTAATAAACAATATTATCGAAATATTTCATTTAATTTGTGTTATCCATCTTGAGATGATTATTGTAAAAATCAGTAAGCTTTCGACAAATAATCGTCTTGTTTCGAGAATTTTTAATAATATAATAATTTGATTTATTTAGCTAATGAATTTATGCATTCCTTTTTGAATGCACTGTATAATTACTTTTATAAATATACCTACCATATTCATTTTGTTGAACAATTGTCATTTCTTCAAAATTTTCACACATCTGTTTGGTAATTTCCACCCAACATTTTTGTTTTATATTTCTGTCGAAATGATTTTCATTACTTGTATCCCATATACAAGAATTCGGTTCTACCAAACTTATAAATTTCTTTTATCAAAAACTTTATTCTCCATGGTACAATCGAAAAACCGTTCTATTCCACTTCAGTTCTACTAATAAATATTAAAAATATTGTACACCTATGCTATTGTGCTTTTTGAATCGCAAAAGTATGCAAGTCTGAACAGGTCCATAAGCCACAATGATAATTCGGTATCCCGGATTCGGATACTGTCGCCGGCGGCTGAATGAGCGAGATTCAGAAATTTAGTATCGCGATACTGTATGCTGTGCTGAATGCCTTGTGAAAACGTAGATATAAACGCATGTATTTTCTGTATCTGGGATACGCGTATCTCGGATACAGTATCCAAGTCTGAAAGGGCTCTTAGAGCCCTTTCAGACTAGGATACTGTATCCGAGATACTGTATGCGAGATACAGAATTTAGGCCAGATACAGTCAAGATACTTTTGTTAGAATATAGTTTTGTAAATAAATTTTATCAGTACAATATCAGTGCTGTACGGTGCTTTTAATGAAAGGGACATTGAAGAGTGCGCTATGCTGTGGTATATTATATTTCTGGGCCCTAACTACAGTGTACCATGTATAATTTATTTCCGTAACTTACAATTTACTTGATAGTTTGCGAACAGTTACTAGATAGTAGTGCACGGATTAATACAAATTAAACATCAATTCGCTTATCTAAAGAGTTTTCACTGCAATCCGTAAAAACTTAAAAGCAATATAAATTAACGAATAAACTCATTATTCATCGCTAATAAACAATATTATTGAAATATTTCATTTAATATGTGTTATCCATCTTGAGATGATTATTGTAAAAATCATTAAGCTTTCGACAAATAATCGAACTGTTTCGAGAATTTTAATAATAAAATAACTTGATTTATTTAGCTAATGAATTTATGCATTCCTTTTTGAATGCACTGTATAATTACTTTTATAAATATACCTTCCATATTCATTTTGTTGAACAATTGTCATTTCTTCAAAATTTTCACACATCTGTTTGATAATTTCCACCCAACATTTTTGTTTTATATTTCTGTCGAAATGATTTCCATTACTTGTATCCCATATACAAGAATTCGGTTCTACCAAACTTATAAATTTCTCGTTATCAAAAACGTTATTCTCCATGGTACAATCGAAAAACCGTTCTATTCCACTTCACTTCTACTAATAAATAATAAAAATATTGTACACCTATGCTATTGTGCTTTTTGAATCGCAAAAGTATGCAAGTCTGAACAGGTCCATAAGCCACAATGATAATTCGGTATCCCGGATTCGGATACTGTCGCCGGCGGCTGAATGAGCGAGATTCAGAAATTTAGTATCGCGATACTGTATGCTGTGCTGAATGCAGTGTGAAAACGTAGATATAAACGCATGTATTTTCTGTATCTGGGATACGCGTATCTCGGATACAGTATCCAAGTCTGAAAGGGCTCTTAGAGCCCTTTCAGACTAGGATACTGTATCCGAGATACTGTATGCGAGATACAGAATTTAGGCCAGATACAGTCAAGATACTTTTGTTAGAATATAGTTTTGTAAATAAATTTTATCAGTACAATATCAGTGCTGTACGGTGCTTTTAATGAAAGGGACATTGAAGAGTGCGCTATGCTGTGGTATATTATATTTCTGGGCCCTAACTACAGTGTACCATGTATAATTTATTTCCGTAACTTACAATTTACTTGATAGTTTCCGAACAGTTACTAGATAGTAGTGCACGGATTAATACAAATTAAACATCAATTCGCTTATCTAAAGAGTTTTCACTGCAATCCGTAAAAACTTAAAAGCAATATAAATTAACGAATAAACTCATTATTCATCGCTAATAAACAATATTATTGAAATATTTCATTTAATTTGTGTTATCCATCTTGAGATGATTATTGTAAAAATCAGTAAGCTTTCGACAAATAATCGTCTTGTTTCGAGAATTTTTAATAATACAATAATTTGATTTATTTAGCTAATGAATTTATGCATTCCTTTTTGAATGCACTGTATAATTACTTTTATAAATATACCTACCATATTCATTTTGTTGAACAATTGTCATTTCTTCAAAATTTTCACACATCTGTTTGATAATTTCCACCCAACATTTTTGTTTTATATTTCTGTCGAAATGATTTTCATTACTTGTATCCCATATACAAGAATTCGGTTCTACCAAACTTATAAATTTCTCGTTATCAAAAACGTTATTCTCCATGGTACAATCGAAAAACCGTTCTATTCCACTTCACTTCTACTAATAAATAATAAAAATATTGTACACCTATGCTATTGTGCTTTTTGAATCGCAAAAGTATGCAAGTCTGAACAGGTCCTTAAGCCACAATGATAATTCGGTATCCCGGATTCGGATACTGTCGCCGGCGGCTGAATGAGCGAGATTCAGAAATTTAGTATCGCGATACGGTAGGCTGTGCTGAATGCAGTATGAAAACGTACATATAAACGCATGTATTTTCTGTATCTGGGATACGCGTATCTCGGATACAGTATCCAAGTCTGAAAGGGCTCTTAGAGATAGAGGGTGAGTTAAATGAGGGCAAAGTAGCGTATTCTAGAGGTTAATTATGTAAATAAAAAGAATCCGACTTAGCGTCTTCAGTTCTGGAGTTATACAGGAAAAATCGAAAATTTCGAAATTCTTCTTTTGCCTATATCTTTTTATTTTACGAAGATATTTTTCAAAGTTTGCCATTTCTCCGCAGCAACTTTTTGTAGCCTTTTCAAATATCTGAATAGAATGTATATACAGGGTATCGTACACAATGGGCCACCCTCAAGCTTTCATTTTCAAATACGGACCTGTATTTTTCATTGCATTTTTTTCAAATGCCAAGAGTCATGTTTCATATATCCAGTGTGATACAATGACAAGAGAGAGCGGGAAAAAGATAAAAATCATACACTACCTCATGTCATTGAATCTTTCAAAATTTTGTATCAAATAATCCACTAAAGCATCGCAATTATTTTTATTTCTTGGGTTTATGGACCCAAAAAAAGCAAAGGATCCTTTGTAAATAACTTCTTCGCAAGAATGGCGCCGCTACAGATGCACCTTTTCTATACCTAGTGAAGTAATTGTGATCAACATAGTTTTATTGTTCTTAATTTGGTGCAATATATACATATATGTATATATATATATATATATATATATATATATATATATATATATATATATATATATATACTTATAAATAAATATATAATATATTGTTATATAAGAAACAATAACCTTTGTCAAATAAAACTGCTGGTATTTTTGTATTTATTACGAAATATTCTGCCATTTAAGTTATTGCATTCATAAACGAAAAAATCTCAAACTTCTTTAAGGACTGAATAAGTCATTCAATAAGAACAGTAAAGTAGAGAAGTTTTTGACATTTAAAAAAGACACCTTTTATACAAATATTTCCTGTATGTAGTTTACCTGTCATATTTTCAACCTTTAGTTTCTTCTATTCACGGTATATCTTACCAGGGCCGGCCCGTGCCGAGGGTGCAAGGAGGGCACGGCACCCGGGCGGCATTCTACAGAGGGGCGGCAAAATATAAATTTTTTCAATTTATAAGCAGATTCAAAGAGATGCCGATCCCTATAAAATCGAGTTACTGCTTTGTGGATATAGGTCAGCATGACGCCACCACAAATGTATGAAGAAGTATGAAGTAAGAGTGAGCTAAAACTGAAATAATAGTTAATGTAGACAATTGTTTTTTGTAAGTTCAAGGTTTTGAAACATAAAAATTACATTTAAAGAATTTGTAATTAAGTAAGTAAGAAAACTTGCTTTCAATAAATAAAATGTATGTACCTCAGTATATTTCACTAGTTTAATTTATATTTATAACTCATAAAGCAACTAACTTCGAAGTACTAATAGAGCAAAAAAGATTATATATATATATACATATTTTTTTGTTATAACTAAGGATTATATGAAAGTACTATCTCTTTAATGTTTGTTTAAAATTCATTTTTTTTAAAATTATACAAAGTAATAAAGTTTATAAATAGTCATTTATCATTTTTATTTTAAATTGTTTTATTTCTTAAACAGATCAACAGTATTTTTTGGATTGATTGGGCCGATACTTGGTGTAAATTAATAAACATATTAAAACAATGGTTAATAATAACAATTTACACATTTATTAGAAGAAATAACGCATGACGCACGTTTCGGTGAAACTTTACCTTCTTCAGATGCTAATCATTAATGCTAATTAGCATCAGAAGAAGGTGAAGTTTCACCGAAACATGCGTTATTTCTTTTAATAAATGTGTAAATTGTTATTATTAACCATTGTTTTAATAAGATCAACAGTATTCTAATAATTAAAATCAGAATTTTAAATCTGATTTTTGAAACGCAGTTATTATTATTATTGACGGCTTATAACAATGATGTTTTGTTGAGAAAGGGCGGCCAATTATATCTTGCCTCCGGGCGGCGCATACCCTTGAGTCGGCCCTGTATCTTACCATATTCAATCGAGAGTACTTCTTCTTCAAACAACCGCTGACACTTTCCTACGTACTGAAATTCCTTTTTCTACAATAGTTACCGAGCTGTGCAATATTATACAATTGGGAGCAACTTCTGACATAGGAGAGTCGATAAGATCAAATTTTAATATCATGTTATAAACATGTTGTTGAAATAATGATTCGTGACATACGTTTCCAACGAAACATCCAGTATATGATTGTATTATCATACTTCAAAAGCGTTACAATCGTATTTAATTGCGTGTGGATTTTACGATGGCATTCGATTACGGACCTCTTTCGACATTTCAGTTTGACGAATTGGGTACATTCTCTTCTTTCACTATGTCGAAAATGAAACGCTCTAGACATTCCCCACTTCTTGAGACTTATTTGTCGGCATGTCGCTTCAAGACAAGCTTCAAATTACCTCGCTC
>JARQZK010002936.1:505000-532500 GCA_030704885.1 Cynegetis impunctata | reverse complement strand
TTATTAATCTCATCTGAGGGACTAGCTCACACGCATCCATCTTGGATATACTGAGCTTATCTCTCAATAATGATGAGTAATAAATTGTAAAAGTGAGAACTGCACATTGTAAATCTGTTTGCTGAATAAATTATTATTATTATTATATATATATATATATATATATATATATATATATATATATATATATATATATATATATATATATATATATATATATATATATATATATATATATATATATATATATATATATATATATATATATATATATATATATATATATATATATATGTATATATATATATATATATAATAGAAAACACTGATAGTTAAAAGTGAGCTTCAAAGATCCAAACTATATACAAACTATTGAAATGAAATAACCTCATTGCGTTTCTTGGCATCCATTATAGCTTGTTTATTTCTCATCTGAATTTTATGACTTAGTAACAAACATGACTTGTAGAAAATATTATTGATGTTTACCTAAAAGCACTTTTTGTGTTGAAAATATCTACAAATTTTGAAGGATACATTCAGTTTTTTTAGGTAAAACCGTCATATTTGTATGGGTGCTTACAAAAACGATGAAGAAAGCTTACCTAAGGTATCATCTCGTTTGCTCCTATGACTGTGAAACATTACATTTTAATGCTTGGTAAAGCAGAGCCTTATCAAAGTTGAGGAAATTACACATAGCGTTGTTGAAACGTCTTGTTGAATTTTAAAGATCACGAGAAAATAGTGGGAGCCGTCGAACATTTGTGAAATTAGAAAATAACTACAGACTTTTTGAGAACGAATAATATATTTAGTCGTGAAACACCAGCATAGTCACTTTTGAAAAATGTACCTATATATATATATATATATATATATATATATATATATATATATATATATATATATATATATATATATATATATATATATATATATATATATATATATATATATATATATATAAATATATATATATAGATATATATATATATATATATACATATATATATATATATATATATATATATATATATATATATATATATATATATATATATATATATATATATAACTTTTTGATAATTATTAGCAATAACAGGCTTGGTAAATCTCAAAAAACTCGATTTTATTAAAAAGTTGACGTTTCGCCACGACCTTCGTTGTTTTATCAAAAGTTCTGATAAAACCAAGAATGTCGTGGCGAAACGTCAACTTTTTAATAAAATCGAGTTTTTTGAGATTCACCAAGCCTGTTATTGCTAATAATAATCATCAAAAAGTTAAAAATAGTGCGCAGGCAACAACAATTCAAATAAATATAAATATATATATATACCTATATATATATATATATATTTATATACCTATATATATATATATATATATATATATATATATATATATATATATATATATATATATATATAAATATATATATATTTATATATATATATATATATATATATATATATATATATAAATATATATATATATATATATATATATATATATATATATATATATATATATATATATATATATATATATATATATATATATATATGGTGGTTTAGTGGTACGTAGCATTACAGTATCATGTCATGGACCAACTTGTATTTAAATGTACCACTCTCTTTAATTGAAAATTTTCTGATCAATCGCTATTTGCTAATTGAAAGTTTACTAGCATAATCATTAACTTTGAGTTATATAAAATTCGTAAACTGTTACAGAGATTAATGATTCTAAACTAAACTTTTGTTTTGCAGGAATCCATTCACGAGTGTTCCTGAGTAACAATATGATCGAACTTGGTACGCACAATTTAAGTGGACCTTTGGAGGTTGATAGCGGCGAACTGAAGCTGCTTATGTCCCCTGTATCACCCATAGACCCAGAAACAGTGCAAGTACGACTTTACGAAATATTCGGGCCAAAACAAAGACATTTTGTGGAGGAGAAAACATTATATCTCAGTCATAATCAAACTAAATGGTGCGAGTTCGACGTAACTAATACGTTACAATGGTGGCTTTCTGATCAAATTAATTCAAAGTTAGAAATAATATGTACAAACTGTAAAAGTGAGTTGAACGTGCGCGGTGCTTTTGTGAACGCTTTAATCTTCAAAGAGACTGTCAGACGTAAGAGGTCGGTGTTTTCATATGACCAATCCAGAAGAACAGACTGCAGATTCGCCAGTAACAGCCAACACAAAATGAAGTGCTGTAGACATAATATGACTGTAACATTTAAGGATCTGAGGTTTCCAGAAATGGCTTCTATCATTCAGCCAAAAAATTACGAAGCTGGATATTGTCAAGGAAGATGTCCCCCAAATTATAATTACGCTACAAACCATTCCCGCATACAGACTCTGGTTCATCAATTAGACAGGAAAATAGCGAAGCAACATAGCCGAAGAGCTATCCCTAAGGCATGCTGTTCCCCTTCTAAGTTAGAGCCTTTGGAGATTATAAGAGTAGATCCTTACAATAGTGCTAAATTAATAGTAGAGAAATGGGAAAACATGCAAGTGACAGAATGTGCATGCTCCTAGCTGTAGCCAAAGACATTTCATGATACGGGTTTATCTTAACTGAACTAAGTTATATTCTGCTCCCACTGTGATATTATTTTATAAACTTGACTATAATGATTTATATTTTTTGTATTGGAAATACATTGTTATTTTTTTAATGATTCACTGCTTTATCTGTGTAGCAAATAGAAATTTGCTCATGTTTATAGCCCCATTCCGTTATAGATATCTGCATGTTCATTAATTTCATATGAAGGAAATCCAATGAAACTTATGATACAAAAATGACTCTTGGTCTTCCAGTTATTACATATTGAGAAAATTTTCCTTGTACCTATACATTTTTGTTCCATTAGTTTTTGTGACAGTTTAGTACATATGTATTTATTAAAAATAACTGAAAGAATGAAAAATTTGATGAAAATTAAAGCGATGATAAAATTAAAAACATTCAACTACGTTCGTTGTTTTAATTTTTATTGCTGTAAACTCTATTTCGAAATGTGGACCCAAAAACATTCCTAGTCGTAGAATATATGCCTTGAGATAAGACTTTTTGTAAGACAAGTGTTTTGAACTCTTCATCATTTGGCCAATATAGATACCACCAAATGATAATATCAATAATAGCTGGTTATTTCGGATTTTCAACCTAACCATTTACACGCATGTCTCAGCCGTATTGTAAGATATAGGTAATCGATTTGGCTAAAAATTCAGAAGCAGGTTTGATGTTGCATATTCCTTTTTGAATATGTAAACTATCGGGATTCTAATCTATTTTCATACCAAAATTCTACTGAAAATATATAAATAATAAGATTAATAATTCTTCATAGAAACCCGAATTATATCACTTTACGCATTGCTTATTTTGTTATGAAGTAACTGATCATATGATGAAAATTATCCTGAATAAATGATTTCCTGGACGGATGTAAAGAGAATACGAATATAAAGATCTATTTTTTCCTTCTGGTAAATTTATAAAATGATAGGTCGAATCAAACCATTTCTTTTCAAGGAATTTTTCAATTTGCACCAAAATTGCGTTAATGAAATACTTTTTGTTTCAGCTCATTGGACTTATAGACGACAGAAACTCTTTAATGCTCATAAATATCCATATCTTACCCGGGATTCGAACCCGGGACCTTAGACCGTTTGCTCAATAGTCTACATCACAGCGGCTGATTTGAAATACTTCTAATACCTATATCAAATATTTCCTTATTAAAATTGATAGATAAAATTATTTATCAGCTCTGCTGAAAACTTCAAAGGCATAGTTTAATTTTCCGCATTGTTGATATTCTGATGAATTGACTAATAATATGATACAAATTTGTTTGTCAGGATAAGTGAATGTATGAGAAAACATATTAAATTTATCGAAGGGTTAAAGACAATATGATTATAATGGACAATTTCAGAAATAAAACAAATTTATTAAAACTTAATTTTCACTATATTATATTTTTTAAAAACGCGTGAGCAGCAGAGCTCCGCCGCTAACGTAGTGTTTTTCGCGAAGTGCATCGCATAGATATATATATATATATATATATATATATATATATATATATATATATATATATCTATATATATATATATTATATATATATATATATATATATATATATATATATATATGTATAGTATATACAGCAACTCGTAGCTAATTGGAAACTCTTTTTAGGGTAGAGCGTTAAATAGATATGAGTTTCAGCCAAGAAATGCTTTCTGATAGATTGATGTTCTGGTTGTTGAGACGTACATAGAAAATTGTTGTTTTATCTCTATACCTTGTGCTCCTGGAGGAATAATGGATGCAATGGTTGCAGAACACCTGCATTGAAAAAATCTTTAAGAGAAGCCCGCAACCTTCCTCCGATTTTGTTCGACTGAGAGAAGGTGTGCTGTTAGTGACGGGTCATCTATTAGCCTCACTGCTCCTTCTTGAATTGAATCAAGTAGGTGCAAGGAGGTCATAGGTGCAGAGCTTGGGTTTTCCAATGATAAATGAGGATAGATGAGGTAACTTTGTTTAGGACCTGGTTACCTATGTCTTGGTGGCATTAAATGCAACTGAATTTCCATATCTTCAGTCGGAACTTATCTTGTGGTCACTATTTATGTACTCAGCTTGCGCAACATATTGACAGCCAAATATAGAAGCTCTGACAGGTATCTTGTCTGTGGTACATGCTATTAGAATACTGTCATAAGAGCTCAAATTTCGTTTGTAGTCGATGTAATCATTAATGTATATGAGGGAAAACATTGTTGAAAAAATCGACTAGTGGGGCACAACAGAGATGATATTAAGCGGATCTGAGCTTCTTTCATCGATTGCAACAATTAGGTATTTGCTTTTCATGGAGAAATCTTTCGATCAAGCCACATAGTTTTTCTGAAAGATTCAAGCTACAATAGCAGTGCTTTGTGTGACAAACTTGGTTGAACGTCTTAGATATATCTAGGGTAACTACTAACAGCTTATCTTAGGACATTAAGTTGGTCTGTTGTATTTTTTCGTAATATACTTATTGTCGTATTATTACCATATTAGGTACTTTTGTTTGACGTGTGTAAGTGTAAATTTTATGATAACATGAATAAAGTATCTATCTATCTACTAATGATTATCGATAACGCTTCTCCAAAGAACTGTGACGTAATTGAGCATGTGTTCCGTCGAAAGCCGTATTGATGTAATTGATAAGATTATTCTGTTCGAGATATTTTGTAACCTACGTATTAATGGCAGATTTAATTACTTTAGGTAATATGTGTAGTACGGCAGTTGGACAGTAATTTACAAGCAATCACTTTTTTTTTCGTATTGGCATGACTATTGCGATATTTTATATGAATAAAAGTGTTCTCTTCTTGTAAGCTGAAAAAGCTGACTAATAGCGGTGCACGTTCGAGCACGAAATGCTTCAAAACAGTATATGAAGTTACATCAGGCTGCGTTGATGTCCAGCACTTTAGTTATTTCAAGAAGCGACAAAAGTTTTGTGTGCGAAATTTTAATTCATGCATTGAAACTTGAACCTTAGGAATTTCAGGAACTTCCTCTTGACCTGCATCTTAAATACAGTTTTTAGCAAACAAGGTTGCAAAATGATTCGTTTGTTACTTGGAGCAAGATGCCGGAGAGCCGTCCTTTTTGAAAAGGGCCGAAACATATAGTCAAATCTGGAAGCTTATTGGTAACCTTGTTGTAGAATTAATTTTCCAGCTTAGATTTCAAGGCTGCATGTATCCTTACGATTTATATAAGTTTCTACAAACTCATCTGATTAAGCGCCATTCGCTAAAGGCTCTATTTTAGTAAGCCGAAGCATATTCGCAATGTTTGTTGAACTAGAGCATAGAGGATGGTGATTTTTAGAAATTGTGCGGAATAAAGAGCTCCATATATACCTCATAAACAATTCCTGCACATTGTTTAATATATATGCCATTATAGCAGTTTACGAACCATAGAAACGCTGCGTAAAAATCTTTTGCTGTTTTTGTTGTCCCATAACTACCGCAATGATAAAACAGATACATACTTAGATATGGTCTGAGTTTCCGAGAGAGCCGTGTATCTGGATTTCATAGCCCTCAGGCTCTGAGTGCAGGTATAACTAAGTCTAAGGTGTTTCTGAAATTATTAGTGATACTTGTTGGACAATTAATAAAATGAATAAGAATGCTACTGATTTCTACACCTCAGCTGGTCTTCCGGTTTCGCCTGTTTTGTTGGAGCTTCCTAGCCAACTATTGGCGATTTGAATGCTCATAATTCTATAGAATTATAAGCATTCAAATCGCCAATTATAACGATTTTAGAAGACTTGCACCCCAATCTGTCTCTGCTAAGTGTTGGAATAGCGGGAGAGATTGGTCGTATCTCGGAGCATATGAAACTAGTTTTGTTGAATTGATAATGGTCTTAAACCACACTAGGTCGAGGTTCCATATATTCTTTACGTAGACAAGCAATGTTCGTTCGTAACACACGTGTTTCATTCCTCCCTGAAGGAGATGTGTCAGGGAGGCGGGCAGCT
This sequence comes from Cynegetis impunctata, assembly GCA_030704885.1. Taxonomy (NCBI): domain Eukaryota; kingdom Metazoa; phylum Arthropoda; class Insecta; order Coleoptera; family Coccinellidae; genus Cynegetis; species Cynegetis impunctata. The sequence goes on along the minus strand of JARQZK010002936.1, from coordinate 525,888 downwards.
TGAGTTTGGGATTAACTCCTTCAGCCAGCTTAGAGGATACACTTGTATGTACAAATGCATTAAGGATAGGTGAGACGGAATATTTATGGAACCTAGGAAGTGTGGGTAGGGCTCAGAGGATTAATACTGACCCAGCATTCGCCTTATAAGTTTGCAAGCAGTGACTTTAATTACCATGAGGAAACCTCTGAAAAAATCTCTTGGCAGACCAGTCGGTCCCGGGGTTTGAACCCGAGACCTCCCAAATACTAGCCAGCGTACGCTTTTGGGAGGTCTCGGGTTCAAACCCCGGGGCTGACTCGTGTCAGAAGTTAGATTAATAAATTGGAGTTTCAGTTAGTGTAAGAGTAAGTATGACTTTTATTTGATTGCAAATGCTGGTGAACGCAGTTGAAGTTAGTGTTAGTACCTATTTCACAGCTACCTTGAAACTCTTCTTTATAATATTATATAATAACTACTCATTCGTTAATAATAATTCAAAATTAACTTCAGTTAGAAGGGATAACTGAATTACAAATATGTCAGGTTACCCTCATATTTGTTGTGTTGTGTTGAAACTCGAACCAAACCCTTATTACTTCAAAATAGTTAATTTCCTCTGATGTTCCGTAAAAAAGGAAAATTAATTTTAATTTGTATAAAAGTATATTTTTTATACGGTTAACCGGAATAATTGAGTCAATTGACTGTTCGAAATGATAAAAAAATCTATATTGCAACAAAAAATCTATTTTACATCAAAAAATTTACACTCCATGCTAGACGATTTCGTTTTGACTACTACTAACTGGGTGATATTATTGTTCAGATACATACTATTCTCTACCTGTAATATTTCTCGGTATATCCTTGTTCATCAATACTTTGTTTTCTCCATTTAACGTGGGTTGAAAAGAAAATCTTTTCACATTTGGATTCAAGGAATAGGACAATTTATAAAACGCTGAGTAATAATTTCAATATTTTTGTCTTGATCTTTGATAGTATGGTGAACTATACAAAATATAATTAAGCTCACTGTAGTACCAAGTTGAAATATTTATTTTTAATATCATCTTGTTGTGCGTATTTATTAAACCCATCAGACACCTTTTGAAACGCACCCGAACAAAATATTTAGTCATGTCCGGAATAACCTGTAGGTTATAGTAACCTTAAAATATGAAACGATGGGTCGAACCAAACTATTTATTTTCAAGGAATTTCTCAGCAACATAATTCAGTTGACGAAATAATTCTTGCGTAATGTGAGAAATATATAGGTACTTATTAAAACTGATAGATAGAATTGTATATTGACTTTGTTGACACACTTCGAGAGCAACAGGGAGAAAGCATTCATCTTAAATGTATCAATGCCGTCTAATAATTGATTGAATATGAAAACTGGTGTCCAAGGATTTACATTTGAATTAAATTACATATTATGTAAATTAGGTTTCTAAGGTAACACCAGTTGTTTTTTTTTTAGAAATTTATAGCTGCAGTACGCTTAGAAGTGTGAACAAATCTTACATGAAATATCACAATCATATAACTTTCATTTAAAAAAAGTCAAAGTTTTATAAAAAGATATTATTTGCTCGAAATGGATGTTAGTTATAATGATATTATCAAAGTGTCTATTCAAATTTAAATTATCCGCCTTTTATATCTGTCAGATTGGTCCCAGCAACGCCTTTGAAGCTATATGTCAAAGAACTGCAAGTGTGTGTTATGTCTATGGTTTTTCACTAAGCTTTGCAGCTACCCTAGTTCTCGTCCTAGTGATGTTGCCTTCTTAAAGTAAAGCTAAAGATAATGGCGTCTTGAACTGAAAACAATATAACATGAAAATGAAAGATTACTGAAATTGTTTACTGATAACCGGACAGATTTCTATATAAATCAATACATATATAAAAATTGTAATCCATCCAAGATTGAAATGATTGTCCGTCTTTTAACGCTGGACACTTTGAAAAATTTTATCTGTAGGTGGTCCAGGTAATTTCTCATATTTCTTAATCCTTTCAGCAGGCTTGAACGATAAGTCAATTAGATGATATCATTTGGTAACTCGATGCTCAATTTCAGTTGAAGGTAGGTTAATTAAACTTGATTGCAATAATATTGGAACATTTAAACTTAAATTAAGCAGTTCTATCACTTCAGATGAAATTCTGGTTTTCTTGATTAAATCATGATTAACTCTTGCAGTTTTAGAATACCGAAATGTATATATAATTTTAGATAAAAGGCCTATTAGGATACATACCATAAAGTAAAGATGGCTCGAAAAACAGACATAGCAAGATATATCAATGTTTCTGTAGTGGGATTGTCAGGAGTTGAGAAAGATAAAGGACATTCTGGAGTTGGAAAATCTTGTCTCTGCAATCGTTTCATAAGATCCCATGCAGATGACTATAATGTAGACCATATCTCAGTTCTCAGTCAAGTAAGTTATCTTAGTTAAAACAGTCTTTGAATGTGCAAAGCTGTATGCTGATATTATTTTTTCCTTAGACTGATTTCAGTGGTCGAGTGGTTAACAATGACCATTTTCTTTATTGGGGTGAAGTGATTAAAAAATCTGAAGAAGGCGTAGATTATCACTTTAGTTTGATAGAACAAACTGAATTTATTGATGATGCATCCTTTCAATCTTTTAAAGGTTAGTTCATTCGACTGAATTTATTCAACATTTATTGTTGTAAATGCTATTTCGAATAGTGAATTTTATGGTCAATATAGTAGCTTAAAACTTATTATTTTTTGGAAGGTGGTAAAATGGAACCTTATGTTAAAAGATGTGCAGCTACAAAAATAACTTCGGCAGAAAAATTGATGTACATTTGTAAAAACCAGTTAGGTATAGAGAAAGAGTATGAGCAAAAACTTTTGCCAGAAGGGAAATTTAATGTTGATGGTTTCATTTGTTTATTTGACGTTAGTATTGTACCAAGTAGATCTCTGGAAAAGCAAGTAGAAATAGTTTCTAGTATTCTCAATAATCTATTAAAAACTAAGAAGCCAATAGTTTTTATAACCACGAAAAATGATGATGCCGATCCTGGCTACCTGCGTGAGGCTGATAAATTAATTCAACGCAAGGAGTACAAAGGTGTATTGCCACTTGTTGAAACTTCAGCTCACGAAAATGTCAATGTTGATTTGGCATTTATGGCTCTGGCGCAAATGGTTGATAAATGTAAATTCCGAACTAAAATCATTCCATATGTTGAAGCTGCTAGAATTCGCAGAGAATTGATGGATGCAGCTAGTGAATCATTCATGAGACTGATAAGGCTTCATGTTACTGACTATCATGCAACTTGGTCACAGACTATCAAAATACTTAATGCTCATAATGAATGGATCTATTTTGTTCAGATATTTGGTAAGTTTTGTTTACAATAGAAATTACCATCTAGTGTTTAATTTATTGTTGGTTACTGTGAACAAATTTCACTGAATTAATTTCTCAATTTTCACATTGTTTTTTACATCCCCACCTAACACATTGAATGCTTTTAATTTGGCACGAGTTTGTATTTTGTATTTTATATTGTAACATTTGATATTTTTTTTATACATTTACATATTCAAGTTTTTATGATTTACAATTTTTACATTACCTGCATGTTGGAAGGTTTTATACTTTTGGATTAATATGTGATTTATATTTGTTATGTCTTTTTTGTAGTATACTGAGAATATTATTCACTACTATTGATATTGTTGACACTATTTTAGAAGTATAGGCATTATAATGTCTGCCCGAGTATCTCAAAGCACATTATATCTTGACCATATTCAAAGGAAAGAATTTTGATATTGATGTTTAACAGACAAGTTTTCCAAAAACTTAAGTGAATCATCAGTACCTATGTTTCCACTGAAAAATATCAGTTAATAAGACTCGGTATAACAAACCTTTCCTACTACCTATATTGATCGCTAATTTCTTTATTTTTTCTATTGTATGTTTTTGTAAATTCATGTAATTTGGTGATTAATAAATACTACTAAATACTAAAAAATACTAAATACTCATGCAGTTTTTCAGAAATTTGTTTAAAATTTTTAGTCTTATTTAGACAGGTAGATGTCTCAATATTTTACTATCTAGAAACATTTCCTTTCAATTTCTGAAAATCTTTCGAATAAAAACTTGGCACATGGGCTGCCAGGTTATTCACAGTCAATATCAAAATATTTTCTAAAAAGTAGTATTTTCTTTTTCCTTATTGATATTATTGATTTCTATTGGTAACAGAAGCAAACTCTTTATAAGTCATTTTGAAATATAAAGCCACTTATAATGCCCAATTGGTTCTGATCCTTTATTACTTCAGTTTTATTTCAAAAATAACTACCTCGAAACATTATTCTCATTTAAAATTGGCCTATCTTGAGTTCTACAATTTTTCATTGAAAAAACTGAGTGTTTTTGTCACTTTCAGGACTTGATGGAACTCAACGTTTATTCAGAAGGCATATAAAAATGTTGAAGGAAGAAGCTATAACTAAGAGGATAGCTCATTATATGGAACTTCTACCTGACATTTTGGATAAATTGAATGCAGATAGACATTCTGATGGGTAATAAATATCTAATGTTTTGTCTTTATTGCTGAGCAGGAATACTTTCAGTGATTGGCAAACTATTAAATGCACCCTCAAACAACATGAGGACTTCTATCAATATTTCTATGAATGTCCTGAAGACATACCATGGACAGAGTGTGAACTTGAATCTGATAATGAAGAAACTAGAATACCGCTCAATGTTCTAGATACAAACGACGCAGAAAATGTTTTCAAGAATTATATCAACATACTGCAGCAAGAAAAACAACAGTCAGAGTGAGTTATTTTTTTGAATTAAATTTTACGATAGCTGAAGATCCTTTGAGAAAAGAATTAAGAATACAAGATCAGAAAAATCTTCGCAAATTGCAAGATATAAATACATACATTTGTTTAATTTTATATTTTCTACATGTGGTTGGTTCTGCAAATCATGGGCTGAAGGTTTTACTCTTCTTCCATATTGAAGAGACTTAATGAAATCTAAACAATTATCTAATGCAAGTTTTAAACATCTGCACATTACAAATCGACAAGAAAATTGCCTCTCATGAATTGTTTAATAAAGCAGTATTTTATTCAGAATTGAGTAACTTCATGCATCTATTAAGATTCTTTTGAAACATAATAATAATAATAGCTTTATTTCCGTTGAATGAATAGTTACATTTCATAGATAGTGACAAAAATTTTACTTTAAAAAACATTGGTTATTGAAGCTTCCAATTTTGTGGATCTTGAGTTAATTTTAGGTTGTATGTTATACTTTAACGTTTTCAATCAATAATTCGCTATTTCTCGATATTTGTCCCTTAGTTCAACCTGTATTCACTCTCTTCTTCAGTGATGAATTACTAACAACTATTTCTTTCTTGCCTACTAATCAAGGATGCCGAAAAGGTAAGGTGAAACAGTATTATGGGAATAAAAATTTGAAATTTTTTTTTGGAACAGATGGAAAAAGCAGTTCAAACAACTTCTGGAAGACACTGGTTATGTTACGCCAGGTAAACCACTATCTGAAGTGAGGGTCCTATTTATGGGACGAGAATGTTTTGAGGCCCTATCTGAGCATGATTGCCAACAGATTTACGATCAACATCAGAGGCAGATAATTGAAAGTGCCAAATATAATTTCCAAGTATGTCTCAAGATGTTTGTTTGAAAGTATTAGACAATGTATTTTCTTCATTTGTGGACAATTCTGAACTTCCGTTGTCTGTAAAGTATCTGAAATGAATAAATTTCGATTAGTGAATAAATGACAGTTTGAGAAGAGGAAAGGATTGAAAAATTTAGCTGAAAAAATAAGCTGAAATTAGTAGGTTAGTAGTATATAAAAAAATAAATGAAATAAGATTAGTAAATAACAGGTTGAAAACAAAAAAGGTAAATTATTATAAATTAATATATACGACAAGTCTTAGTTGGGTTTCTCTTACCGTATTCACTTGAGAATGGAAAGAGATAACCAACTAACCGAAACTTCGTGTATATTAATTTATGATAATTTGATTAATTGAAATGAGTAGGTTCCAGTATCTGAAAAATAAATAAACTGAAATCAGTCAATAACAAGTTCAAAAAAAAGGAACTTGTTATTGACTGATTTCATTTTATTTATTTTTCAGTTACTGGAACCGACTCATTTCAATTTATTTTTTTTGCCATATTTTTCAATCCTTTACTTTCATGATCTTGTTGTATTTGTTGCAGATACTTTATGGACAATAGAAGTCCAGAATTTTACCAATGATGTCTTTAGATGTATTATATACCTCTTAATCTTTGTTAATTAATTTTCAGGAATTACTTCTAGAACATGCAAACATATTTTATAATTTAAAAAGTATGACTTCGTCCGGGACAATTTCGCAAGAATGTGTAAAAGAAATAATTGAAGTTCTTCAAGATGACTTCAGGTTTATATATAAAATTTGATTTCTAAAGCATTTATTGATTCAATGAAATATTCTAGGTATAAAATGCTGGATAAATTAGATCAGGAGAGAAAATTGATTCTTTATCAACATTTGGATTTCATTCATTGCCCTATTAAAGAACACTGTCCTTCATATTCGAATTGTATGGATATACTTATTGAAAAAACTCTGGCCACAAAAAATCATAGGCTTTCCTCATGGGGCCACAACCAATGGTTTTTGAATACAGATGACAATAAGATCAACATACTCATTTTAGGATTGAATCATTTAGCGGAAGACTTTGTTGCTAAAATGAGGGTAAATAAAATTTTATTTTCAAATATCATCCTTAACGGCTCTTTTTTTTTAGTCACAATGTGAAGATGATGAATATAAAATTGACTGTCAATTCTATAGTTTAGATTATAGGATTATATGTGGAGATGTGAATTTGCCGCAACACTCTTTCAAAACTTCAGATTTTGTACCACATGGCGGTTTTTGCGTTTTTTCTGATGCTAAATCCTTCGAATATATTAGAGAAAGTCTTGAGAAAACTCTTTTATTAAATTTGGAACAAGATGATAAGCTGCCATTCCAGGGTTTACCGATTTTATTGTTGTTCCTACAGGATTTATCCATGGATAGTGACAGTGTCATTAAATTGAAAGAGGAAGGACAGAGTTTGGCAGATAGGTAATATAGATTGAAATAATTGTATGAAGTATCATACAATTAATCTGAAACATCAGATGAATAATGAATTTTTGAAAATACGTTTTATAGTTGAAAATACTCCTTATGTATTTTATGTTCTATAAGCTAAAGTAATAACAGGCTAATGAAATGTGAAAAACTGATTTACTGATATTTTCACATTTTGTCTCGAATTTCATGAGTTATTAAGCTCCTTCAAGAGTTTTGAAAAAGTAATGAATTTCGTTACACAATGTTAACATATCCATAAATTCGTTTTTCAAACATGGCAATAGCCTGTTATAGTCTGTCCAGTCTAAGTTGGCGTGTACGTCACAGTCATGCGCAAATAACGACGCAAGGCTGCCTACCCAAATAAATAAAATTCGAAATGGTCAAAATTCATATCTGTCGTAAGTAATTTTCTGAAAAAGTAGTTAAATGGTGATAGTGACCGGATCATCCATTTCGACAAATATTCTGTTCTTAACATATCAAATCGTATGTATTTCTCAAGAAAAACTAACATTCCGAGTAATGAAAATAAGTTGAATGTTTGTTAAGTTGTCATTTAATCGAAAAATTTGCAATGTTGTCGGACCCTCTCGACCAACGCGCCGGTAATCGGCATTTCACGTTTGACAGTCGCCGAGTAGAAGATTTTGTAATTAAGTTTGATTTATCGATCGATGAATATGGATTCCATATAGATATACAGTTCTGGTAGGGAATAATGGTCAATTTGAATTTACCGCTAAAAATCCCCGCCATGTCAAACATGCAAGATATCCCATTCTGTTGAAAATTGGGTTAGCTATTTAGATTTAAGACTAGTGAGCGGCCCGATTCGAGAAAATATAAATCACCGAACCCCGATGGGTGTCACGCCACTGTCCGCCACATAGCTGTCACATACCTAGCCGTCGTAGGGAGTCAGTTAATTCCGTACGCGGGAACTCGTTACTACGACGCGATTGGGCCTCGCGCGCCCGGTAACTTTCGAAACGAATGAAAGCCCTCCAATTACTCGTTCGAAAGCCGGTCACGTGAATTCGAGACCATGTGAAGCGAAAATAGTTCTTAAGCGTCCGGAAAGCAGCCGTTTTCGCGAATTTCGGAGAAACGTCAAACTTTAAACGGTCGATATCGAAAATCGGCGTCTCGGATCGAGGCGAGACGTAGCCTTAGCACTAATGAAACGAAGCGGGCGATCGACGGGGTCCTTCGGGCCCCGCGATTCGGGGCCGATCTCCTTATCTCGGCTTCATAAGTCTGCCAAAATGCGGCCTTCGGCCGCCTGCATTTTAGGAAATCGAATTTGGCGAAGCAATTATTTATTTAGTATTTTAGATTTAAGATTATTTATTACGTCTGGCAACAGTGTTCACCATCGACGTCATATACAATTGATGACGTACACGCCAACGGTCGCTGGACAGACTATATTACCAATAAAAGATAAATAAGTGAAAACACAGCGCGCCGGCAGGTACGTGCGCGCGCCCCCCCACACATATAGACTAAGTAAATATATATATATATATATATAAATATATATATAAATATATATATATATATATATATATATATATATATATATATATATATATATCAACTTTCTTCTTTATCATAATTGATGACAGTTAAGTACAAGAATACTTGAACATAATGCTATTGTTAGCAACCTCAGCTCAAATATACTACACACAACTAATTGTACTTTTAAGGTATAATCATTTGCCAAATTTCTAAGAATTACTGTTGAAGTATCAATTTAATTTCAAATGATCAACATGTTTGAATTGCATTTAATTAATTTAATATCACATCTGGAAATAAGACTACCGAATTCCTTCATGATTACTCACACTATGCTTGAATGTTGTGTTTGTACTTGGGTAAAGTGTACTTTACTTAAGTTAGTAGAATAAAACAAAACTAAATTGGATTTCAGCTTGCAATGCACTTTCATGCATGTCTGTATTGATGAAATAACTACTGATCAACTTGTATCAGAGGCGTTACATCAACTGGTTCAAAGTATTCATCATAGGACTGGATTTATAAATTTTTATCAATCCGTAATTGATTGTTTAGAACCAGATATAAGGTAAATATTAGTTTCTCTGAAATGTATTCTTCATAAACTTGGGAAAGTCCACTCATTATAATTTCAATATTTTCCAGGATCATCATGTCTTTATTTTGTGGAGATGACTACTCCGTGGAGAGTATCTTGTCTCCTTTTTTCCATCACCAATGTTACTTCTTGTCCTCTGAACGTAGCATCATCCTTGAAACTTTTTTGGGTGATTCTAGACGTAGAGTAGAAATAATTGTTTCTTCATTTCATGGTGCCAATTCATTTCGAGACGAGCTGGTTCATGGTTTCATTTTGGCTTATTCGACAAAACGTAAAGCTTCTTTAGCAACGTTAAAGTGAGTATCACATTTGGAACAAAACAATATCTGTTATGAAAATGGGGATTGAGAAAATATGAATCAATTTTTTATTTCATCAGAATGATATATATATATATATATGTATATATATATATATATGTATATATATATATAATATATATATATATATATATATATATATCTTTTAAATATATATATATATATATATATATATATATATATATATTATATATATATATATATATATATATATATATATATATATATATATATAAATTATATATATATATATATATATATATATATATATATATATATATATATATATATATATATATATTATATATATATATATATATATATATATATATATATATATATTCAATATATCAATAATCATATCTTTAAAAATTACATGTTATGTTTCAGTGCATTTTCGATGAATATTCCAAATTTGCCAATTCAGATTCTGGCAGTAACTGACTCTGGTGGTGCTAATGCATTTTTCAATAATGAACTGTGTCATTTATTGATTACTGAAGGGAACACTACTGCAGATAGATTGAATGCACATTTTATGACATTTAATGCAAATGTCCCTCAAAAGAGTAAGTATAATACTTCATTAAGCGCATATTGCAACAGCAAATTGTGCCTACATATAAACTGCATTTGGATATGTAAAAATTGATGGTAATTTTGTAATAAATGGCTGTGCGATATCTATATCTTTGTCCTCTTGTTTGTGATAGTTACAAGTTACCTAGGAAATTGTTTATTACTTCAACATTTTCTCGTAACGAATAATATTGACGGCTGATAATATGAATTTACGTCATTAAGATGCAAAACTCCAATTTACTTACATATTAAGACATTCACTCGACATAATCATTACCTAAAATATTACATTTTATTCATTATACTTTTTTATTTTTTTTTTTATTTCATTAAAATAAATACTATATCTCTGGACAGAAATACATGAAGTATTCTTCACTCGAATCAAAATGTGCTTCAAATTTTTTATTAAATTTATTAGTTGGTTGTTCCCTACTGCCACTTGCAGAACATTAAAAAATTTGCCCAGTAATTATTGGAAAATCCTTTTGGTTGTTTTTCTTTGTTTTGTTTTCAGAAACAATCTTTATTGGAAAACTACTGTAATTGTATTTAGCGTGCATCACTGGGAGGGTATTTTCATCTCTAGAATATAAGAAATATTATCACGATTTGATGTAATTTTGTCTTTTTTTTCATTAGAGTCTTTATGTTTGGAAATAAATTGTGCTGTCAAAATTGGTTTAACATATTTTGGTATAATAATTTTCTCGAATTAAAAGCTGAGTGTTCTAAAAGTTGTGGTTTACTTAGTATAGAAATTGTTTTGCTTTCCGCCGGTTTACATATAATCAAACTCGAATGTTTTTTCAGAATAATTACTATTTTAAAATGCCAATCCTGTTCAATTTGAAATCTTAATTGCTTTGTAATATCCTCTGGGTATTCAAGTGTAATATCTTTGTAAGTTCTAGTATCAGTAAAATAAACACAAGCATTGAGTACATTTTAAAAATTAGTTGTTCCGTTTACGAAAGTAGAATATTTGGCAAAAATGAACGATGTTCTTGAAACCATATAGTCAAAGTCAAAATATCTATATTTCAAAAAATATATTCTATTATATCAACTAAACTTTATTTTCATTCGAATTTATCTGCACCTCTTAGCTACGTTTTATACGCCTTTTCTGAAAGAAGTTTGGGAAAAAAAACCTGAAATTGAACAAGCATTCAATATGGAAGAACCTGCAAATTTGGACGATATAGATTACCATAGTCTACAAGATCATCCAATTCCTCCTCCAAGACATGAAAGTTATCATCTTAAGATGAATGATAGGCAAGTTTTTGAATCCTTATGTATTGTATCATTTGTAACTGATCAAACTAAGTTTAGTTCAAAAGTGCCCATCGAAATTGGCCATATTATTATTATTTTTTTCATTTTTCCAAAGCAAGATATTGCTAGTGAACGACAGATTGTATGGGCTATCTCCTTATTGCAGTATTTAATAAATTGCTCCTGAAATTTTGCATTATTCATGTGAAATTCTGGTAAAATGATTTATGAAATGAACCAATAAAGAACTGTGTCATTTATTGATTACTGAAGGAAATACTACTGCAGAGAGATTGGATGCACATTTTATGACATTTAATGCAAATGCTTATTTGAAATAGCAAAGACGTTTTTGAAAATTTGATGAAAGTTCAGTACTGTGAATGATTTAATATAATTGAATTTTATTCTTGTGAAACATTTTTAATACGTAATTTAGACTAATCGAGGTAGTTAATTGAATTTCAAAAACAATTCTTTTATATTTTCTAAGTCATTAAATTTGGGTTTCTTAAAATTTAATTGAATCTTTGCAGGAGCGGCAGTGATAACTACTTTCTGAATGGACCAGATGATAGACATAGTTCCAGCGATCACAGTGATAAATATAATATATACCAATATAACATCGAAAATGATATTAATACGAAAGAACAACGATTTCAGAATGGTGAGGTTATTTCTTGAAAACGATTTTCTGATCTAACCTATTTTTTCATAGATTTTTACCTAAATTGAATTTGCAATTCCACAAATGTTGATGCTCAATTTTTGAAACATGATGTGTCTATGTTTATCATAGCTTATAAGGTAATGGGTATCCTCAGAATGCTGGATTGGAATTGTTTACTAATAACTGTTTACAAGATATAGTTTTTATGTATATACTATATTTAAATGTAAAAAAATATATATCATATAATAAATATATATTATATATATAATACAGTAACTTCATTATTCATTACAGTATGATATATATATATATATATATATATATATATATATATATATATATATATATATATATATATATATATATATATATCATATATAATATATATATATATTTATATATATATATATATATATATATATATATATATATATATATATATATATATATATATATATATATATTAACGAAAATTGACATAATTTTATGTTGTGAAAACAATCATTCTTTGTTAAAAAAAAATATGACAAAAAAATATAATGTATTGATCACAAAAAAATTACTGAAAGGGCTTAAATTCTTCGAACCAGTTCAAAAAAGCGACACTCCTGTGTAACCTCAATTAAACTTAAGAATTTAATTTTCATTCCTTGTAGAAAGCATCACCTATGTTCGTTTCCCTTAAAACAAATAGGAAAATGAGGAAATGATATCTATGCTATGGAAACTGTACTTGCACTTCTAATACTTCCAAATCATTTAAAAGCTTCCTTTACCTTTGATAACTTTCAAAACAGGATCGTTCTGTGATTAAAATTAAGCTTGCTTTATATAGATGGCGGTTGACCTAATGTGAAATGTTTTCAAGTGCAACCTAATGCGGATGCTTTAGGGACAACATAATGCAAACAAATATATTATACAATCTTAAATTCTGAGTTCAATACTGATATTAAAAAAGATTAATTTTAACATGCAATAAACAGAAGACTTTCAATCTAGATTTACATCTTTTGTTTCAGTTTTTGCATAAGAGATGCCGCTAGTGAAAGCTTATATTATGTATGCAACCCAAAATACACAATAGTAGCAGGAGTATCACCTCCTTTACATTTCTGTGATCCTGTCACCAGGTAGCGAAATGTATATTAGTTTCACGCCAAGAGTCTTACTCTGAAAACTTATATTATGTATGCAACCCAAAATACACAATATTATCAGGAGTAGTACCTCCTCTGCGTTTCTGTGATCCTGTCACCAGGTAGCGAAATTTATATTAGTTTCACGCCAGGAGTCTTACTCTGAAAACTTATATTATGTATGCAACCCAAAATACACAATATTATCAGGAGTAGCACCTCCTCTGCATTTCTGTGATCCTGTCACCAGGTAGCGAAATTTATATTAGTTTCACGCCAGGAGTCACTCTGAAAACTTATACTATGTATGCAACCCAAAATACACAATATTATCAGGAGTAGCACCTCCTCTGCGTTTCTGTGATCCTGTCACCAGGTAGCGAAATTTATATTAGTTTCACGCCAAGAGTTTTACTCTGAAAACTTATATTATATATGTAACCCAAAATACACAATATTATCAGGAGTAGCACCTCCTCTCCGTTTCTGTGATCCTGTCACCAGGTAGCGGAATTTATATTAGTTTCACGCCAAGAGTTTTACTCTGAAAACTTATATTATGTATGCAACCCAAAATACACAATATTATCAGGAGTAGCACCTCCTCTGCATTTCTGTGATCCTGTCACCAGGTAGCGAAATTTATATTAGTTTCACGCCAGGAGTCACTCTGAAAACTTATACTATGTATGTAACCCAAAATACACAATATTATCAGGAGTAGCACCTCCTCTGCGTTTCTGTGATCCTGTCTCCAGGTAGCGAAATTTATATTAGTTTCACGCCAAGAGTTTTACTCTGAAAACTTATATTATGTATGTAACCCAAAATACACAATATTATCAGGAGTAGCACCTCCTCTGCGTTTCTGTGATCCTGTCACCAGGTAGCGGAATTTATATTAGTTTCACGCCAAGAGTTTTACTCTGAAAACTTATATTATGTATGCAACCCAAAATACACAATATCAGGAGTAGCACCTCCTCTGCATTTCTGTGATCCTGTCACCAGGTAGCGAAATTTATATTAGTTTCACGCCAGGAGTCACTCTGAAAACTTATACTATGTATGCAACCCAAAATACACAATATTATCAGGAGTAGCACCTCCTCTGCGTTTCTGTGATCCTGTCACCAGGTAGCGAAATTTATATTAGTTTCACGCCAAGAGTTTTACTCTGAAAACTTATATTATGTATGTAACCCAAAATACACAATATTATCAGGAGTAGCACCTCCTCTGCGTTTCTGTGATCCTGTCACCAGGTAGCGGAATTTATATTAGTTTCACGCCAAGAGTTTTACTCTGAAAACTTATATTATGTATGCAACCCAAAATACACAATATTATCAGGAGTAGTACCTCCTCTGCGTTTCTGTGATCCTGTCATCAGGTAGCGAAATTTATATTAGTTTCACGCCAGGAGTCAGTCTGAAAACTTGTACTATGTATGCAACCCAAAATACACACTATTATCAGGAGTAGCACCTCCTCTGCGTTTCTGTGATCCTGTCACCAGGTAGGGAAATTTATATTAGTTTCACGCCAAGAGTCTTACTCTGAAAACTTATATTATGTATGCAACCCAAAATACACAATATTATCAGGAGTACTACCTCCTCTGCGTTTCTGTGATCCTGTCACCAGGTAGCGGAATTTATATTAGTTTCACGCCAAGAGTTTTACTCTGAAAACTTATATTATGTATGCAACCCAAAATACACAATATTATCAGGAGTAGTACCTCCTCTGCGTTTCTGTGATCCTGTCACCAGGTAGCGAAATTTATATTAGTTTCACGCCAGGAGTCAGTCTGAAAACTTGTACTATGTATGCAACCCAAAATACACACTATTATCAGGAGTAGCACCTCCTCTGCGTTTCTGTGATCCTGTCACCAGGCAGGAAAATTTATATTAGTTTCACGCCAAGAGTCTTACTCTGAAAACTTATATTATGTATGCAACCCAAAATACACAATATTATCAGGAGTACTACCTCCTCTGCGTTTCTGTGATCCTGTCACCAGGTAGCGAAATTTATATTATTTCAACGCCAGGAGTCTTACTCTGATAACTTATATTATGTATGCAACCCAAAATACACAATATTATCAGGAGTAGCACCTCCTCTGCGTTTCTGTGATCCTGTCACCAGGTAGCGAAATTTATATTAGTTTCACGCCAGGAGTCACTCTGAAAACTTATACTATGTATGCAACCCAAAATACACAATATTATCAGGAGTAGCACCTCCTCTGCGTTTCTGTGATCCTGTCACCAGGTAGCGAAATTTATATTAGTTTCATGCCAGGGGTCTTACATACTCAGAAATTCGATTTCAAAAATTCTTTCACTAGTTTTTAAAGTGGACTTTCAGGGTGAATCTATGCTGTATATATTATCTCGTTAAAACAAAAGGGCGTTTCGTGGCGATTACTTTTGCAACTGAAGTCGAAGAAAAACCGAACGAGGATTTTCTTCGAGTTTAATCTCCTAAAGTAAGATAGCTGGTGTTTTGAAATTTCAGTATGTTATTGAGAAAGGATGAATCTATGCCGAAATCGTAATCTTCTCCAAATTGGAAAAAACTTTTCCAATTTTGAAAAATCACAACGGCCGTACCTGTCTGTTGATCAAATTTTTAATTTTTGTCTGTCAGCATGAATTCATCCTTTCTCAATAACATAGTCAAATTTCGTACAGCCAGCTTTTTTTGTTTAGTAGTAAAAAAAATTTCGGCGGACCGTTAGCGCCACACTGTATATAGTCAAAATTATAAGTAGAACACAGAAATTGATTACTGAAACCGTCTCAATAGGAATTATATGATAGATTTATGTTTTTCAATATTATTATATATATATATATATATATATATATATATATATATATATATATATATATATATATATATATATATATATATATATATATATATGTATATATATATATATATATATATATATATATATATATATATATACATATACAACACACGTATCTATATGTTTAACGTAAGTACATAGTAGTCTGAAAAGTGGATGGCCGTCTTATCTTCGAAAAACTAATTTCCAGAGGAAATTTGCACAATGTTAACATAAGACATGTGATACTTCTTAATTTTCCCAGATTTCGTGTTGAAATTTTCAAGAGTTTATTTACATGCAGCGCCGTGAAATACTATAATGAGGTTAAAAGTAAATTGAAAGGTTTTCAGATCTCTGCGAAAGATGATCGAATTGCTACAAATTCAGGGTAGGTACTGATATCACTCCAGCTGGGGCTGATTCTCTTAAATGAATATCAATAAAGAGAAAACTCCTTATATTTAACATTTACATGATATAACGCAATTTTAGTTTTATGTTAGTTTTACACTTGTATTTATTTTGTTCAATGTTAAATTTATATATCTTCCTAGAGTTAAGTAGGAGTAGCTCAAGCTAGACTTCGCCCTGTATGAATTATGGTTGTACGAATAGGACATTCAATAAAGGCATATTATTATATTAAGGTCCGTATGAACGTTTGGGTTTGAATAAATGAAACTATTGAAGATTTATTGAATTTAATGTTCTTGACAAAAATGATAATTGATATTTCCAATACTGCTTAGCATGTCTAATGATTTACCATTTATCAAAATATATTGAATGCAGCCAACAAGACCTTTGTAGAAAGAAGATGGCAGATCCATTGGCAATGTAGAAGCACCCCCTATAAATAAAATGTGAATAAATCAAAAATTATAAGATCAACAAGTTAAAACCTAAATTGATTTCAACAGTTACATTGATCAGAATAACAACTGAGATTGAATTCTCGCACATCACTTGGTGAAACATCATAAAAAATAAAGTATAAACTTTAGAATAAAACACACTTGGCTTATGTTTCACTATATAAAAATATTTAGATACTATATTTAGCAGTAAAGAATAGTCGACATGTTTCCAGTTATGAACTCATTATCAAGACTGACTACAGGAAAGTATTAAATCTTATTTTATAAAACAGTCAAAAGCAAAGATGATACCTGAAAATCAATTTGTTCGTTTACATGGGGTAATTTACTATTATTCGCGGAACTTATTTCGAGAATTTCAAGAAGGTCAAGGCGCTTTCCATTGTTACCTGAATGTAACAATTGGGTTTTGTTGAAATCCAGGAAATGATTAAATTTTATACAATGTTCGCAGAAGCCAGTGGTATTTTTATTTTCTAAAATTGACTTTTTATGTTCTTCAACACGAATGTTTATATTCCTTTCTGTTTGTCCAATATAGAAAGCAGGACATTCGTCGCTAAATATTTTGTAAACACCACTGTTTTCTCCGATGTTAGATTTTTCTTATTATTGACCAGGTATTACTTCAAGTTTCTTTTGTTTGTACAAATTGTACCCCATAGTGCTTCTTAACCAGGTTTTCAGTCTCCTGAGATTGCTGAACGATCGCTCTACCGTAGGTACACGTTGTGCACGGTAGAGCGATCAAAATTATCAACGCTTTTCCTGTTTCAGGAAAGAAGGTTTTTGCCTCTTTAAGGACATCAATAACGGTTAAATCTGCTTTCTTCTCAATACTGATTCCCGAAAAAATCTTATATCTTTCAGCTAAACAAATCCGACAAACATTTCTTGGACTTCGTTGGTTTCCTCATCAAAATATCGCAGACCTATCGATAATTGTTCAGTGCCAGAAATGTCAGCTGTTTTGACCGCTAACACACTGTATGCTCCAGTTGCTTTTACTTTCTTCATAATATCTGCCCTAATGACCTCTCCACACACTTGGCTTATGTTTCACTATATAAAAATATTTAGATACTATATTTAGCAGTAAAGAATAGTCGACATGTTTCCAGTTATGAACTCATTATCAAGACTGACTACAGGAAAGTATTAAATCTTATTTTATAAAACAGTCAAAAGCAAAGGTGATACCTGAAAATCAATTTGTTCGTTTACATGGGGTAATTTACTATTATTCGCGGAACTTATTTCGAGAATTTCAAGAAGGTCAAGGCGCTTTCCATTGTTACCTGAATGTAACAATTGGGTTTTGTTGAAATCCAGGAAATGATTAAATTTTATACAATGTTCGCAGAAGCCAGTGGTATTTTTATTTTCTAAAATTGACTTTTTATGTTCTTCAACACGAATGTTTATATTCCTTTCTGTTTGTCCAATATAGAAAGCAGGACATTCGTCGCAAAATATTTTGTAAACACCATACGAACGAATAAAGAATCTGTTGCATTCAATATACCCCACGCAAACTATTAATGAAGAACAAAAATACTTCCCAATAAATTTTGTGCCGAATTTGAGTAGCAAAATTTGCAACAGATTATCGAAAAATAACGTTAAAACAATTTGTACAAATAAAAGAAACTTGAAGTAATACCTGGTCAATAATAAGAAAAATCTAACATCGGAGAAAATAGTGGGGTTTACAAAATATTTTGCGACGAATGTCCTGCTTTCTATATTGGACAAACAAACAGGAAGGAATATAAACATTCGTGTTGAAGAACATAAAAAGTCAATTTAAAAAAAAATACCACTGGCTTCTCCGAACATTGTATAAAATTTAATCATTTCCTGGATTTCAACAAAACCCAATTGTTACATTCAGGTAACAAAGGAAAGCCCCTTGACCTTCTTGAAATTCTCGAAATAAGTTCCGCTCATAATAGTAAATTACCTCTTGTAAACGAACAAATTGATTTTCAGGTATCACCTTTGCTTTTGTCTGTTTTATAAAATAAGATGTAGGGGAGAGGCTTGTACCTTGACCTGTCTTGTACCTTGGTCCACCAGTGTAATTTCGAATTTAGCCGGGATTTATTTGTCAGATGTTGTCTCTTAGTTCATATACCCACCGCCAATACGCCACATTGTATTTCAGTTATATCTGTTCTGTTGTTGCCGTGTGAAAAATGTTGTGTTTTGAATTAATCCAAATGTAAGTAAGTCGATCTGATTTAAATATTTCTTTCCTTGTTTCATGGTACATAAATAAAATTTCCGCGTATCCCATATCTAAGTTAGGCATCTAGGCAAATTATTTTCAAATTTTTCAATTTCACATGTGTATATATTTTATAGGTTAGAATAATGCTTTTTTCCAAAATGTAGTAGGCTTGTACCTTGAACCATTGATGTGTCTTGTACCTTGAGCCATGGCCCATCGTACAAGACATTGTCCAAGATATTTTATTCAGATTTTTTTCAGATGGCAATAAGTAAAGTGGGCGTAAAAAAGAAAAATGCCCTGACCGTTCTGCATTAGAAGCAGCATCAAATGCTGTGCGAAATGAAAATATGTCAGTGCGCACAGCAATATAAAAACTTTAATGTGTCCCGATCCACTTTGAGAAGGTTTTTGAACAAAGTTGAGGGGAACAATGTTTACAAATCTTTCGAAAATTGTGCGAACTAAAAAAAGTTTTTTTGGAACATGAAGAGAAGAGCCTGTGCGAGTATCCGATTTAGCAGTAGGAGATTTTCTCACTAAATTAATGGGAAAGAAAATGGTAGTTTTTCTATGTAGCTGAAATAACTGCCATAAATCTTTCTTTAAAGGTTCAATACCTGAAGCGAATTCTCACCAGCAAAAGCAAATTTTCTGTTCCAAATGGTTCCAACACTTTGACATTGGCATCCGGAAGATGTTGTACTCAAAAAACTTGCACCACCATGTCAGGCTGGACTTTCGGAAAGACAAAGAGGCATATATTTATTCGATGTAGACTTCGAGAAGTACGATAAAGTAGAATAATAATATTTAATGCATTTTTTTTTGTGTTTTTGTAGGTGGCCCGAGGAACAAGACTAGGCTGTTCAAGGTACAGGACGGGATTGTACCTTGGGCCAAATGATAGTTAAAAATAAAATCATCAAAAATTTTCTTCTTGTTTGTTTTATTAAATTAGCACTGTAATATACTGTTGTATCATATATAACTTAAATGTTAAGCTTAAAATTCATTCTTCAAATATGAAAACATAAAAAATATGAAGTGTCGAAATTATACGGTCCAAGGTACAAGCCTCTCCCCTAATACTCTCCTGTAGTCAGTCTTGATAATGAGTTCATAACTCGAAACATGTCGACTATTCTTTCCTGCTAAATACAGCATCTAAATATAAGTTTATACTTTATTCCGATCAGAATAACGCTTAATGTTACTAAATCAAGAACTAAAATGAATTCATACCAATCCATAATTTAGCATTAGTGTGCAGAATAATGCCACCATGTGGAGAAGTTCCCTTGACAGTGGGATGTTCATCAATGGTAATAAGTCCTATTCTTTTTCTTCTTTGAACTTTTATAGTATGCCATTCGCCATCATTTACCTTGACGTTTGATCTGAAAATGTATTAGTTTGATCAAGATTATATTTTTATGTAATATAGGTATGTCTTTCTCATATGTCTATTTGAAATTCAGCCAAAATATTTTCCCCAACCATCCAATTTTAAATAATTCAAAGTTATATGGAAATACGTTGTGGTGGGAGTCGGTAGCTTAATAATG
>JARQZK010002936.1:485000-500000 GCA_030704885.1 Cynegetis impunctata | reverse complement strand
TAACAATTTATGAGAAATTGCATTCATGTTTATTGTTCGTTCTAGTAAATATTTAATTACAGTCAAAGGCGTCGCCAGCCAGTGGTTCAGGGGGGGGCAACTGTTATATGGAGGAAGAAAAGAGTATGAATGTTGAATACAATTGAAAGCAGAGTTATTAATAATAGAACAAAAAGAATTTCGGACAAAATATAGGATAAAATAATAATAGAATTTAAAAAATGTGTAAGCAATCAAATTGTCCATTGACAGCTACAAGATTTCAAAAATAAAGTAGTCGAGAGAGATCTTTTTTTTATTAAGTTAATTAAAACACAATCTTCATGGTTTTTTGTAAACTTTTCAAACACTTTATTATGAAATACTTCATTATGAAAATCTTGTTTTTCTAATATGTTTTCTGTGCGCACTTATCATGGCCAGACCATTGAGACGATATTCCCCCATAGTGCTTCTTAACCAGGTTTTCAGTCTCCTGAGATTGCTGAACGATCGCTCTACCGTAGGTACACGTTGTGCACGGTAGAGCGATCAAAATTATCAACGCTTTTCCTGTTTCAGGAAAGAAGGTTTTTGCCTCTTTAAGGACATCAATAACGGTTAAATCAGCTTTCTTCTCAATACTGATTCCCGAAAAAATCTTATATCTTTCAGCTAAACAAATCCGACAAACATTTCTTGGACTTCGTTGGTTTCCTCATCAAAATATCGCAGACCTATCGATAATTGTTCAGTGCCAGAAATGTCAGCTGTTTTGACCGCTAACACACTATATGCTCCAGTTGCTTTTACTTTCTTCATAATATCTGCCCTAATGACCTCTCCACAAATGCCGATAAGTTGATTTTGAATATCAACCGATCGATAGCTTGCATTCTTTTTCCCATGCTCAATGTGTTTCTTCAAAACAAAATCTCCCGCATCAATTCGCAGCTTGTATAAGTCCTCGAAAATACCTTCGCCATAATGTTTACCTCTCAGAGCTGAATCATGCGACCCGCAAAGTGTAATGCAGGAAATGATAGATGTTATAATTTTTTGGTTTTCTTTGATAATATACCCTGAGAGTATTTTCATGAGTTGCACATCTACAGGCACACTTCCGAGAACTGCTCGTGAACATCTTGGAACTTACAAAATGCCTTCAAAGTGCTTGAATTTGGCTGAAACAACGTACAATATTTACAAAAGGATCCTTTTTTAAACCTGGAATAAGCCAACCATGGAGAATACATTTCCAACCAGGAATAATTAAATTTTCTCTTTAAATGTTTGGCGTCTTCCGCAAAATTGTATGTGTAGAAGGGGACCAACAGTTTTCCAGCAATTCCTTCCTCTTTTCGGTTGATAACAACGATGCTCGTCCAATAAATCGACTGATGTCATTTTCATTGCAGTCATCTATTGAAGAATCGGGATCCAAGTCCAGATCTTTGGATGAGTAAGGTATCGGCAGGTCATCCTCGGAACCATCATAAGGATTTGTACCTATATAAGAGTCCGGAACTAGTTCCTGAGGCTGAGTATCTGTCGTTGTGGTAACCGACCTAGAATCATGCGATATTGTTTCCATTATGTTCTGTTTTTCCTTTTGAACTTTTGCATCCTGTTTATCGCTGTCACTGCTTCTTCCACTAGGCTTTTTTCTTTTTAAATTCACTGTGAAACAATATATTTCATATGGGTAGGTAGAAGAATGACAACTGAAAAATATATTCCCTTTTATATACCATACGAAGATTTTTGAATCACTATCCAAACTAACTCCAGGGTGCAAAGCAAACTAACTTCAAATTTCAAAAATCTGTACCAAAAATGGTTCATTTTGATGGGTATCAAAGCAAACAACTTTTAGTATAGGTTTTTCAACTTTTACAGACTATCAAAAAAAAATACAGTTTATAGCAATGCTGGCCATAACGATAGCCAACAACGTAGAGAATGATTCGACAAAAGATTGCAATTATGGAAACCGCAAACGCTCGCGTCGGATTTAGACTTAACTCCGACTTAGGACATTTATTTCTTTGCATTTGACTATATGAATCTCTAGGGGGGAGGGGCAACTGCCCCTACCTGCCCCCCCTTGGCGACGCCCTTGATTACAGTTATCATCATATTTAAACATGTTTTATTCTAATAATATTGTTATGGATTTTAACCAAGTAACGTCCCTATCAATTCAAAATGTATGACAAAATCATAAACAACGAAACGGTATAACAGATTCCTAAGCACCATAACTTCAGATAACAACAATTGGTTTACCGATCTGTAGAATTTCAGAAATTCTAAATGAGATGACTGACACTATTTCAATTTGAACAATTCAGATCTTTACTTAATTCTGATCTAAAAAATTTATATAGTGAGGTTCAGTGTGGCAGTCTTACTAATTCAAAGTTTGGATGTACATTCTGCTTCAGAATATTACAGTGATCGATATTCACAGGCAAAAATTATATCAATTTTGGTACAGTTATAAGAGATATTGACTTAAAATTTTTTTTCCAACTTGATACATTATGGTGTGAATATATCACATATAGAAGAATAATACAAGTTAATTTTCGTTCAGCAAGACATTGCCGATTGTATTATGATTGAGTTTGAAAATTTCCAATGATTCTAAATAACTCAATTTGCCACAACACGTCTTGTGATCGGCTGTTCCTCGACAAACAGATGGAATCATAGCTCCGTCAATTTTTTAGATGTGATGTAAGCGGTTATTAGAGATTCGAGGTAATAGGATGCTTCTGTTGTGTGTAAATGATATAAATGTACTTGATACACCAAGTTTTCGAATTTCAATTAGATCACCAAATATGTTGGAAGAGAAATACAAAATAATTATCCTAAGATAGGTACTCACGTTAGGTTAGCAATTCCACTACCAAGATTAAATCTGAACTCCATATGTCCTCTGACCAGATTTAAAGATATAAAATCTCCTTGTCCATTCTTATTTTGACCACTGTATATGATTAAACCATTTAGTGAGGTGGACATGAAAATAACTTCTATGCTGAAGCTCTTCTTCAAGGATTCTGTTAGAGGGTACTTTATATAACTCGAGCCTCTGAATTCCGGAGTTACAATTTCTCTGATATCTGCAAATATATATTTTAGTATATCTGGTTTGTAGTCAATATAATTCAGGTAGGTATACAATTAGCGAGCTAGGCGATAAATTAACATTTTTATCGATCATACTTCATTCTTAACTGGTGGACCTGCAGTTTAACATCAATGTCCTTGAAAACAAGTACATTACCTATCATCATATCTTTAACTACTAAATTCATGGACGTACACAGCACCCAAGGGAACGGTGAGAATCGAACCTAACAACTCCTCAACTAAAGACCATTGATCCATCATATTTAGGTTTCATTACGAGTTTGACCGGAAGCCCATCATATGCTTCGAAATGTAGCGAATCGAAAAACGATGTATTTATTCACAGTTGGGTGGACTTCATGAAACCTAACCGCTTTGTAGTCCAGATCCATATTTATAGCAATAGTTATGATAATTTATAAATCCGTGAGAGTATGTCAGGTCGAAAAGTAGCAAATAGTAATTGACAATTATACTGATAGGAAAAACGATAGGAAGATCTTGTTTATAATAAAAAAACTGTATCGCAGCGAGCTGCATTAGAAGAGCAGGTTTTCATAACGTATCCAGTTTAAAAAATATATTCATTAAATTATGATTTTTGTTCCAAATCTAAAAAAATGCGCCTTCTTATGTGTAAACAATATTTATTCCCTCCCCGGGAATCAACCCCTCAACCAATTCGAACCAAAAAACAATCCCATCCAAGATATCATACGAAACTACCTCTTTACAAACTTTCAACCCTATTGCTTCAAACTTGCGACCTTTATCTTGTAAACAAGATTCATTTTTCCCCCAGGTGAGTCAACCCTCCAACCAATTCGAACCAAAAACAATCCCATCCAAGATATCATACGAAACTATTTCTTTACAAACTTTCAACCTTATTGCTTCAAACTTGCGCCCGTTATCGTGTAAACAACGCTAAAATACATAAGCACATACATACGAACAATATATATATATATATATATATATATATATATATATATTTATATATATATATATATATATATATATATATATATATATATATATATATATATATATATATATATATGTGCAGATATATAAAATTGAGTTTTTGGTGCCAAGCATCATAAAAAGTCATGAAACGAAAAACTATCTTGGTCCTAGGTCCAACTTTGCTAATCGCAAACATTTTAATAAGCAGGTTTTCAAATTGAAAACCTGCTAAAAGATCGTTTGTAATAAAAGTGGAATATTTTCAAGGAAACATATAACGGAACTGTGACTCGCAACGAAACAGAAAATACGAAAATACTACTCACAAAAAACTATATTTTATTGAACGTTGAAAGGATAATTATATTCTTGCAACTTAGAAACGTCAAAACTGAACTCTTAGATTTCAATAGATGACGGTAGAGAAGAATTATTTATGTACCAAGTGTTCATAACATCTCCGATGAAATATAATCAAACAAAGCGCATCAGCTTCTTACATTTCTATCTAGTAGCATTCCAATTTGTAGCATAATTATATATATACAGGCGCGGATCCAGACCAGACTTTTGGGGGGGAACTTTTAGATCTTCGAAAGCCAGAAGGTAACTGGTATTTTGGGATATGGTAAATCGAGAAGCTCCCAATCAAAACAATTAGGTGGGACCCAGGCCATTTAGGGGGGGGCGTTCCCCCCCTCTGGATTCGCGCCTGTATAATATATATATAATAATTATATATTATATATATATATATAATATATATATATATAGGTATATATATATATATATATATATATATATATATATATATAATATATTATATATAATATATATATATATATATATAGGTATATATATATATATAATATATATATTATATATATATATATAATATATATATATATATATAGTATATATATATATATATATATATATATATATATATAGATATTATATATATATATATATATATACTATATATATATATATATATATATATATAATATATATAATAATATATATATATATATATATATATATATATACTATATATATATACTACATGTATTGCATTTCATGTGGATTCTTAGGCAATGTTTCAAAATATAGAACTTTCAAAGAGGCAGAATTATGCTCCTGAACCCTAAAATTTTACGTTTTGATTTATGTCTATCAAGCATATTCACTAACCTATTTCACATCTACGGCCAGTCCTTTCCGGCGGGCATTTACAAACATAGTTCTCCTGTCCTATTTCCGTGCAGGTAGCGCTTCCAACACAAGGCTGAGAAAGACAAGGATTCGAAAACTTGTCACATATTTCTCCTCTGTAGCTCTCACTGCATTTACAGCCGAACAAATTATTTTCCATTTCAAGGCAAGTTCCGTTGTTGAGACAAGGATTCGCCACACAAGGTTTTTCATCACAATCGTAGAGATTTTTTGTTTTGATGACCCTTTCGTCTTTGTTCGTATGCAATTGTAAGATACGTCGGCCGATTTCGAATTTCCTGATGCATCCTTGGAAGCCTTTCCCAGTACCTATATTCTTGAAAACCCTAAAGAAGTGGATTTGGTGAAATTATTATATATGATTGTGATCCTAAAGCTCTCAAAATACTCACTGTGAGAAATTGGTGGGATAAAATCCCAGGAAAGTGTCATCCAGCAAGTCCAAAGCCTTCAAATTTCCTTGGGATTGACCACCTATGTCTTCCTGATCATCTAGTTTCAACAAACCATCTCTATGATATCTCTTTATAACAACCCTATGAAACTTCATGAGTTTAATTTTATTGGCAGATCTGAAAGTTGAAAAGCTAATATAATATGATTCTCTTCAGATAATTCAAATAGGGTGCCTGGGATCTATTAGCCATTGGCTGTTTAGTGATATTTTTCAGCAGAAGTATCCTTGTCATTATTCGAAATTTCAATTCTAATAAAATTCAATATCTATGCCAGCCACATTATGAATACCTATATGAGGGAAAATGAAGTCGAAATCGAAAGTTTTCATTGCGAATCTATTGAAAAGAACAGAAAAATTATAGTTTATTTTTTCTCACCTTATCACAACTGGACCATTTCCTAAGTCATATCTAAACTCAACGTGTCCATTAACCAATGCGAGAGATACAAAATCTCCGGAACCATCATAATTTTGTTGGTTATAAATCAAAATACCGTCATGAGTGTAAGATTTGAATTCTATTTCAATGCTCAGTTTATAGTATGCTTTTAGGGGTTTCAACTGAATGTATGAATTTCCATGAAAAGCTGGAACGTCATAGTTGATAATTTCGACTTCAGCTTCACAAGTGTTTCCCGTGAAGTTGGCTTGGCAAACACAAGCAAATGTCCCACCAGGAAGGTCAATGCATGTACCCTCATGAAAACATGGAAGAGATCTGCATGCGTGAAGCTCATCAAGAACTGCATTTATGTTTTGCTCTGAAACGTTAAACATATGTCTCTTTATAAGTTCAATTAGTATAATGTATACACATTTCCGATTTTATAAGATTTTGATTTCTATGTTTTCATATATAGTAACAATGTATTCTGCTTTCTCATCAGTTATTTCTGTTTGCTTAGTTACATTATATTCATAATTCAAATAATAAGTTCCAATGTTAATAAATGCATTGAAATCAAATTGGCTAATTGAACTTACGCATCAGAGTGACTAATAAATACTGAAAGTATAAGAAGATTATCAATTCAAGATGAAGTTATCATTTTAATATAGGTATATATATATATATATATATATATATATATATATATATATATATATATATATATATATATATTGGGTTGTCCGGAAAGTTCTTCCCAAAAGAAAATTGAAATGCTAGAGACTCGAAGCTATTTCTGAAAGTTTTAGTTTAATTGTAGTCTTTACTTTAACTGATTGGGAGAAATTGTTTTCTAAGTTTATAGCCTAGTTGAAAGGTAACAGCTCTTAATACATGATCCCTTTCTAATCCCACCAGACACAGAGCATGACCTTTGAATGAAGACCGGTTTTTGGGGGCCAAAAAGGGTTCATTCCGTTTTCCCTCTCACTCCCCCTCAATAGTTGCATGAAAAATGGCATGTTCTTTTTGCGTTTATGGAAACACCAAATCAGTTTAAAAGCCAGGCATGGCGTTCTTGATCTTTAAGGTTGAAATCACCCGTTTTAATTTTAGCAAACCACTTGCGCACATTTATTTTAGCTACGGCATCTTCGCCATAAACAGCGCACATCTTTGTCGCCGTTTATGGGGTACTATTGCCTTTTTCGTAAAAGAAAAACATTAAATGCCTAAAATGCACTTTGTTTTATCTCAAATTCAAAGAAATAGAAAAAGTAACGTATCGTAAATAATTTTTTTTCCAAATATGCCTCAAGTACGCTCAAGTAGCTTCATGGTATTATTGCCTTCTCCGTAAAAGAAAAGTATTAAATGCCTAAAATGCACTTTGTTTTCTTCCAAATTCAAAGAAGTACAAAAAGTAACGTATCGTAACTAATTTTTTTCTCAAATATGCCTCAAGTAGATTTGTTTACGATATGCAGGTATGCCATTTCATCTCAACTCTGATATTATTATTATTATTATTATTATTATTATTATTATTATTATTATTATTATTATTATTATTATTATTATTATTATTCAATATCTGGTTACACTGCACCGCGACCTTGAGGTCTATTGTGCCCTCCATCAGATCTGTTTGCTCTACTGCGCCATATTCAGCTCGCCTTCTAGTTCCAGAGTACTAATGAACTCCAATATCTGGGAAGGCTTCAAGGAGGTTACGTCCCCACTTCTACAAGTTTTTTGTCCAAAGCATTGTTTCCATTGGCTAGCAATGGTGAGGCATTCTGTAACCAGGTGGTAACCAGGTGAACAGTAGTTTCCTCCTCCTCACCACAGAATCTACACTCGTCAGTTTCTGATAAACCTATTCTCATCAGATGTTTCCTGTGGCGACAGTGTCCTGTAAGGAAGCCAGTGAGAAGGTGTAATTTGTTCTTACTGAGGTCCAGATATCCTTGGAAACTTGCAGTTTTAAAGTTCCGAAGGGACTTTTTGAAGTGATCCATCCCTGGAAGATTCTGCCAGAAAGCCCTTTCGGCTTCCTCCTCCTCCCGAAACTATTTCGTTTTGGTACATTTTGCTATACCGCAGCACAGAAAGCGCTGGGCTTGTAAATAGTGTTCGTGCTTTCTTTCTGGCAAGTATATCGGCCTCTTAATTTCCTTTGATTACCGAGTGACAGCGAATCCTAACTTACCCAGACTTGTTATTCTTGCCTATTTCATCGAGTTTCCTTCGTCACTTCCATATCATCAGTGAATCGATGACTTTGAATGGGTGCTTTGATAGCATCTTGACTATCAGAATGGATCGCTATGTTACATTCCTGCATCTGGCTGAAAGACGCTTGAACAGGAGCGTAGCGACACGAGCGTAAGTGCACACTTGGTGCCTGTCCCATATACTCCAGCGCCAACTTCTGTCGTGGTTTTTGAACCATCTGTTTAACATTTTATGGTATTTTCTTCGAAATTTTGGGTGGTGGATTCCCTTTCCCATTTGAATCGTAGTGAAGTTCTTCTCAATGCTTACCTTCTTGACCATCACTAGGAAGGTTCGCTGATGAGATGTAATTGGTTAGAGAGGACCACGCTATCTGACTTTTAATCCTCTCACTACATGTACCTTCCTTAGAGATTCTGAGGATGACTTCATGAGCTAACCTGTTGATCACTAGGTGTAAGGGTGTGAAATCTGTAATGATCTAAAGCGCCTAGTTGGACACGTTATAATAGCTCCCGTGATTAACACACAGCGTTTTCCTCTTACTTGTCTGACCTGCTTTGGCATGCCAGAATACTGCCCCATGAGTAATTATTGGTCTCACAATCATGACGTACATCCATCGAAGTATTTTAGGGTTGCAGCCCCAAGTCTTACCTGATACTTCACGGCAAATTCTGATATATTCGACCCGTCTTTACACCACCTACCAACTATCGACACGAATTTAACCTAACTTAACCTTTCAAAAATCGACACGAACTTTCCAGACAACCCAATACATATCGTAATTCTATCTGAATTGTAGATGCATTTTTCCTGATACGATTCTTCAAGAAATACTTCTCGAAATAAAAATAAATTACAGTTTTACTACTGAGATACACATAAGATATATAATGTGGATAATCATAGGCATCTCCAGTTATTTCTAACTAGATATGCCCGCATTGTTGCCGGCATGTAATTCAGTTTGTCACTGTAGGAGTTTCAGTAAGAAGGCAATATTAAAATAATATTAGTCTGATCTAAATACAACGAAATAGTAGGAAGGTTCTAAAAAATAACTTAACTTAATGAAGGATAATAAACTAAATACAATTAAATAAAGATATATAAAAGTACCGGTTGAAAAAAAATTACTCGGTCAATTCTGGACACATGCAGTGCAGGAATTTTAGAAAAACACGATTGTAAAATCTACTTTCCTAAAAAAATATTGGGTGAGGGCCAAGGTTTATCTACATAAAATTCGGCGATGAACAAATTAATTTTAGTAAGAATTTAGGTAACATAACCTACTCAAATTTTCCTTCACAGGAAGTAATCTCCGATACCACTTCTTTCACCAATACTTAGAATGGACTTTCAGGGTGGACAAAAGCTATATATCATCCGGTTAAAATAAAAGGGCTTTTCGTGGCCACCAATTTAGCAACGAGAGTGGACGAAAAAAAGGTGGAGTGAATACGTTTCTTACGAAACCAGCTTTAACGGGAAGAGATATTTAAAGGGTTTATATAAAAAAGCTGTAGATCTCAAAAAGGCCTATAAAAAAGTCCTCAACGAGATATATCTATATGTTAATGTTGATACACGCATAGTATTTCATCAATTTGTGTACCTATTAACCTTAACAAAGAGATATGTGCTGACGCAATCGTTTTTATAGGCCTTTTTGAGTTCTATAGTTTATGTATACTAGTTTATGTATATTCCATTTAGATATTTCTTACCATCAGGACAGCGTTCATAAAAAACGCATTCGCTCGACCGATTTTTTGTCAATTTTAGTTGCAAGATTGTTCACCACAACAGCGCTGTTATTTCAACGGGTAATATATAGCCTATGTCCATCCTACTGAAGTCAATATTAAATATTGGTACAATTTTTGTAATCGGATGAGTAGCTTCGGAGATTATCTCCTACATCCAAACTTTATATTTTTATAATTTTAGTGTAGATTGTTCAGAGTAAATATTGCAATATCAATATTACTCACCCAAGCAAGATTGTCTATCGTTCGACTCGACAAATTCTGGTTTGCAGATGCAAGCTTCTTGTACACAATGGCTGTTGACTATTACACAGTCAGTGTCGTCTGAACATATATCGCCAAGAAGAGCTGCTATTACATGCACTGTAGCTGGAGTAGGCCGATATGAAGGATCGAAACGATCCACTGTGACAGAGAAATTATTTAAGAAATTATGAAGATAAGATGCGGATGAACTGAATGAAAGTTTATTACGAGGTGATAAATGTTCAGATTTTTATATGATTCTATACAATATATTGAAAGGAAATTTTATTTATTCAATACTCAGTGGCATTTATTTTAATAGTTTAATTTCTCAAATAAGCTAATTCCGTCATTTTAACAATTATTTACCCAATAATTCTTTCAAAAATGAATATGATTTGAATGATCAACATTTTGAGCCTTTGTCAGACATAGTGTCTTCAGAAATTCACAGTTTTATCACAGTTTAAATTATAGAAGCTAACCTCTCACAATTTATTTATGAAGATTTATAATTATATTTGTCGTAACTATATGGAATTTCCGTTACTAAAGCTTTTCCAGGATAATTAATGCAATGAGGAACTAGTTGAATTTTCGGTTCACTATACAAAACAATATAGGTAGATAATCAAAGAGGTTACAGACATTAACTCACCATTTATGTCGAAAAGATTCCGGTGGCTTCCTGGTGGTTTATGTTTGGATGGCGTCAATCCAAACTCAGCAGGGTAAGATACTGCTTGTGCTGGTTTACCAAAAAAACCTGTTCTTTCATAATAATATCTTGGATCTGGAGCTAAAAGGTGCCTGGTTGATTTCGATAATGAATTTGCTTCATCTGGTTGAGTGAATTGTAGTGGAGTATAGTGATGAACTGGCCCGTCAGTGCTGGGCAGGCCATTATCTGTAACAAAAATATAATTTGCGGAAGTCTCTTAGTGTGCGATAAAATATAGCGTACTGATTTTTGGTATTGAAAAAATCTATTCAACTTCATAAAGTATTCTCAAAACTTGAGGCTTGTTTCGCCATCTAGATTGTTAATGTTGGCAGAAAACGCTGAAATGAAAAATGCCAGCAGCTGGGTACTTATAGGAAAGTAATGGGATTTTATGTTAATCAAAAAGTATGACTTCCTTTGAAATAGTTCCGTTCCGCGGCTTAAGAATTAACGCGAGATGACAACTAATTATGCCAAGCGAAATAAATTTCATCATGATTATTGAAAATCTCTTCGTCAATGATACAATCTTGGAAATACCTTTGTTCAAAGCATCTTGATCAAATATCAGAAGATAATTAAGTTTCCAACATTGGTACCTTTTTCCACACACATTTTTAGAGAAGTCACAGAAACAGCTTTCCTTTCCATTGTGACATCTTCAGGTTAAACAAGTAGTCTTAATTCTACTGTAATGAAAATGTTCGTATGAGTTTTTACTAATCGAAGATGAAGCGAAGATATATTAAATATTAGCCTTCAAATATTAACCTTTACTGGTACCATGGTGAGGACAATACGAACAAAGAGAATCAAACTAACTCTCACATTAGTAAAGAAATCTTCACGAAAGAATCTGTTTCTAATCTGAGTTGACTGAAGCCCCTTATACTAAGGGGCATTTTAAGCAGGTGAAAACGTTAGATTTAGATTAGCTTGTTATTGTGAAAAACATTGTCAAAAAGCATTGTTTCCAAGAATTGCAATACAAAATTTTCATGAAAAACTAGAATATCTATAAGAATTTAAACCATCCGTTATTTGGAATGACATCAAAATCAAGTTTGATCAAAAATTTTCAATATCAATCAAAAAGCGCACACTACAGACCTCTGGTCTGTCGATATTTTGATCAGTTTTTTGATCACAATGTTGATATAAGCGAGTGGGATTGAAAATTGGCAAATAAGAAAGTTTGAAGGACAGTACGATTCCCTTTAAACTCTTCAGTGTGCTAACTATCGGCCGACTACTTGAATACAATGGAGCTCGCAGATTCGCCTATTATGCAGTCCGTTTCTACAAAAATTTACCTGTAATATTGAACTGTTTTGCTATTGCTGGTCCAAATAATTTCACAAGATCGTTGAAACTAGTTATTCTTAATCCTTTTAATGCCTCTGCTACAGGCAAATGCAGACAGCATTTCCCCGCGATTTGTTTTTGATAAACCCTACTCAATACACACAAACAGTGGAAATGAGACCTCCGATGAAGGAACGATTAATATTTTCATGGACGGATCAAAGCAAGAAAAAGGAGCAGGCTGTGGAATATATTCGAGACACCTGCGATTTCAACTTAAGTGGACCATGGTCAAATGTGCCAACATAGTTCAGACAGAGCTAACGGGCATAACCATAGCCGCGAACCGGTATGGCTCGTAGGAACATAACGAACAAAACCATTAAAATCTACACAGATAGTAGACAATGGTTACTGGCCCTGAAGAATCATAAAATAACTTCACAGTCACTATGGGAATGCCATCAAGCACTTGCGGGTGCAGCTTATGTAAACCATATTATGGTGTGCTGGGTCAAAGGCCATTAGAGATGCAATGGCAACAAAAAAGCTGACGAATTGGCAAGGAAATCAGCCGGCCTGAACATATTCGTTCCTGGCCCATCCAGCCTACTACCGATGACAGCAAAGTCACAAATGATGAAAGAGAACACCCATCAAAAATTCAAAAATATATGGGATGAAACAACTACCTGCAGAATTGCCAGGGAACTTTTAAATTACCCCGATAAAGATGCAGCAATGATCTACCTGACGATGCCCAGAGGAAAACTACGCAATGTTGTGGGAATTTTAACGGGACACGCCCAACTTCGAAAGCCCTTATTTAATATGGGATTAAGCGACACACCTCTCTGCAGAGGCTGTGAACAGGAAGACGAGACAGTACAACATGTTCTCTGTGAACGCCCCGCTGTCTTGTCACTCCGAGAATCCATTCTGGGTTAAAGGTGGTCAATCTTAGCCGCCTTGAGGGAAATCACCCTAGGTGTAATCACCCTCTTTTTCAAACGACTGGGATGGTTGGAAGCATAGGCTGTCGATGTTCCCGGGGAGGATGCACAAAGGGTCCCATGGGGTCTAAGTGCTGTGGTCTCGATTGCACTCCCGAAAATACAGAATACAGAATAGTTATTCTTAGTATATATAAAGTGAAAAACTTTTTTGGAACTTAATTTGGTGCAGCATGTGAATATTTCCTCGAAACAATCTATCACTGTGTATTGGATGTACATAATATTCTCGGCTCTTCGTAATAGTTCTCCCTAATTTTCTAATAAGGGCAATAATAGTTGATCTCCTTCCAGCATCTGAATATACAAATAGCAATCGGACGACTGGATATTGGCCAGTCAGCGCATCCACCACCAACCCGACAGTTTAGTTGTAGAACTGTGCGGGGCTGCAGTCCTATTCGACCAAACTATCGTACGATACTTTGGTTTGCATTGTACGCCTACCCTAAATATTTACACGGGCAACTTGTCGATCTAGTGTGTTTACTCGTAAACTCATGTGAGTATTTTCACTCTTTCATCAGATTGAAAAAAATGCAATCTGATGGTGCTATTTTAATTGGCGCAATCTTTATACACTAGCGTTCTAGTTTTTAATTGATATTATGACAGATGTCGGTTGTTTATTCATTTAACCCGCTAACAATTATACATACCTAGCTAGTGAGCAGCAGAGCTCCATCAATAAGGTCGTATTTTTCACGCGAAATGCATCGCGCCAAGTTGGGATTCCAATGGATTGAATGATATTTCGAAAAATCATAGCGAAGTGCATCGTGGTTGAGGAAACAAGTTCAAACCAACGAAGGAACGTACCGCAACATCAACTCAATCCACGTACCAAATTTCAACACTCTTTTGTGAAAAATTAGCGAACTGCATCACGTACATATCGAGATACAGTTCGAGCGGAATAGTCACCACGAAATCAGCGCGCTTGTCGAAAAGATTTGAAACCTACAAAGGATAATATTTCAACATCAACTCAATATACGTACCAAACTTCAACCCTCTAACTGAATCTGCAGAAGCTGTGAAGTTTGGCAATGCTTCAACAACCGCGAGAAGACAAGAAATATCTACGTTAAAATGGCGGCGGTTAGAAAAATTTAACCAAATTTTGATAGTTTCGTTCTTCCTCTGAAACCACTTCAGATACTTCGGTGTGATACAAATCGCTGGAGATGTCAATATGTACTGGAGAGGATATTCATATGAAATTTGAAATATATAATTTTATACATTACATAAAGTGAACAAGGAAAATTCTTTAATAATTTCAAAATTATCAAACAATTTTCCAAGGAAGCTGGTTATACGTATTCAGCAACGCAAAATCTGCATTCACAATCGAACGGTGAATTATAGAAATTGTCAAGTCACCCCGACTCAAAATCTGCATACAGCTGTTTCGATCTTATTAGATTTCATCAGTACTGCTTATTTGACTCGGAGTGAATTAACAAATCTTTAATTGTTCCCCAACACAAATCGTGGTCAGTAACACTGGTCGGATA
>JARQZK010002936.1:477500-480000 GCA_030704885.1 Cynegetis impunctata | reverse complement strand
GTATATGTATATGTATATGTTATATGTATATGAATATGTATATGTATATGTATATGTATATGTATATGATATTATTTATATATATATGATATGTATATGTATATATAAATATATATATATATATATATATTATATATATATATATATAATATATATATATATATATATATATATATATATATATATATATATATATATATATATATATATATATATATATATATATAGTATATATATACTTCTTAATCTTTTATTAGCAATAACAGGCCATTTAAGTCTGAAAACCGATTTTATAATCGAGGTGACGTTTCGTTACGAAATTTCCGACTTTCTCGAAATTAATTTGGCATTTATGAATTTTAGAACAAATACTATTTACTATTCTGGCCAATATCAGCAGTCAGGTTTGCTAATTTGAAGGTAAGAAAAACCACAGAAATGGTTTAAGTATTTGTCTTCAAAAAGATATTACCCATAATTTCGAAGATGTTCAATATAACCTATTGAAGAAAACATGAATGTCGATGTTGAATGTTCTGAAGATGAATCTGTACTTGATGTTGGTCTTGTCTATTGGCGAGGTGGTTGGTTGAATTAATATTATTGAAGACCTGAGAGCTGCTATTGGACTGAACAGCACATAACTGGCAACTGAAGACGGCCCCAGGCGCAAAAAATGTGATCAAACATAGTAAATTTCAGTTGTCAATATTTTCCTTTCCGTTTCATCTTAAGAACAGGCACCTTGAAAGAGAACTAAGATTTCTGAACACAAATAACTAATGGAATTTACCACAGTTTCCTTGATATTTCACATAAGTATTTTGCTTAGCTTTACAAGAAGCAACACGGAGTTCACAGTGATTTTCATATGTTTTACCATCTGATCCACATACTTCAGCCACATCCTTCATACATTCAGTCGGACATTGGCAGAGGGCTCGTCCATCAACACCGGTAATGCAATGTGCAACCCATGCACAAAAGATGTTTTCACAGATTTGTTCTGATAACAGACAATAGTAGTTATTCATCTGAGATGAAAAAGAAGAAATTGAATTTATTCGACAGCGTGAAAACTTCAAATATGTAACGAGTTCTGCCTAGCAACAAAACTATCAGGAGTGAATAAATGTTTATATGGACATAAAATTTCTTTGACTAGTTTGTGCCAGGAATGTTTTTAATTTCCAACTGGTTAGAATATTTTGCTTTACTGGATATAATAGTACTGAAAGGGGACAGTTGTCACAGAGGAAAGTTGTCACAACGCTAATCGCAGAAAATATTACAATATTTCATAGTAGCGGCATCTACCTAATTGTCCTTCAATCCTCTCATACGCCCTGCTAAAACTTTATTGAGCAAGTGTTTTAAATAATCAGTTAGTTGTAAGAGAATCTAAGTATAGCAGATTGAATTTTTATGCTGAGCTTATCAAAAGGTGTAGTTAAAATGGAAATAGCTTTCGATGACTAATGGTAGTTTATTTAAAATTGTTGTGAGGGGCAAGTTGTCACAGCCTCACCGAGGGCATGTTGTCACTGTGATAGCATGCGTTGGGCAAAGCCATTCTGTTTATTCGACAGTTGTATAATTTGGAAAATATTGGTTCATAATGATATCTTCATGAGTTTGTTTTATTTTTCTTCTAATTTTCCACGTTTAATTAGCAGTAGTAATAGTAATAGTTATTTATTGCAACATCAAACTTTACATGTCAACTGTCAGATCAAACAAAACAAATACTGCCCTACAAAAATTCGGACAAATTATATGTTGTGCGTTGTAGCAGAACATCTTTAAGTTTTCTCTTGAAAGAGCTGTCTTGTACCGCTGTGATATGAGATGGTAGCCTGTTATAGATTTTTGGACCCCAATAGTCCACTCCTTGCTGCGACTTTTAAACCTATGATATGGTATTCTCAGTATCTTCAATGTTTTAAATCCTTCCCTACTTTCTGTCTGTTTTAAGCCCAAAATTATTCGTTTTGCTCTCTTTCGTAACAAGAGGAGATCTTGTGCATATACACTAATATTCCATAGGAAAGTACAGAATGGAAATAAGCGAAATATGTTGAAATTGCTGCAGATGTTGTGCACACGGCTCCAATGGTTCTTATTGTATATGAGGCAGCATTGAGCCTCCTCATGATGCTTCCAATATGTTCTTCTCAGGTTGATTTCGCATCAAAGAGAATGCCCAGAAACTTCAAGCTTGGTTGCCCCCCACGCCAAAAAACCAAGGATTGAGTTTTTCTGTCGTTAACTTTCATAAGATTTATTTCGAACCAATAATTTGATTAATTAAGTCGTGACAACATACCCCTCTATTAGGGGGTTGCTCGTTCAAGCCTCGAATATATGTCAATTTTGGCCGTCATCAGAACGGCGTAGCCAAGTTTGGGATCGAAAACCCATAGAACCCACAGAATCCCTTGCTTCGGAAGACCATCGCACATTTGTGGCTTATTGTTCGAACTCTCTGGTCCGGGAGATT
>JARQZK010002936.1:455000-465000 GCA_030704885.1 Cynegetis impunctata | reverse complement strand
CAGATGATCTCGTAGGCCATAGCTCTAGACCACGCCGACCAATCCTGCTCCAATTAAAATTTTGTTTAACCAGGCGACAACATTTCGTCCGTGCG
Source organism: Cynegetis impunctata (assembly GCA_030704885.1). Lineage (NCBI taxonomy): Eukaryota > Metazoa > Arthropoda > Insecta > Coleoptera > Coccinellidae > Cynegetis > Cynegetis impunctata. The sequence goes on along the minus strand of JARQZK010002936.1, from coordinate 464,905 downwards.
GAGGTGCTCCGTCGTGTTGATACCACATGTGAGATCGTTTTCTAGAAATTGCAAGTACGCATTGACATTCAAACGATTAGGAAGGTCTTGAATAGGCAGTAATTGTCCGTAAAAGACTCGACCAAAACGTCTCTCTGAAAAAGTTTTCATTCTGTTCATGCTGCTGAAGAAGCCACTGATAAAAGGCGAGCATCTGCATGTGATCTTCTGTGTGCAAATCGAAAACGTTCGGTCTATGAAATAGATGTAAAACTTCGGTTTTTAAGGTTCTCCAAGCAAAACTTTGGGGCACATTAGGACAGGTAGCAATGCGTCTAGCACTAATTCCGGATTATCGAACACATATCTATCACTTCTTGTTCCCTTATAGTATCAAAATTATTTCGTGTCTTCTACTTCTTATCTTCATTTTTTTCTGTTCTTTATTATGAATGCAATTTTTTCCTTCTTGTCTCTCGATTCGTTTTTGTTTATTTCCTCTTTTTTGGTTTAAGTCTTTATTGACAAAACAATCCACAACATAGATAGCAAACCCACCATTACCGAGTACGGTGATAATTAACAATTCTAAACTGTCGAAGCCTTTGATAAGCGTCGGAAAACACCCGGCTAGATGGTTTTCGTCTATTAGTGAATCTCCTGTTGTACTCCGGACAAGCTTTTAGTACGTTGCCATCACAAAAAAAGTACACAAAAATAATATATGCATATTCTTAATTAAAAAACTGTTCATGTTTAACAAAAAACTAAACCAACAAAGTAACTTTTAAATTGATAAACAAATTTTGTTCTTTCACCAGATGACACTAACCACTTTTATTTATTTCTAGGCTTACTATAATTTATGAAATTAAATTGTTCCCATACAGAAACTTTAGAATCAAATAACACGGAAACGAAGCCGTATCGGCAAAATTTTTTTTTACGATTTATCAATAATATCAGTCTGTATACGTGCCTCAATTTTTCAACTAGTATATATATATATATATATATATTTATATATATATATATATATATATATATATATATATATATATATATATATATATATATATATATATTATATATATGGTATTATTGGTTGGGGAGGAGTGTCCGGAAGTTACCTACATGCCCTCGAGATCTCTCAGAGGCGATTCCTCCGACTGATGCTCAACAAACCTTCTAGATATCCAAGCTCTCTACTCTATACTGAAGCACAAATATTGGATGTTAGACAGCTGTATGTTATTCAGATAGGATGTCAGCAATATAAGGATCAAAATGGACTTACTACTCAGAACCACAGATACACGACCAGATGGAGGAATAGATATTGTACATCAGTAGCATCTAAAACAATAGGTCAAAAAAGCTACTCCTATTTGGCACCGAGATTATTCAATCATCTACCACAAAGAATAATCGATGAAACTTCTTTGAAGAGCTTTAAAATCCAACTCTCCAAATTTGTGAAAGAGACGGACAGAGCAAGAATACGCAGAATGATAGAGGGTTGAATCATTGATAGTGAAGTACAATAAAAAAAATAAAAAAAATCTTCAATGTTTTAACTCATTTCCGGCCGTATGTCTTCAGGTGAAATTACTTTATACTTTAACTAAGTTATAATATTGTTGTGCAATAACTTTCTCTCATTTTGTGCTTTTGTTCTAACTTTGCAATTCTGCACTGCATATTTTACACTTCACGTACTTTGTCATATTTCAGTGTTATATACTATTGTTCTGTGTTTTTGAGCTGTTGTGATGTTCAATGATATTATATTATGTTTATGTTTTTGTTTTGTTAAAATTGATTGTTTATCACGCACAAGCTGTGTCAACAGCTTCAGTGATTTATTCTGTTTATTCCATAGGTTTTTAAAACATGTTGTCAATTTGCTGTAAATCATGTTGTCAATTTACTGTAAATCATAACTGAATAAACGTATTTATTATTTATTATTATTATTATATATATACATATATATATATATATATATATATATATATATATATATATATAATATATTGTAAAAAAGTTTTTTCACAAACGAGTGACGGTACAGGAATCTGTCTGACTGAAAATGATACGAACAAAGTGCCGATATCAGACAATAGGAGTATATTTTCTGTATTTCATCTCAATATACAGGGTGTGAGTTCCAAGATCAATGTATTGAGCTCCCTGTTGAAGGAATATAATCCAGATGTTGTCTGCCTCACTGAGCACTTTTTGAAGAACTCACTGTGTAAACAATTACATATTGAGGGTTGGTATACTGCCAGTACGTTTGGAAGAGTGAGTATGAAGAATGGTGGAGTTTCGATACACTGTAAAAGTAATAGTTTTATTTCTCTAGAAAACATCAATGCTCTGTCTACTGAGTTTCATTGTGAAGTTTCTGCAATTAAATTAGTTCATTTGAATTTTACTGTTGTCAGTTTTTACAGGTCTCCAAACGGAAATTTTAATATATTCACGGAGATTGTTGAGAAAATTTTAGATGTACTTAGATTAGAGTGTAAGGTCTTTCTGTGTGGTGATTTTAATGTTCGTTTTAATTCTGTTGATAGGTATGCTGAGTCTCTCTGTGACCTTATGAATTCTTTTGGTTTCTTTCCTACAATTGATGAACCAACCCGGGGTGATAATTGTCTGGATAATATCTTTTTAAATTTTGAATGTGGTGGGAGAAGCGCGGATGTAATTGAATGCAATATTTCCGATCACAAAGCGCAGATGGTGGGTGTGAGAGTTCCGTGTGAGCCGGGGAAAAAGGTATGGAAGTCCTGTCGTCCATTAACTGAGAAGGGTTTCAACAGTCTGTATGGCATGGCTGACTAACTTGGACTGGAGTTTTACAGAGGGATGGAGCCTTCCTGTGGGCAAGGGTTTTTGAGGTCTTTTTGAAACAACCTGTGAAGTGTGCCGCGTAGAGATTGCTTTTCCGCTAAAAACTTATGCTGATCATGGTTGTGAGAAGCGGGCTGTTCACTGGTATACGGATGAACTACGTCAGATGAGACAACTTCTCGTGATGGTGAGTTCCCTCTTTGACAGATATAGGACGAATGAATTTAAACAACTGAAAAATTCTCTTAGGCTCAAGTATAGACTTGCAATTGATGCGGCAAAGAAGAGAGCTCATGACAATTTAATCATGAAATCATCAAATCGCTCCAAATGCATATGGTCAATTATAAATGCCCAGCGAAAAAGATCGAACACTGCCTGTTCTACTGAACTTAATTCGGACACTTTAAGTAAATTTTTTGAGGCTGCACTTCATGAAACTCTCAGGAGCATGGGATCACAGGCTGGTGCACTGGGAAATACTTTCACTGTGGGGACTCCCACGGTGGAGGTTTTCTCTTTCAGGGAGGTGTCTTTCGTGGAGGTTCGGGATGCAATATCCCAGCTTGGGAATAGCACGTCACGTGACTACTATGGTTTAACTTCCAGCATTTTGAAAAGGAATATAAATTGTCTAGTTGAACCACTCAATTTTTTATTGAATAGGTGCATTAATTTGGGTATATATCCAGACTGCTTAAAGATTTCAAAAACTATTCCACTCTTTAAAAAGGGCGATATTGACGATGCTGGAAGTTATAGACCCATATCCTTGGTTCCGGTGCTGTCCAAAGTGTTCGAGAGGTTGCTGGTTGGTCAAATTATGACTCATTTTGAGGAGCAACATCTTTTTGATGACAACCAGTTTGGTTTCAGGAGGGGACGCAGCACCACGGATGCGATTATTGAATTTGTTTCATATACCTTGGAAATGTTTGAACAGGGTTTGTACTCGGTGGCCCTGTTTCTTGACTTGACTAAGGCCTTCGATTGCGTTCCTCACGGGGGGGCTTCTTGGCAAGCTAGTGGCGTATGGTTTTTGTGATAGCAGTGTAAAATTGATTGAATCCTTCTTAAAAACTAGGTTCCAACGAGTTTTCTTCAAAAATGAGTGGTCTGACAGTGTCCCAATATCGATTGGGGTACCGCAAGGGTCCATTATTGGACCTTTACTCTTTATTATTTTCATTAACGATTTCTCAGGCTACATGGACAAATTCTTTTCATTACTGTATGCAGATGATTCCACTCTTGCGGTATCCTCGTCGGGGCTGGCTTGTGCGGAGGCTCGGTGTGGGGAGGCTCGGTGTGGGGAGGCTCGGTGTGGGGAGGCCCTGTCGAGGGCATCGGGCTGGTTTGCTGAGAATGGCCTTTGCTTGAATAAGGGGAAGACTCAGAGGGTCTTTTTCAGTATGCGTGATGTTGAATGCTCAAGTGTGAAGTTTTTGGGATTGTACCTGGATTCACGGCTCACGTGGGCTTCTCACGTGGACCATCTGTTTAGTATTCTTGCTAGAAATATATATGTTTTGCGTTGCCTCTCCCAATCTGTATCTGGGCACGTTCTCAGGGTGGCTTATTTCGCGCTATGCGAGTCTCACATGAGGTATGGCGTTGTGGTATGGGGAGGTTGTGGCGGGAGCGACAGGATTTTTGGACTACAGCGGAGGGCTGTCAGGATATGTGCGGGGTTAAAATATCGAGAATCATGTGCTGATGCTTTTGCCAATCTGGGTTTTTTAACATTTTATGGTTTGTTTATATTTGAATCACTTAAGTATGCTCATAAACATGTTACAGAGTCAAAATTGAGTGGTGATTTTCACCCGTATGAAACCAGAGGCAGATTTGTTATCAGACTGCCCGTTTACAGGTTATGTAGGTCACAGAGAGGTTTCTGGATACCTGTCTTTTTAAACTTTATAATAAGCTACCACTAGTAGTGAGAAAATACTCAACTGACAAATTAATCAATGTGATGAAAAAGTTCCTTATTAAATGTGTAGTCTATAGTGTAGATGACTATTTCAAACTAGATATGTCAAATCTGTGATTTTGTACCTTTTTATTGTTTTATTTTATCTGTGAATTTTTAAAGACCTGACCTGTGTAAATACAATATGTATATCTGGCACCAATAAATCTACTTACTTACTTACTACTTACTACTTACTATATATATATATATATATATATATATATATATATATATATATATATATATATATATATATATATATATATATATATATATATATATATATATATATATATATATATATATATATATTCGAAAATTGTCGTTTAGAAAGTCTATAACCGATAAAAAACGTCTAGTATTTTCCCTATTCTCTGACTTCATATAAAATTATGCCTTGCAATTTTTCAGAAGTTTGAAGCCCACATAGCAAAATGAAACGAATACAGTTTGACTATATTAATTACGAGTAGGTATCCAATCTACATGAATGCGGCAATAAGCTGCATGCTCTAGAGATATTGGATAATGCATACTTCTCTATAGAATATACAGCTCATGGTGTAACTCATATACGATATATATATATATATATATATATATATATATATATATATATATATATATATATAATATATATATATATATATATATATATATATATATATATCCGTAGTATATATCCGTAGTATATATGTATAGTATTTCTCTAGTAGATGACAGCATTCGTCGTAGTTTGCTATGAAGGACCTTGTTATATTTGCGAGATAATTAATGGACATAGTTTAATTTTCATTGATGCATAGAGAAGATTGAGTACCTACCTGAATCATATCAGATTGTTTATAACAAATGCGAATTGACAATTTTCAGTTTATTTCAAGGCAAGTTGCAGAAAAATGGAAAATTGACTTGTATGCATAATGAAGAAAGATATTTCAAGATACTGTCCTGTGAAAAAATGCCTTTCGCAACTTCTCTATCATACAAGGAATAAGCGTACAGAAAACATGTTTTTGCCTCCTGTTCGTCAAACAGCTTTTTATCCGATCAAGTTGGTAATCTTTAGCACTATATCACAATGTAGCTAGTATAGCGATTTCTCGTGTTCCACTGAGTCAATAGCGCTTGACAGTTCGAAAAAGAAACCAACAGAAATATTTTCTTTCGAACATCGAGACCGTTTATTTCTCCAGGCGGAATACTCAAAGTAGTCAAAGATAAACGCTAAAAGCAACTTACAGTTGTACGTGCCCTCTGCGGAGAATTTCTCGCGACAGTCCCCGTAAAAAACCACCGTGAGCTGGGGTGAGTTGTCGCCTTGTAAACATGTCGCTTTCTGCAATTCACATTCGTTAGGAAATGTCATCATATTAGACGCACAGACTGGCTCGACTCCTGAGCCCTCGCAATTCGTTGGGCATACGCAGTTGCCCGTCTCGCAGCGCGCCCCATATTTACATTTTACATCCTGGCATAAATCTGAAATCACACAAAAGTGGAATGAGCGAATGACGAATGACAGATTTACGAGAATAAATCGCTTAAAACTGACACGATAAATTCGTTATGTCAACAGGATTTCGATTTGGAGAAGGGACTCGAAAACTTGCTCTGATTGAGTTCTATTGTTGATATACGAATCGAAAAAATCACATGGAAAACACCGGCAAAGAAAATTTCTCACCTTCCAAGAAATACTGTCTGCTCGTTTAAATATTTAAAACAATATGTTCAAAAATAATGAGTCCAGAGAATCTTCGCATGGTGATATAAAATAATCTGAAGAAATATGGTTATTTAACAGGGTAAGATATTTTCTTAATATTTTGGCATGACTATGAATGATCATGGTTTTTCATTCAATTTACTCATTGTAGGATAAATAGTAATGATAGCTAAAATAGTTAGTTCCACTTGATATCATTCACCCCAGTTACATTTTGGGCATAACTTAGAATTGATTAGTACGCGACAAGTGCCTTTATGTTCTTTGAAAAGCCTTAAATTTGTTATATAAACCATCCTATATGACGGTAGAACTTTTCGTTTTAATATAAATTTTCGACTATACAGAGGAAAAAATCAATTGATAATAACATTTTGAACAGAGATGTTTAATTACAAAGCAAACATAGTGGATGCAAAATTATTACCCCACTGAAGTGTTCGCTGGTTATATGATTGGTGCTCTGACTGCTTCAAATAGCAGTATATTTACTCCTTCAATCTCTGTCACTAGGTGCTCCTTCAGCGTGTCGTCTGAGCCTTTAGATTGGTCATTTAGGTAAGTAGAGTTACTCTACTCAGTGACAGAATTGTAGATAAGTGCCAATGGTTAGACGACCAATAATTACGGGACGAGGAAAACATTGGAAACTGAAATTATCCTGTCTGACTAACCAATTTGTCTACGTCCTACCGATGGATCATTGTTTGCTCGTTCACAATTGAAATGCATGGAAGTTAGGAGTTGGTTGATCCTCACTCGAAACGACCGACATAGTTGCAAACTTTATATTGACATATGGAAATTGGGTGAACCGCGACTAGATGGAAATGAAATAAATCGAGAAACAACACACCAAATCGATTGCACTGAAAATTAGGACGGAAAATACGAGTGAGAGTGACTCTTGAATATCCGTCCGACATATGAAACTATTGTTCTCATATTACTGTGTTCTTTTATGATAACATTATCAAAACATCTAGTTTTGGAATATTCATTATCAAAAAATTTTTTTTGGTCAACTCACAGCATGTCCATGTGTGGATAATCACCATGTAAAAAATGTTCATCAAAATTAGAAACACCGAATATATATATATATATATATATATATATATATATATATATATATATATATATATATATATATATATATATATATATATACTAATACAGTATGTGTAGAAAATTAAGAAGCATGTTATTGACGTCAAAATAAGAAGAAAAGTTTCTATAAACATATGTACGCAAGTTATTTGTTTCTGAGATACCGAGTGTCGAAGTTGAATTCTTATTTTTGTTTTTTGTGAATAAATTCCAAATTTATTGTGATATTCTAGTAAAATTTGGTATCCGGGAATATTTTTCAATTACAGTATCAAATTTGATGTTAGTTTGTCTCTTTCGCGCGGGGGTGGCGCCACCTACATGACTTTTCAGTCATTTTTAATATATATATATATATATATATATATATATATATATATATATATATATATATATATTTATATATATATATATATATATATATGTATATGTATATGTAATATAAATTGGTATGTATATTGTGGGCATAGATTTTCTGCATTCTATGTCACAGTCAGTTGAAAAAGTCAAGACCATTTCAAATTATTAAACAATACCCTTTATATTATAATTCGGTATTGTTGCATCCTATCTGGGATTCCAAAACAACAGCAAAATGTTTATCGGTACTCCTGCAGTTAACTTTAATAATTCAAATATGAATAAATGAAAAAACCTTTTTCCCTGTTCATTGGTTTTGATATAAGACTCCAAAATGTACGTACAATATCCTTTTGTACTACAGCAGTAAAATGTCATTTGAATATTTAAAAAAAATGAAACTTGAAATCTTTTTCATATTCGTATTACATCTGCAATAAATGTGTATTATAACTTTTCCAATGAAACAAAGTAATAACAAGAATTTCTAATTACATTGATGACTAGATTCATCTCACTCTTTTGTTAAAGTGAATAAAATATTTATTATTGTTGAGTTCATTGCTGATGTTTTTTTCACTTTTATTATATGTAAATTAAGCTATATAATGTTTTATTGTTTATCTTTCAGACGAAATGTACATATTATTAATAAATCGATAATGATATGTATCAAAATCAGGCTAATGAAGGGACTTATCTTCGTTTGTATAAACAAAGAATAATGATTCACCATATAAATTTGAAACTGCTTTGATTGATCGTTCTCTATATTTTGTATTGTAGTTTGATGTAGATTGAGATGGTAATTGTTAGGATAATGAAATGATTTGTTTAGATCATTAGCTAGTAAACATTGCAAATGAAAATTTCAATATCATATTCAACCGGTCATCCCAACTTTTATTATCCTTACCTAACAAATTGAATCAGCTAATCGTTGACTAGCTGATTCAGCTGATATGCAGATGACACAGTCCTGATAGCAGATAATATGAATGACCTCCAAAGGCTCCTGGACATAGTTGGAATGCACGGCAGACTTATGGGAATTAACGTCAACATAAAAAAGACAAAATTCCTAGTAATCACCAGCAAATTGAATGAGTTCCAGAATGCGAAACTCTCATACGGGAGTGAAGATATAGAAAGAGTAATAAAGTTTAACTATCTATGGTTATGTGAAGACTGGTCTTCAGACGTAGAAATCAAATGCCGGATAGAAAAAGCGAGAAGCGCATTCATAAGATTCAAAAATGTTTTTACGAACTTTTTCACAAAATGTTACTTATGGTCCGTACTATTGTATGGTATGGAAAGCTGGATATTGAAGGTTAGCACAATGAATAGGCTGGAAGCATTTGAAATGTGGATCTATCGAAGAATCTTGAAAGTCCCATGGATAGCAAGAAAAACCAATGAGGAAATTTCGAGGACGATACGAAGAGAACGCGAATTGCTGGGCACGATAAAATGCAAGAAAACAGCGTACCTGGGACATGTGTTACGCAATGAAAGGTACCATTTGCTCCAACTATTAATACAAGGAAAATAGAGGGAAGAAGGGGTGTAAGCAGAAAGAAGATGTCATGGCTCCGAAATATCAAACATTGGACAGGAATAAGAACAACAGGAGATTTAATTAACAACACCAGACATATAGAAAAATGGTCAGAAGTGATCGCAAACATCCATTAATGGATAGCAGGGGAAGAAGAATCGTTGATTTGAACTGAAATCCATTGCCGACCTTCAGTCATCAAACCAAATTTGACCTATAACTAACCTCAACAGTCAAGTTTTTGGTATTATTCTTTAAATAGTGACACCTAGATTCACTAAGCTTTCTAATAAAACTCATACCAACTATAACAAACATTCTGTTTG
>JARQZK010002936.1:442500-450000 GCA_030704885.1 Cynegetis impunctata | reverse complement strand
ACCATTGAGTCTTCGTGGAATATATACATACTGTATATATATATATATATATATATATATATATATATATATATATATATATATATATATAGAGCTCTATATGTGTCCGCTGTATGTATGTATTTCCATAAGAATAGGCAACTACAATGTAATGTAGATCACATTTATCCAACTAGAAGTAATGTCAGACAGGATTTAGTCACAGAACCTAGTAATCGTAACACAAATCAGAAATTTATCAACTACTATGCTTCGAAATTCATGAATAAATTACCAACTAGAAACAAACAAAAATTCAGTACTAACTTGATCGTCTTTATTTTCACACATATGAATATGTTTTTAAGTTTGTTCTGATATCACATTGTTGTCAGGGAATTGATCTGCTTAAGATGGTGAGGAAACAATATGGAGTGTTATTGATTCTAATATGGATGCTGGGGGGAATGCAGTAGACTGAAGATAGAGTGGAGAAATGGGCTACGTAAATTACATGACGACATTAAACATTGGCTCACTGCAATGGTACATACAGATGGTGTACATCTAGGTACCATACGAAAATCATAGTGACTATAAATATAAATACATATGTATACCAAAAATTTTACGACTGTACTCATACTTGCTTGAATAAATTACAGTTACAAATTTAAATTTGAATATTGTTGCTACCTTTCCACCCTTGGACCCTTGGTCGTAAGGGCCACTGTTAAGGAGATGTGGTTTTTTAAATTTTTTTCTCAAATTACCCTAAATGTCGCAAGTTTTTTAGTAATGCCATTAAAATCACCATTTTTCTCAATATTTTGTAATGTATACTTGTTCAAATAATAAAAAATTAAAAAATTTGACAGTTCGTGTGCCGAACACCCTATATATATATATATATATATATATATATATATATATATATATATATATATATATATATAGGAGAGGGTAATCTTTGCTGATTAGAATACACCAAAAAGTAAGTCTACTGGGGTTGCAGCAATGAAAAGTGATACTCTTTTTCCTTAAGCTCAAGCTTTTGAGATGTTTATTTTATCTCTTCATCAGGAGCACTAAAAACACGACAATGTAAATAACTCGGAAACAAAAATCTTTCTAAATACTCACAGGAAACGAGATTTCAACAAGAGTTGTGTTAACAATTAACATGGAGTCCAGACATCAACATGAATACAAACATACATTAAAATTGGAAAGAATGAATAAATAAAATAATATACGAAGATCGACGACTGTGCTTGAAACAAGTTTGGGATGTCAACAAAAAAAAATACAAATAATTCTATGAATGCAATTTGATAAAGGTCATATCATATTGACATCCCAATCTTGTTTCAAGTACAGTCGTCGATCTTCGTATATTATTTTATTTATTCATTCTTTCCAATTTTAATGTATGTTAACTTTTGTTGAAATCTCGTTTCCTGTAACTATTTAGAAAGTTTTTTGTGTCCGAGTTATTTACATTGTCGTGTTTTTAGTGCTCCTGATGAAGAGATAAAATAAACATCTCGAAAGCTTGAGCTTAAGGAAAAAGATTATATTACTTTTCATTGCTGCAACCCCAGTAGACTTACCTTTTGGTATATATATATATATATATATATATATATATATATATATATATATATATATATATATTATATATATATATATATATATATATATATATATATATATATATATATATATATATATATATATATATATATATATATATATATATATATATATATATATATATATATATCGCAAAAGACATTCTCCAGTTTGAATGAGGGTCTACCTCGAACTAGACCATTTATCCTGCTAGAAATTTGGCGAAGTGACATTTCAAATTATGAAAATACCCTCGTCATATCCATAATCGCTTCAGCTACCAAATAAACCGATGTGAATTTTCCTGGGCATAGCCGAAAAGTATAGGTTCCCGGACTAATTTGGTATTAAAACGTTTGACATCATTGGAACGGTTGACTTGGAGTTAATAAATCAAAATGAAATAATTTGAGAGTTCTCACTCTATTGCTGTCTCGACAAGAAAGGTGTTACAATAACCTCCAAGAAAACTATTTTCAACTAATCAGATTAAATTACGAGAATGAGTAGAAAACTCCTGCAAAATAATTTATATTATCAACAAATTTTTGAATATAGTGCCTATTTTCATGTCTTGGTTAGGTTTGGTAATTGAATTGTGAATTGGCGAGTCAGTCACAAAACTCACAGTACTCAATGTGAAATACTAACTGATTGTTGAGTTTATGAGCAGTTATCCACCAATTATCATTCGATTCTCTGAAAAGTTTTTTGAAATTCATTGGGTTTCTTCCTTAAGAAACGATTTATAATATAAGGCAAATATAAATACTCATAACCTCTCTTATTCATTTAATTAATTTCCTTCGTTGTTGTTGGAATTTATTGGAGTTAACTCCTTAGGAAACAATTTTTATATTTAGCCGGCGGTATGAAACTTTTATGAGGAGTAAAATCGAGCGTTAACTGAAAGAGAAATGTTACGTTCCTTTGCGCAACGTACTATGCGCACCTTTCACTTCGAGATTATTAGTATACCGCCGCTTTATATTAGGGTATACCGGCAACAGTTGATGCATGTATAAGTATTTATATCTAGTGATACTCATATTTGTACACAACAAACAAAATAACAATAAAGTGATTGAAGTTAATAAAATATTGAAAGATATAAAAAATCTAATTGGAATGACAATGAATAACGAAGAAGAAGAATCTGAAAAACACGTGGATGCGGTTTATTGGTATAATTCATGTTTGTAAATTATATAATAATATTATTATTGGAGTTTCCTCCTTAAGAAACGATTTTCATATTCAGCCTGCGGTATGAAAATTTTATGTGGAGTAAAATCGAGCGTTAACTAAAATTGAAATGTTACGTTTCTTTATGCAACGTACTTTGTGCACAGCCGCAAGTATTAGGGTACACCGGCAACAGTTGATGTATGTATAGGTTTATATAATACAACACTTACAACAGCAACCTAACCGTCACTTGGTGTTTTGAATTGAGAGTGTAGTTTATTTATTTATATGTGATACTTATATTTGCACAATAAACAAATATTATGATGTATAATCATCATCATCATCATCAACTAGCCTTGTTTCGTCCACTGCTGAACATAGGCCTCCCGTAATCAATGCACTCCTCCCTGCACTGCGCCGCCTGCATCCAGTTGTGCTTGATGCGCCTTATATCATCATGAAATCTAGTTGGTGGTCGACCTCTATTTCGGTACGCCTCGTGTCTCGGCCTCCATTCAAGGATCTTCTTGGTCCATCTGTCGTCAGTTTTTCTTGCAATGGGTCCTGCCCAATTCCATTTTAATGTTGTTATTCTCCTGACGACATCCGTTACACCTGTTCTTCTTCTTATTTCGTTGTTCTGGATTTTATCTCTTAAAGAAATACCCAGATTGGCTCTCTCCATAGCTCGTTGTGTTACTTGTAATTTGTTGATGGAGTTTTTTGTCAGAGTAAGCGTTTCCGCTCCGTATGTCATAACAGGCAGGACGCATTGATTGAACACTTTTCTCTTCAAACAAAAGTTCAGTTTTTTTTTTTTTTTAATTTTTTCAATCTTTTATTGTACATTATTATACATCACTTGAAGATGTATAATAATGTACAATTAAAGATTGAAAAAATTAAAAAAAAACTGAAGCACGACTGGAGTAAACTCTAGTGCGTAGGAGCTGACGCAGACAATTTTTATATTTCATACTCTAGGTATAAATCATGATGAGCTAATAACTTTGAAGCTTCACTACAGCCTAAATACAACCTAAGGGTACAAGTTTTCATTATAATTTCAGAATACCAGAACTTGGTCTCTGATATTGTCATCTGAAAATTGTCTATATAAAATTCATAGAGATCCATGAATCAGTAATTACCCGCAATCTAACTACTATTATTCAATGCGAATGCGCTCATTTTTAATGATATACTATATCCCTATTTATAACATTTTCCAATTACTCCTGTCTTTGATCTATCTAGTAATTTTATCCTGTCTGTTTGAGAAGGAAAGTCTCCTGAAATCATATCATTGCAAGAGTTTTCATGTCAATTAAAGAACGTCCATTAAAGAATAAAGGTTTCCATAGAAAATTGTTTAATATTGTCTCCTCGGGCTTCGTTTTCTAGGACGTTTCATAGTTGTTTCTGTGGTACTGTTTGAATTCCTGTTCCAAATCTATGTAGCCCATGTATGTTTCCTTTCATTGTTGAACTCTTTTTTTCGCTATGAATTCAACTCTAAATACTTGAATACTTCTGCCTTTTCCAAAGCCAATCTTCAACTATATCTATTGTGTTATATTACACCATATTATACACATATATCACCATACTTGGACCAGTGCTGTTTATTATGTATATCAATAACTTACTTTATCTTCATACAACTGGAGAGATAATAAGCTATGCGGATGACACTGTCATTTTTTATCAAGCAAAAAGCTGGTTTGATCTGAATAATAATGAAGATTAAAATTGAACTGGACTTACCTATTTTCTTTAATTGGTTTAATCACAAGCTATTGACAATACACTTTGAAAAGACATACTACCTACCTATGTCCAGCTATATCAATCACCTTCCTAATTATGATACAATAAACATTAATAACCAAGGAAACAATATAAACCTGAAACAGACACACAAAGTCAGGTAACTGGGTATGACTGTGTATTGTCCACACAAAGTCAGGCATTTGGGTATGACTGTGGATTGTCACCTCAGATGGGATCACCATATCACATCCCTTGTAGGAACTCTGCGTTCTATTCTGGGAAGATGTAGATGTCTCAGTTCAGTTCTGGAATTACCCCTGTTGCGTATGTTTTACTTCGGTCTAATAGAATCGAGATTATCATACGGTATATTGGGATGGGGTGGAGCATCAGACTGTCATATAAAACAGTTACAAATTCTTCAAAAGACAAAAAAATTTTTACTGAAGAGAGAACGCACTCAACCTTCGGAGCTATTGTTCAGGGAAGTTCACGTACTAGATCTGAGAAAATTATACTTTAAGAGAGCAGTTTCATATTATTATAGGGATAGGTAATTCATTAAAATTCAAGTGCATTGTCACGGATATTACACGAGAGGCCTCTAAAGTAAAGACTATTCCATCAAAAAAGAGTATCGGTCTCAAGTGGTTAGCATATTTAGGGTCGAGATTTTTGAATCTTCTGCCTGCAACAATATTGAATTCTTCTTCATTTTGTTGCTTTAAACGGAGAATTGATATATTCCTTTTGGGCGAAGGTGCTAGTCCAGTGGATGAGCTCTATTTCTTTTAATGTATTGTTGTGATGTTGTGTTTTGCGTTTTTGCTGTGATAGTGCACTATTTTGCGGATACCTTATCTTTGTGAATTATATAATATAGGGGTTATATTTAGTGTACAGTGAATCTTTTTTTCCCATAGACAGCCACATGAGTGAAAATTGTATGAAAATTCTCATGTTATATATTGTACACTTGAGGGCAAATAAACTTATTATTATTATTATTATATTTGTGAACTTAGTTTTCTACTAGGATTTGTCCTTATATCTTCATTGCCGTGCTCAATAGCTTTATTCTTATGTAATTATCACAGTATAGTTTGTCTCCATTTCTATACAACGGTACTGTGTACCACTCTTCAGGTATTTGCTGTGTGTTCTATGCTTATCAGTAGTCAATACGTCTCAAATCTCTTTCCTTTTCGATTATCTCGTATAAACACTAGACTAGTATATACATTTACTTCATTTATTTCAATTGGTCTTTGTGCCAAATTAGTTTGAATAAAAGTTAATCTTGCAAATGAACTCATTATATATGCATTATTTTAATGTCCTTCACGGATCTTCTCGATGAAAAAGACGGCACGTTGGACCACTTGTATCGACATACTTTTCTATATCTTGTTGGAAGAAGAAAATGTAAGAGTTTTTTGGAGTTCTACCTAATGTATTTAATAGAAGTGAGAATTCACCCTCTCGATGAATTTATCATAAATCTAAAGTTTCTAGCATTCGGCCGATATTCGAAGTTAACCGAGAGAACTCCTCAGACAAAAAAAACGACCTGAACAAGGGTGGACTTATTCCCTATAAAAGCCTTTTCAACTTCTGAAGGACTGATTCATATTAATTCGTGCTAGACTTCCATTCACGAAATGTATCGACACTTTGAACGGACGAATCTTTTATACAATGCACAATCTAGCCAATGCTTTTTTGTTTCAAAGCATCTTGAAAATTCTGAGGAAACGGAATTTTGCTTGTTCTAAATACGCTAAGAATAGTTTCTGACTCGAAGCTCTAAATCTCCTTGAAATGTAGATTTGCAAACTTCCTGAGACTGTGAGCTCAACTGTAGAAACACTAAGCCTCCTTACAGTGTACACTTTAAGATTCTGAATGATATTATTTCTTTTATTACTGCTTAAAATGTAATTGCCATAGGTATTTGATTCCTTGGGATATGAATAGGAAAATATAAATTTTCTCTTCTATGCTTCTATGAAACTATTTTCATTTTAATACATCATTTCTCCTTCCACGTTTTTTAAGTATCATCATGTCGATTATTTACGTGTCTAATGGCATATCAGCATTCAATTAATTTTAGTCCTAGTCAGTGAAATAAAGGAATATATCTGTTTGATGTTTCGTCATCGATTGACTGTCAGCTGTCTGGCACATGTAAGAAACTTCTGTTCTATCACTGACAACATTTCAATGAGAACAAAAAGTTATATTAAGAGGCCTCGGCAGCTCAGCGGTAAGGCGTATCGCTTGTAAACCGAGAATTGTGGGTTCGAGTCCCACCTTGCTCTTGGGCGTTGTGTATGTCCCATGAAATTTAGAGGTTCTAAAAATGATAAACTGTTGAGTAATGACTTAGTTTCAAGCCCATGGGCAGTTCGGAACTGGCGTTAAACTGTAGGTCCCATGAGATAAAAAAAAGTTATATAAGGAACTATCAAAAAAACAAAATTACAAAATAACTAGTTATAGTTTTGAACTAGGGTTCTTTCTCAGAACTTGCTCATCATATTGTTAAGTAAAATATCCAGTTAGTGGCTACGGAATTTAAAATTCCATGAGTATTGGCTGGTAGAGTTCTGCAGTATAAATGCAATAAAATAACTAGTTATAGTTTTGAACTAGGGTTCTTTCTCAGAACTTGCTCATCATATGGTTAAGTAAAATATCCAGTTAGTGGCTACGGAATTTAAAATTCCATGAGTATTGGCTGGTAGAGTTCTGCAGTATAAATGCAATAAAATTCTTAATGGTCTTTTGGCACATATTGGTGATGTATCATAAATATAGCGTGGATGTCCGCTATGTATTCCTTATCCGTTAACATGAATATTTCATGAATGTGATCATACATATTGAGTAGAACTTATCTTTATAGGACACATCATA
>JARQZK010002936.1:422500-437500 GCA_030704885.1 Cynegetis impunctata | reverse complement strand
AGCGAGGAGTTTCATATATCAATTTCCTGGTGGTTATATCAATGTCCTCGACATAATTAAATTCATTTCCTAGTCAAGAGATAAGCAAATTGAGAGGTTGTGATGCGTTTTACATCAAAAGGCTAGGCAATGATTATAATAATTGATTGATCGTGTACCTATTAATTAAATGTGAATGATTTTCATTTGACTTATAAGGAGAAAGAAAATATCAGGCATATTGTTATGTTCACATACGGGGGTAGTTCAAGAAATACCTGACCTGATATAGGCCGATAGATTGCGGTTGTCAACAAGTGTCAATCATATACAGCAAAATTTTAATGTTTGTTGATTACTTACGAGAAACATCTCTCAGTGAATTTGTTATTATTATATTTCAAAAAGAGCCAAGGCCAAAGCCTGTTATGGCTCAGAAATAAGAGTAAAAATTAACAGTACATTCGTGAAAAAAAAACAACTTAAATATAAAAAAATACATAGTATCCAATTCAATAAAAATTGAACAAAGTCAATGATAACAAAATCAATGGTAAAGAACAGAGAGCAGCAATCTCAAAAATACCAAAAAAAGCAAACAATAGTTCAATTCACTAGGCCTCCATTCCAAGCATCCAGTCTGTTTTTGAACGCATTTATACTCGGTGCAGTGACAACTTCATTCGGGAGCTTGTTCCATTTTTCAAAAACTCTATTCGATAGGAAGAACAGGCGGGGGATTGTTTTGAAATGTTCTTTCTGCAGTTTTAGTTGGTGCCCCCGCAGGTGGTTTTTATTCAGCTTGAACATGTTGCAAATATTTGGGGGCAACAGGTGGTGTAACGCAGAATTCGATGTGATAAGATCACCTCTCTCACGTCTATCCCCAAATGAGGAAAGTCCGAAGAGTCTTAGGCGGGTGTCATAATCGGGTCGAACATACCCGAAGGGGATTCTTGTTGCCCATCTTTGCACATTCTCCAAAGAATCGACGTCGCGCTTGAGTGAAGGGTGCCAGGTTTGGCCGGCAAACTCAAGAATAGGACGGACATAGGAGGTATATAACCTACTACCCACTCTGTATCACACCCCGGAAAGGCTTTTGAGATCATGTATGTAACGGCTTTGGCTTTACGAGTTACACTTTGCACATGATTACTCCAGCTCAAGTCATGTCCATGTCAAGTCAAGTCCATGTTAACATGGAAAAAGCAAGCTATCGATTTATGTTACAATAATTTCATTTGAAATATCTCCAGTCCAACCAATATGAGAAATGCGATAGATTTCATAATAGGGGAGTCCGTTTTCCGTTTACAACAATAAAATATTGATTGGCAGAGTTTAAGCAAGGCCGCTGAGCTGCCAAGACGAATATCGCAGTGACACCTAGGAGCTGTCAATCGTAATGATATTCACACCGTGAGATGAGTCTTAGTAGAAACTTTCTGATGTTGTCCGATCCTTTTTTGAGACAAAAGAGCCCTCTTATCTATGGTCCATTTTTTAAAAATATCCAGCAGGTCACTCGTGTTGGCCCTTAGGACCTTGAAACTTTCCCTTATGGGTAATTTTTAGGAAACTGCTGTGCATTTGGTCATAACACAGACCAGAGATTTGGGCTGTACAGGTTTCTCATATGTTACAAACCCGCTATTAGGTATGCCCACTTAAAGTGACGTCATCTTGGTCAAAGTGACCGTTTTGAATTGGCCATTTACAAGAGGAGTCAGAAATGTCGAGAGGCATGCAAATACACGATGGTGTTTTTACCATGAACCATTACTTCATGCGTGATCATTCATCCGCATCTCTTTTTGGTCATTTATAACTAGATCACTTTGAATTGTATAAAAAAACAACTAAGAAGAGAAAACAAATTTCGGCTTTGAAACCTTTATGTTGTACTCAAAATATCTTTCGATTAATAATTACTGTTCTATTGGGATCTGAAATTCTAGCCGTACAAGCTGTTACGTGAAAATTTATAATTCAAACGCTTATACAAATGCACGTGTTAGCTTTTATCAGTTTCCGAAGCCAAATAAATATTTTGTAGAGATAGAAAATTTCGGAGAAATTTTGATTTATGGTAGGTGTGTTCTTTGCATTTTACAGAAGGAAATTAAATTCTTTAGGGTAATCAACTCCTATGCCTGACATTTATATTGATTTTCTTTATTAATAAAAAATCAAGATGCTGCAGTCAAGAGGAGAGTTTCGAAGAAAAAGGCCATTCCTACATGTAATATTACAAAAGCTAAGGAAATGAATTTGAAAGCAGACCGAGCACGTTCAGAAAGAATTAATCGAGACGTTAAATGTGATACTTACTTTAGTGAATACTCAAGATATGGAAAAATATCGCCCAACCATGCGGGATATAAACAAGATGTTTTTACAGAAAGAGACTAATCTGAATTTCATAAAGAAAGTTTTTCGGTGGAAGTCTTAATATGAAAAAGTGCAGAATGAAATTTCTCCTCGTTTTGTAAACTCTCCAACAATTTCATGAGGTTTTTCTCTGAAGTGAGAAATGGATAGACCAAAAGCAGTAAAGTTGACGATACCGGGCCTCTACTTCTCTTTATTTTTCCCAAATTGTATGATGAATTTGCATCTTTCAAACCTATCACCTTCTCTGTATTCACCTGCATATCGCTTCACACTTTCACTTGAAAGTAACATTGTTATGAAAAACTCAAAAAGCTTTCTCATATAACCCGTGTTCAAAGTTGGTTTTTCAAGAGCTATATTTCGACGTTATCACCTAAGCTCTTGACTGGGTTCGAATATATTTATAATCAGTGGCGGATTTACCAGCAGGCTGAGTAGGCTGGAGCCTAGGGCGGCAGATTTTAAGGGGCGGCAAATTTAGTTCATAAATTTTTTAATTTGATTTACAAATTGAAAAAAAAAATTATTATACACACACAAAATACGAATTTCGAAAATTGGAGAGAAATTAAAATATTTAACGAAAATTTGAATATAGTCCTATTCTATAGTGCTAAATAATGAATATTTCAACATCTATACATAAACAATTGATCATGAATTATTAGAATATCGCAATAGCGATTCGATATTTAGTCGAAATTGTGTTATTTTCACACATTTTCTTCACTGATAACTGCTATAATTTTTTCTCAGTGTACCTAATAATTATGAGATCTTACGCAACTCAATCCTGATATAATATTGATGGTCTAATCATGACTGCTGCATCAAGTTTGTAAATTGTCAAATTCAATTTCAGAATGTTATTTCTTTATGCGTGAAAAATACTGACTAAAATTGACTTTTATTAAATAAAAAACTAGTTCAATATCTTATAGAGATAATAGTCTTTTGGTTTAAATTCATCGAATAACTGATATTTGACAATAAAAAAATTCCCTCAACAAAATATGAAGTTAAGACAATTTGCTGATTAGAAAATTGATAAATTCCATCAGTTAGCTAATCATTTTATTTGTAGTAAAAAAAAGTTTGGAAAATACAAATGAACCTTAAGCGCTCCTATCGTACACGAATTACTTAAATTGAATGTTTACATTAGTACATTTGTTAACTTTTTCACAAAGCCAACAATATTTTTGCTAAAAATAATGTTTTTTGATAATTCTTCGATGTAAAAACAATCGAGGATCTAACACGGTACACCGTAGTTCTCAATGATACTAACCATATGGGAAAAGTTGTAACGGGGATGATGGGAGTACAAATCATAAAGTTGGAATTTTATTGATAGAAAATTGATATGAATGTGGACTAAGATATCAAAATTTAAAGGCAGAAAAAATTGAATAGCCTACGGGTGGCAAATCTGTAAATCCGCCACTGTTTCTAATTATCGTAGATTGTATGTTACTATCTTCACTTTGAAGGTGCCTAGAAGGTGGTATGTATTGTGAATTTTGTTGAACAAGAACAATCAGTATGTTTGAAACAATAATATTTTCACTTCAATTCATCTGAGTATAAAGAGGCGAAACGATCAGTTCAATGGTTTTAATCCAATAAACGGATATTAAAGGGAACGTCTAAAGAAAAAACTCATATTTTACGTGTTGTTTCCTCGAGAAGATCAACGATTTCCACAACTTTCACACCCGTCGAAAAGGAAATTCTAATATCGAGTCCGAGCGGTTATTTGAAGAGCAGTTCCATCGAAAGCGTGTAGAATCAAGTGTGGCTCTCAATATTGGCGAAGGATATCATAGAGTTTGGCACAGTGTAGTATTGAATAAGTTGATCCCAAAGAGCCCACTTTAGTGAGTGGTTTCGATCTCTCACTAACGGATCAATCACTACATATTTATTGACACAGGTTTAATATATAATCTTCCAGAGTACACTTTCGACGTAACTTTTTCGAAAAGTCAATTTATAGGGAGAAATTATAGTTGTTACTTCATTGTTTACTTCTGAATATTGAATGATCGAAAACCATATATCAAATGATAAATTACATAGTTCGGATGATATCGAATATTCTCATTTAATGAAATTAGATTACATACATTATGGTAGTATTACGGGAGGATTTCTTAACATTGTCTCATTCCTGAAAATTTTGTGTAAGAATAATTAAAATAAATGTTATCAATATAAAAAGAAATCACAATACTTCACTTGCCTTGGCTTCATTGCCTTCAAAATTACACAATTTATTGACAAAGCAAAAAAAACAACTAAACATATCCCCTGAAAGGATGAATGTCACACAAAATAAAGGAGTCCTAATGTAAAACATTAGTACCAAAAACACATCAAACCCACACTACCATACAACAAATGTATATACAAACTTCACATTATTGACAATAGAAACCGAGAATAATATATCGATATAGTTTAAATTAAATTATTATTTGAATTTCATTCTCATGGGTTCGTATAGAAAAAGCTCACATATATAAATATATATATATATATATAAATACAGGGTCTACCAATCTTAGGACAAACTTCGGTATATGGGTTATTTTAAGAGATATCGAAAAATTTTGATAACAAAAATGGTAGATGTCTTTAAGGTCCATATTTTGAAATTATCTCGAACTATACAGAGTGTTGCGTAACTTCGTTACAAACTAAACATATGGTTTTTTAAATGAGAACCCCTGTATATTATACCGAATTCGGATTACTCACATTTTTTTGAAGCTTTTGATATAAGATTTTGCTATGTTATACAGAGTACTTCAAAAGATATGGACATCTTTATATGAAAATCGTAGGTAAATCAACGCTCTGTAGCTTATTGCGCGTTGAAGAAAAAAAAATTATTTTGCCTAACAGAGTTTCGTAATATGATGCAATATCTCCGTATCATATTAAATTTTAATTATTATTCATTTTGTATACAGGGTGGACGGAATCTCGAACCTTTCATTTTCTCTCTTATTTCAAATGGAACACCCTGTATATAATAGCACAAATAGAATCTTCTATTATGTAACTTTAATTTTTGTCAAGCATTCCCTATACCCAAAGTTAATAAAAATAGAGTTATTTTGTAATATTTATTGTGAACCATAATTATTAACCATATATGTGAAAGCAATAAACGTTGAATGTAACAAAAAATCCTAAATAATAATAAATTTTAATAAACAATTTATTCTTAACAAAACAAGTCACCAAAAAAATTGTAACCGTAATATTAAACTAAATGTTCAAAGTGTTCATCGTTAACATCAATGTCAACGCTAACTGAGAAAATGTAATGGTTTCCAGCATTGCATTGATGTTAACGGGAACACTTTGAACATTTAGTTTAATATTACGGTTAGAATTATACTTTTTGTGACTTGTTTTGTTAAGAATAAGTTGTTTATTAAAATTTATTATTATATAGGATTTTTTGTTATATTCAACGTTTATTGCTTTCACATATAAGGTTTATAATTATAGTTCACAATAAATATTACAAAATAACTCTGTTTTTATTAACTTTGGGTATAGGGAATGCTTGACAAAAATTAAAGTTACATAATAGAAGATTCTATTTGTGCTATTATATACAGGGTGTTCCATTTGAAATAAGAGAGAAAATGAAAGGTTCGAGTTTCCGTCCACCCTGTATACCATTACATTTTCTCAGTTAGCGTTGACATTGATGTTAACGATGAACACTTTGAACATTTAGTTTAATATCACGGTTACAATTATACTTTTGGTGACTTGTTTTGTTAAGAATAAATTGTTTATTAAAATTTATTATTATTTAGGATTTTTTGTTACATTCAACGTTTATTGCTTTCACATATAAGGTTAATAATTATGGTTCACAATAAATATTACAAAATAACTCTATTTTTATTAACTTTGGGTATAGGGAATGCTTGAAAAAAATTGAAGTTACATAATAGAAGATTCTATTTGTGCTATAAAATACAGGGTGTTCCATTTGAAATAAGAGAGAAAATGGAAGGTTCGAGTTTCCGTCCACCCTGTATACAAAATCAAGAATAATTAAAATTTAATATGATACGGAAATATTGCATCATATAACGGAATTCTGTTAGGCAAAATAAAATTTTTTTCTTCAACGCGCAATAAGCTACAGAGCCTTTATTTACCTACGATTTTCATATAAAGATGTCCATATCTTTTGAAGTACTCTGTATAACATAGCAAAACCTTACATCAAAAGCTTCAAAAAAATGTGATTAATCTGAATTCGGTATAATATACAGGGGTTCTCATTTAAAAAATCATATGTTAAGTTTGTAACGGAGTTATGCAACACTCTGTATAGTTCGAGATAATTTCAAAATATGGACCTTAAAGACATCTACCTTTTTTGTTGATAACATTTTTTGATATCTCTTAAAATAACCCATATACCGAAGTTTATCGTAAGATTGGTACACCCTGTATATATATATATATATATATATATATATATATATATATATATATATATATATATATATATATATATATATATATATATATATATATATATATATATATATATATATATATATATATATATATATATATATATATATATATATATATATATATATATATATATATAGTGGCGTAGATAGCTTTTTGCGATGGGGGGATATGACTTAGTGTAAAATTCCATGAGTTTTTCTTCTATAGTTCAATTTTTGTTGATGAAAATAATCTTTCATGTAGTACAAAATAAGCAAAAAAATTTATTTAAATTGCAAAAAATTCAAATTAATTAAATTGGAAGAAATAAATTCAAAGTTTTTTGCGTTTTTTTGACAATTCATTTGATTTCATCAGTTGTGATTCCAATGTCACGATGAATTGCCAGAGCAGCCAAAGCATTCAATAACAAAAAATGAGACAAACATGAGTTTTTAATTTGCAATGAATTCAATATAATCAGAAGGTTCATTACAAACTCACTTTTTTTTATCGTGCGCTTTTGAATCGATTTTATTCGCTTCAAACGTCGATAACGGCAACGTAGCTAATATTCTGACCAACATATTGATATTCGGAAAAAAAAATCCGAGAACAGCAGGTGTGGTAGTAAGAAATTTTTGATGAAACTCCTCAGATTTGATGAATTTATCAGCTGCTTTGTCAATTTCGTATAAATCATGCTTGGAAAGCACCGAAAATCCTGCTAATATATTCTCATGATTAGTAAATCTTTCTCCAAGATCCATGATGTAGAAGTCCAGAAATGGATTGAATACCATCACACGAAATGTTTACTGACTGGACAATTTTTATTAACTTAAAAATATCAAGAAGTGATTAAATTGACAATCGAACCCAAGAGCTAGAACTAATTTTCAAGAAGCTCATATTTTGATTCCTACTCTAGATTCAAAAATATTCGAAATATTAAATATTGATTTTTAATCTTCTATGAGCAGAAGCATGCTCCTCGAATGTGAACAGGAATTCAATTGATCCCTAGGACCAAAAAACGTGTTTAAAAGAGCTCAAATGGCTGAAATTGAAAATTTTATTTACGAAGGAAGAAGTCAACCAATACTTCCTCGCACCACTTCTCTTTTTAAATTTTATACTACTTTATTGAACAAAACTGCTCGTGCTTTAGATATAGCACTAAACTATTCAACAAAAGCCCGAGTAGTTTTTTTTAATAGTAGGTATAGTATACAATTTAGAAGGAGAAGACGTCAATAACAAGCCTGTTATTGCTAATAATTATCAAAAAGTTATATATATATATATATATATATATATATATACATATATATATATATAATATATATATATATATATATATATTTATATATATATTATATATATATATATATATATATATATATATATATATATATATATATATATATATATATATATATATATATATATATATATATATATATATATATATATATATAAATATATAATTATATATATATATATATATATATATATATATATATATATATATATATATATATATATATATATATATATATATACGTTATAAAAAAAAATATCTAGCGTATCTCAAAATAAAAAAAAATATATATATATATATATATATATATATATATATATGTATATATATATATATATATATATGTATATATATATATATATATATATATAAATATATATGCAGCGTGTATGATGAAGATAATAATACATTCGGAAATTCCTTTGAAAAATTGACGATTAATCAAATGATGACATGGAATCCCTATTCCTATTTCTAGGAGGAATATTTGAAACCTCGCCCATGGGTGTGAAGTGACATGAAATTCGATTTATATAAATTTTGGGACCAGCTTTACTGGATGGATACAATAATTAAAACTGATATTACTGACGAAATTTGATTTACCAGAATGTTGAAAACTAGAGTTAGAGAAGATAGCTGCCATAAAAACCTGATACATTTCATGCATACAAAAAAAACTCCTAATTTTTTTTTTTAACTCGAGTGACCTACAGTTTAACGCCGGTTCCGAACGGCAAATGGGCTTGTAAACTATGTACATTACCCAACATTTTTCATCATAAATAACCACTAAATTCCGGACATATACAACACCCAAGAGCGAGGTGGGACTCGAACCCACAATCCTCGGTTTACAAACGGTATAAGGCGGTTCACCTTACCACTGGTCTACCGAGGCCTCAAAAAACTCCTAATGTATCTCTCGAGTATCGATTGATAAATTACGATATTTACAGATTCGGCATTTCCAGAAAAAGTCTTTCAAATTACGTGCATTGGTATTTCCATGTCCTGTGCACCTAGATGATAAAGAGTCCTTCTTTTCAGCAAATATCTTAAATTTGTGTTTAGCTCATCCTATCATGACCTTGTGTTTATTTGAAAATGTTTTGGCACCTTAGATATACTAAGACTGTAATTTTATAAATTTTTTTATTTCTGCTATAAATACGAATATATTATGGTGTATTTCAAATTTTTCTTTTCAAAAGTGATAGTTTCATTACGTCTATCTTTAGTTTTTTTTTAGAATTTATGAAGCCGGTTATAATTCACAACATCACCATTAGAAAACGCAGGTTTGATTTTAATGATAACTATAATGGAATCAATGACTTAGTGTTCCACTACACGGTGGCTTCATCAGATACAACAGTTGATGAAGCCACCGTTTGATGAAACGCTGCTCTAGAGATTCAATTATTGTAATCCGTAATATTCAGAATGTATTTTTCTAATAATATCCATCTATTGTTCTGAAATCTGAATATTGCATTATTTGAAGAGCGGAACTTGGAAATGACACTTCAATTATTTGCGCAAGACATGTGACAAAAATTGAAGTATAAATAAGTTCCGAAGCAGTGCTCCAGCATTATAATGTATTCAAGTCGAAAACGTAGGCAGAAACGTGAAAGTGGAAATGAAAAAAAAAACTTGCGGAATAAGTTGTGAGGTACCTGAACTGCATTTTCCTCTATATATTATATTCAAGGATTTCCGTCTTCTACAGGCCTCTTGACGTAGAGTGCATTCGTTGGAGTAAGTTTTGCCGTCCGATCCACAGACGGGGGTGAATTCTAGAGGACACGTGTCCCCACATCGACAAATCGGGTTCCGGTGAGAATCCAGTTGACAAATCTCAGGCTCAGTACATTTCACCCCAGCGCAAGGATCTGCAACAACAAATATTTCACATGCAAACTGTAAGAGGAATCTTTAAGGTAGATTTAGTCTAGAATTGAGATTCTGAGGATACAAAATTTACGCGCAAACGCTTAAGGGTATCTAACCAATAAGTAGAACTGGTTCCTCGTTGGAATTTTTAGTTCATAAGTTAGTATGAATCCGTTTAATATTTAATGAGAATGTTCTATTTTCTCCATCATAAAAGGACCAGGTGCAATTCCAAAAACATGTCGATTTTGAATTTGATTGAGACCTCTATTACCATTATTACTAGTTTTGTAGTTGTCGCTATCCCTTCGCAGATCTAGGAATTAAATTTCAAATTTCATTTGGCTCTACAGAGCATGTGATATACCCTTTGTGATTTTTTACAACACTGACTCTAAATTCGTAAAAAAATTGGAATCTTATAATTCGATTTCAGGAAAAAATACATGAACTCTTGGAATTTTGAATTATCAAGTTGAGAATTGTTTATTGAAATTGAAACTTGATTACTACAATTCCTCAAACTGCACACTCTGTTTACGAAACATCTTACATTGGCAAAAATCCCAACAAGATTTTCGGGTTGGCTTGCAAAATACCTGATTTCAGAAGTCGTTCGGACTTGAATCGGAAGACCTGCCTTGAAACAAGTACCATTTGGAATTCCAACGTTGATACCTACATTTAAGATGGCAACTGAAAAACAAGTGTACATTATCGCTTGTTCTCCATATTCCCTCAAACTAAAAATCGATCTATTTTTGTGACTTTTTGAAAACCCTATATCGACCGAAATATCCAAGAAAAAGATTTATCTAGGACTCCATGTATATACAGTGAGCTTCCAAAAGTTATGAATAGTATATATATATATATATATATATATATATATATATATATATATATATATATATATATATATATATATATATATATATATATACCTATATACAATATGGACCACCAGGAACTGCATCGATCGATATCTCAGAAACTGAATGGAAATTCTGGAAACTGACTAGATATCTTGGGCCTATTCAGCAAAAATATTTTCATTTATTGGGCATTTCCGGTTATACCGGAAATAGAACCTAAGTCGTTTATTTCAAATAGGACACCCTATATATTATCACATTTTTGGATTCTAATCAAGGTTCTAGGCATATTTTATGCATCATGTCCTATACCTAAGCCTAAGCGTCTATATAATTATCAATTGTTCCTATAAGGAAGCCTTTATTACTTACATTGGGTTGGATTCCTTGTTAAGAAGGACTTACTTTGATAGATTTTTGTATAATATTTGGATAAATAATCATACAGGGTGTTCAAAGAATATGATCTAAAATCAGATTGAGAAAACTGATAAAAGTCAATTTTTTTAAATGGAAACCTCCCATTTATCTTATTTTGTAGTATTTAACATCAAAAATTGTGGTGACTTTGTATAAGGTTATGTATACCTGAAGTTTTTAGTTTTCGAAATATTGTCAATTTTATATTTTTATATGGCGATTCTACATTTAATCAACAATAAACTATTAGATCTAGGATAGTCACGATCGTATTTGACATTTCGAATCATCGTAATGGCACCTTGGTTAAATTATTGTAAACGAAGGTTATTTGAATTAATATATTATTTATGGACAATGTGATAAAGTTATTTCAAGAACATGTTATACATTTGTGACACCATATCCTCAAAAACAGAAACACGTGAATTTTGAAGTTGACTATTGAGACAACTTGCCCCTGGCTGATCTTCGAAACTTTTTCTGTCAACATATTGATATATGTGAATGATTATCTGGAAAACTTATTTTATGATCAATGGATAGCTAAGAGATTTTTATTCATGGGAAAACAGTGACAAATAACGTGTATAATACCGCAGTAAC
This sequence comes from Cynegetis impunctata, assembly GCA_030704885.1. NCBI lineage: Eukaryota > Metazoa > Arthropoda > Insecta > Coleoptera > Coccinellidae > Cynegetis > Cynegetis impunctata. The sequence continues at coordinate 425,500 of JARQZK010002936.1, read as the reverse complement.
CACCATGGAATACTGCATGAGGCGAGTAAGTAAAGCATTTGAAGACCTGGACCACCAGTCAATAAGAAGAGCCACCCATGAACAATTGCGGCTTAGATGCGCAAAATGTCTAGAAGTTCAAAGACACCAATTCGAACATTCACTTGAATAATTTTTTTAACATTTCTATTTCCAGTTTACGGTATCAATATTTTCATTGTGAATAACAGGTTTATTTCTGTTCATTTTTCCTTTGCGGGTCCAAAGTTCTTCAAGTTTTCTATAATTCGTCTTATAGTATTTGGTGATTGTTTCTGTTTCTGAGGATATTGTGTGATAAATGTATCACATGTTCTTGAAATAACTTAACCATATTGTGCATAAATAATAAATAAGTTTAAAAAATCTTCGTTTGTATAATATAACCGGGGTACAATGATTTGAAATGTCACGATCGTGGCTATCCTAGATCTAATTGTTAAATGATTAAATGCAAAATGGCCATATAAAAATATTATATTGGCAATATTTAGAAAACTAAATATATATATATATATATATATATATATATATATATATATATATATATATATATATATATATTTTTATAACCTTATACAATATTACCTTAATTTTTGATGCTTAATACTACAAAATTATAAAAATGGGGGGTTTCAATTTGAAACAATTGATTTTCGTCAGTTTTCTCAATCTCATTTTTGATCTTATTTTTTTGAACACCCTGTATGATTAATTATCCAAATATTATTCAAAATATATTACAGCAAGTACTTTTCAACAAGGAATCCACCCCAAAGAAAGTAATAAGGGCACCCTTATAGGAACAATTGATAATTATATTGGACTCGCAATCGTCATTTTTGACATAAAAATTCAAATATGTCAAAAACGATTAGACTTAGGTATAGGACATGATGCATTTTCTGCCTAAAATCTTAAGTAGAATTCAAAAATGTAATAATATATAGGGTGCCCCATTTAAAATAAGCAACTTAGGGTATATTGCCGGTATAAACGGAAATGCCTTATAGATGAAAATATTTCAGCTGAGTAGGCCCTTAGATATTTAGCAAGTGTCCAAAATTTCAAATTTTTCCTAAATCCAGTTTCTGAGATATCGATCGATGCAGTTCCTGGTGGTCCACCCTGTATACATATATATATATATAAATATATAAATATATATATATATATATATATACTATATATATATAATATATATATTATATATATATATATATATATATATATATATATATATATATATATATATATATATATATATATATATATATATTATATATATATATATATATATAATATATATATATATATATATATATATATATATATATATATATATATATATATATATATATTTTCTCAAATATTTTTGATTTATATCCGTATATGACAAAACATTCTATTCCGAGATATATAAAGACATTGTCCACCCTATACTGCTTCAAGTAACTGCAATCAATACCTTCTACCAATCACGCTATAGAAGGACTCAGATATCCGAGGAGTACGTTTAATCTTGTGTCAGAAATTAACTGCTCAATTTCTGAAACACAAATACCTACTCCTGATACTTCCAATTTAATTCTATGTTGCCCCTATCGAATAATTTTCTTGATTGAATACAATCTGAAGCAAAATTACACCCTCCTTTCCTATAAAAGATGGGTTTCATTCGCTACTCACTTGTGCTTTATGGAAGAAGATAGTTGCTATTACTCGTGCAAGAGATCTGCTAGCAAATCGAATTGTCTATTTGTAGATTGGAATGCAGATAAATAATTCACTAGAAAGGGGTAATAAACTTGCTTTATTTCAATTTTACCGTAGAAAATACTGGATGGTTTCAAGAAGCTATTCCAATATTCTCAAATCCAAAATGCTCCTTCGCCTGAAGAAAATAGTGTTTTATACTACCGATTATAACGTACGGATGCAAAACCTGGACACTGAACAGTGCAAACATAGAAAAGCTTCAGGTCGATCAACAGTCCATGGCGTCATGTATCCTTGAAATAACAAGAAGAGATCGCAAGAAAATACAATGGATATGACAACAAACTCAAGTGATAGAAATAATTCACAGAATTGATTCACTGAAATGGTTGTACGCGTGTATTGCGTACATGAAGACCAGAGAACCGATGGACCACCATGGTCACATATCCATAGATATTCGAGTTATAAGAGTTTTCAAATTATCATTGAAGTTGAATTGATATGTTTAATCACTAACTGTTGTAGCTCACTACAATTTTCGATATTGACTTCATATTTGCAGTTGTTTGAGTTAATAAATTATAATTGAATATAGGTCTATCAATCAGAAATGTTTGATTTAGTTAATACATAAAATTTTTCAATAATATAACGAAAATATTTGTCGAATCGATGAAACAATGTAACGCTGAAACTGAAACAATAAAATTGAGAGCCAGCAATATTCTATTTTAATTAATGAGCATTGAGTTGAGAAATTTCTCAGACAAATCTGATCTTATTATTGTTGTTTTGGATAATGTTAACTTACCGCATTTTCCTGGAAATTTGACAGTGATATTACTGCCAGATTTACAGGCTGCTTGCTGTAGCTCGCACTGGTTGTTGTAGGTTATTCCATCTGATCCACAAACTGGGCGTGACGTCACATGGTCCCCATAATTGGGGCATGTGTTCGGACAAACGCAACTGACGTTGTGGCCGTCTGGAAGCACAACGCATTTGGCACCAAAATTGCAAAATTTGTCTCTGCAAGGATCGTTTTGTTCTGGAAATAAAAGAAGAAAACATCATTTTGAGGTTATTTATTCTATTGGAAGATAGATTTTTTCTGTCAAAGTTACTGACAGCACAGTCGCATAATCAGACTCGTTGTTTTTATGGATCCCTACCACATTTAGACAAATTAACACCTAAACTAAAGAACATATTTAGAGAAGATAAAGTAAAAATATCAACTTATAATCCTAAAAATGTTGC